>JBBMKD010000001.1:104426558-104515463 GCA_037834095.1 Argya squamiceps
TGGGTATTCAATACTCCTGTACATAAAAAGACCCTGTGATCATCTGTAAATTGCACGTGTGTATTTGGGAGCTATCCCACACGCTGCCCGGCATCATAATAAACATACACTTTCTAACTAAACTGTTAGAGAGTCTTTGTCTGTCATAGTTGGATATCGATATTAGATCAATATCCATATTTTTAATAAATCAATATAAGCAGAAGAATCAGCTTCAAATTGAAACTCTTGACTACGAGGAAGTTGTGGATTTTGAATTGAACCTATAAGATAGATAGAGAAGAATTCACTAACCTTTAAGACTATTCTTTCTGCAATTGCAAGGCCACAGGTCTCCCAAACCCATCCCACAGACCACCTTGTGCAAGTGCAACTGAAATGGCACTTGATGAATTTGCACTGCTGTCTGAACTGAGCCAGGCACCATCTCCTGCCACCATGGAGTGGTCGAAGGCTGAGAAGAGTGAAGTACAAATTGTGCACAGATACTTTCATCAGCATGTAATCCCCAAATCCTTCTCTATTTGATTTAACACTCCTCTGCAGTCAGACAGCAAATGAGCTAAAGTCAAGTGCTGATCATGCAGCAGAAACGTGAGTAAGACATGAATGTGAAAAAGAGCAAAGTGTCACTTAAGTCATGGAGGAGGTTTAGCCAGTGATTCAAGAAAGATCATTTCATTTAAACATGCACAAGGTTATACTTAGGGCTCTCAATTGTTTCTAAGCATGAACCATGTGAACACAATTACAGAAACACTGTTGCAACAATCCCTTATATTAAGATATATTTTAGCATAAATTTCTTTATCCTAAAAAAATTTTGTATGTAATAGTTAAAGTCTTCACCGATATAGCCATAGAAAATTGAAAAGGAGAACTGGCTTTTTAAAATCTCAAATGGAAAGCAAAAGCCACTTTGGCCTACACTACTTCACTCCAATTCCTTTTAATTTATTCCAATTAGCAGGATTTGCATTTTGTGATTTGTATAGAAACCTACGTGACTGATCTTTGATTGAAACAACAGAGGCACAGCTCTGAAATTCCAAATGCAACCAACAAAATGGATTATCCTAAGACTTAGTAAGATCAGGGAAGAGGAATGTGAAATAAATAGAAAGACTGTACTTTCTAATTTACCAGGAAAAATGTTCTGATTTGTGATGCAGGGCTACACAAGTAAGATGCCCTTGGAGCAGTAGAAGATAAATAGAAGAAAAATCTAAAATAAATGCTCTAGAATGTTTCCTCTATCTGTATAGTAACAATGAAATCTTAATAAAAGAAGACAAAAAAGCTTGGAAGGGTTGTAAATACTATGATTTCAAATGTAATACAAAAAGTTAAAATAACAAGTTGTTTGAGAAAAAATTGGTAATTGCACTGGACATCATAATCAACTTCTCTGCATTTTATCTGGATACTGAAGAATTCAGGGGAGGATGGAGCAAAGAGAAAGAAACATTTTGCTTTTTTGATGCTACCTTGCTTTTGGAAATACATCTTGCAACTACCTCTCCTTAAAATCTGGGAGTTTCTATGTACCTTCATAAGGAAAATGTCCAAAAGCTTCCTCTGAAAAGCAGGTTTGTTTTAAAAGTGCACTGGATACATGCAATTATTAGACAAAAAATGATTTAGCTATTGCTATTATTTTTTTCTGCCATTGCTTAGGTTGTGATAAACATGCAGTACTTCTAAATAGTTGTTTTGAAATGCTGCACACTGTGATTTCTTCCATAAGTTTCTTCAGACTACCCTGGTCATGAACCCAGTTTGTCTTCCTTGGAAAATTAAACAGTATATTCCACATGGAGTTTGTTTTTATAAAAGCAGGTAAAAAAAGGAGGATGTACAAGTATTGCATTTCCCTGACTTTTGTGACAAAATACTTTGTGTATAAAAGGTTCAGAAATTAATATTCTGCTCAAGTTCTGATGCTGCACCCACTATCTCATTTTCTCAACACTTACACAGATTGATAATTTTTGCTTAGTATCTCCCCATAAATTGTAAAATCTCTCCTTATATTTACTCAGAGGCTGCAATTTTGTTACTGATATTGAATCTACAGATTTTGATATCTACCTGTACATGTCTAGACATGAGCCAGGCTTCTTGTTATCGTAGTCAATGCAGGTGTAGACAACACAGTAGACTCCAATACATTGTTCATCTCATTGTTAATTAGACACCAGGACAAGCTAGTCACACTTGCTGCCTTTTCCATGACTCAAAAAAAAAAAAAAAAAATTTAGATGATCAGTGTTCCTTTTTCTCTGAAAGGTAAAATGTGTCATGGGAGGACACTGCCATTTTGGGGGCTCACTAGAAGTTTACCCACAATGGCATATTCCATGCTAAGCATTTTTAGCCATTTTTCCATCAATACATTCTTCTGGGATATTCATGAGACCTTTGGTACTTACACTCAAGTGTAAAGAACACTAAAAAATCATGTCTTATGGCTGAATGATTTGAGAAAATCTTAAAAAAATTACTAAGATATGTGACAAATCTTAATAGTTTTGCTAGCAAGTCTAAAATTCATATGAGAACGTCAGTGCACATATGGTTCAATGCTCTATTTCAGATACCCAAAATACACACAAAGGCTTGTTGGATGGATCATCTGAGTCATGATGACCTGTGTGGTTTCTTTACATTCCAGAACATGTATTTTACCCATCTAAGAGCATCTTTGGAAAAAGCACTTGCAGACTGAAGTAGAATCCCTGTAGCAGCAAAACTGTACCCAGGGAGGAGAGATTGTCCTCTTTCTGTCCTCTTTCTCAAGGATAGATGAATATACAACTCTCCTGCTCTTCTGTGTATTGATCTTTATGAAAGAAGGCATAGATATAAGGGATACATTCCAATTATTTGAGCATGTTCATGTTGGTTTAGCTGTTCTTCATCTAAGGCTTACTTATGTGAGAGAAAGAGAGAGAGAGAGAGAGAGAGAGAGAGAGAGAGAGAAATTAGCAAGGAAAAGATACATCTGAACATCACAAGACAGTCTATTGGTGAAAAAAACCCTGTATATCACTAGTGTTTGTCATGACATCAATAATGTTCTGAGGTAATGACATGCAAAAATCAACCAGTTAACAGGAATCTAATCCACAGAAATGTAACTTAACAGCACTGACAAAGTATGCCTGATATGAAACATAAAAGACCACCTTTCCTTTTCTTCTTCATTGGTGAAATTGACAAAAACTCATGCAGAGAATTTAGTAATTGTGTTTCTTGGAGAAAACTAGTTTGAATGACTGAAGAGCATTGTTCTAATAAGGTTATTTTCCTCTTAATTGAAAAGGACAACATATTCAAGAGAATTATTGTAAACTCCTAGATTTTCTTTTCTCTTGTACTATACCATTTTCTTTTCTCTTGTATTATACCATTTCTCATGGATTTAAATACAAGGGAGATGGGTCCCTTTTTGTCGCTAGTACTTCACGTAGTATGTTTTCAATAGTGGTACTTTTGGTTTTTATCTGATAATGACAAGCACTTTGGTTACAATACTAAAGTGTGTTCTCTTGTGTTTACATAAAGATCTGAAAATATATATCTGAATAAGTTCATTAACTTAAAATTCAGCTTCATAAAGCAGTGAATTATTGATTCACTATCTGCAGCTAGCCCTTCATTACAGGTAGCATAAACATCTCATTTGTCTTTACCACACAGTCCTTTGTTATGGAAATAAGTCACAGGTGTTCCCAAATGATACTCATGATAATATATTTTGGTCATTTGACCCTTCATTTTTTTGCAAAATATCATCTATGAAAAAGAGTTAATGAATCTTTTATTGACCTATTTTTTATTTCATGTAAGCAAGTACACACATTTCATAGTTTCATATAAGGCAGATTTTGAGATTTCTATGTGCTTTCCTTTATACTTTCTGCTTAAATTGATTAAAATTTTATTTTTCATTAACTACCTCAGTGACAAGCATTGGATTTAAATCCACTGTCCATGGAAGATGTGTACTTTTATTTTTGTCCCCCTGTAACTCCATCCATATCAAAAAATGATGCAATGCAAAAGTGTAGCCATTTTTCCAGACCAATTTATTTTCATGGAATCATGAGTCACATAGTACTTTGGGTTTGAAGGGACCTTTAAAGGTCATCTTGTCAAACCCCCCTGCAATGGGCAAGGGCATCCCCAGCTCGATCGGGCTGCTCAGAGCTGTGCACTGCCTGGCTTTTAGTGTTTCCAGGGCTGGACCATCTTTCACCTCTCTGGGCAATCTGTCCCAGAGTTTCACCACCCTCACTGTAAAAAATTTCTTCCTTGTATCTTTGGAGCTTGTTCTGTGCTGTCCTAATGGCTGTTTTGATCGAATTATTGATCTTCTCTCTGTGAGGGAACACTAACTTGCTGCAGGATCACCACAGTTATTCCTTTACACTGTATTCAGCTACTGACAGAGAGGCATAGGTAGAACAACATATTGTATTTTCCTGTCCTTTTTTGAACAGATATTTTTGGTCTGTTCTATTTAGAAAACTGGGAAAGAGGGTACAGAGGCACAACAGCCCTGAACTTTGACCAAGTGCGTTATAACAGCTCTTCAGCTGTGATTTGGTTACAATGAAATGTATAGAAATATGCACATAATGGGCAAATAAATAACCCAAATGGACCCCTTTTTACAGTCAGATACACTTACATAAATTAAAATGGATTTAACAGAAGTAAACAGCATGTACCCATATAAAACCCTTGTAAATGGGAGCAGAAACAGCCCCAATTTTCTACTGTTAAATGTCAGTAGTTCTCCATAATACATTGAAATACTTAGGAGATTTTAAAGACACAAAGTTCAAACTTAAATATCCCCAGATACCTGACCTCATTTTTTTTAGGAAAACTGTCCAACGAGATTTTTCAGCTCCATTTTTACAAGGAGAGCTTCTTTGCTGACTGAATCTGTGCTTCAGTAAAACAGCAATATTGGCAAAATATTTATTTAAAGAATGGTGAACAGCAGTAAAGTATCAAGTGGGTTCAACGAAAGTTTTCATTTCATTTTTTTTAATAAATGAGATATTGTCCATACTCATTGTTTAAAACTTACTAAACGAAAATGTCTTTTTCTTATGAGAATTCACAAAATTATGTGGAGTCCTAACACTAAATAGAGATGCTCCATCTTTTTTTATCTTTGCACACTAAGGAAATGAAGTTTCATTATGAAAAATGTCTAAGTGAACAATTAAATGATATTTGAACACTCATTTTATAAAGAAGTTACATGTTCCAGGATCTGACACAGCTTAGTTATCACCCAGTACTTTGGATGTTCTGCCTCATTATTGTTCACTACAAAGGTGCTCTCACTGATTTCATTGCTTGAGCAATTAATGGCACTGACTATAAATTAGTCAACAAGCACTGATAAAATGGAAAAATTTTGAGTCAGTGTGCACTGCAGTTACTATGCAGAGCTAAAAATCAGTAACAGGACTTTAAATTCTCTTCTTCATATTCCATTCTGTCACCTTCATTATCTTGAGGTGATAAAGAATGAGGTTTTGAGAATAATGTAAGTCATTTTATATGCAGCCTGAAGTGAAATTTCCAGTTCTCTTAGGACACTCTTTCATTGCATAATACACTGAAATGAGAAAAGAGAAAAAATGCCAACACATTGATTGAATTCAATTTTTCCCCAACATCTTTCTTTTATCCTTCAACAAAAAAGAAAAAAAAGGCTCACAAAGATCCATCTCATGTTGAATTACAAGGATGTCAGAAATACTGTTTTAACTGCTCAGCGTCATGCAGAGGTTAAAGTCTAACTTTCAACTTGCTCATCATTAACATTTTGACATTCACTTAGCCTGTCTGTTCAGAGAAAGAAGAGTTCAATAGAGATAGGTAAATAATAAAAAAACCTCAGTTATTTTCTCTCTAAATTAATATAATGACACATTTTCATGATGAATTTTCTGAATCATTTTCAGCTCATACTTTCCTCTGTACAGGTTCAATTATCTCTGTCATAAAAAAGAGCTTTTTCATGGACAACCTTTAGCCATTTTTCATGGCCTAATTTAACTATAAAGCTGTTAACATCACATTTCAAAGATGTTGATAGATTGCCTTTTAACCTGTTAGAAATTTTCAGATTAGATATTATAATATTCATAGATATAACCTTAAAAATTAGGAAGAAAAACTCTGAAAACATAAATATGGCTTTAACCTTGAAACTTGACTGGGTTTCAGACATGAAGCTCTCATGTCCTACCAGTGCTTTGTCACTGCAAGTTCTGTGATGCCTTGAATAAACTGAGACATGTGAAGGCCAGATTCTTCTGAAGGTTTGGTTTGATTCTTTTGTTGTAGCTGATTTTATGGCCAGATCCCTCAGGTCTTTCAGAAAGTTTTTTTTCCCGCTATTTACTTTTCCACAAAAATGACTCCTCTCATTTGTTTTGAAAAGGGGATGGAATTTGGTTGCTTTATAACTTGCTGTTTTTGCTTTGCCAATTGTGCTCTCAAAAGTTAGAGAATATGTTTTAACGAAATAAATAATGACGTACTTACATTATTCCCTGAATTTCTTTTTGAGTACTTGAAAAATAACATTCGTCGTAGGGGAACTGAAATGTTTCTGTGGAAAAGATTCTCTGAATTCAAAAAACATTGCTAAGTTATATGTTAGCATTTCACAGAGATGTCTTATATAGACACCTAAAGAGAAAAATTTGTACAGCAGTACTAACAGCCAAGTCTTTTCCCAGGTGACTCATGCTCATGAGTCAATGAAAATCTTCCTTTCACCTGTGGACCATTTTTTCAGAGCACAGGAAAGAATGTTTTATAAAGTGATAAAAAGGAAAGAAGCAACTTTTTATCTATGCCTGTGAAGACTTCCATTGAGCTAAGACTTTTGCTAGTTAAAAATATGTTTTATGATTTCTCAAGGAAAGAAAATTAATTTTACCTGTCTGACATGATCACTGTGTCAAAGTCCATCCTATCTGCCTTATTAGATTGGCTTTCATTATGGCACTTGCGTCAGTGTTTAGGGACAGAATTCTTTGCCTAATTAACCCCTTTCTTTGATGTTTTTTTCCTCTGAGGAAACTCTCATTGTGATATCAAGGCTGCAGGTATCTGGGGTGTAAAGTGAGTTACCTGGAACTCACTCAGCTGGCAAATAGGAGCACAAGGCTGCAGCAGCAGCATCAGCATCAACATCAACATCAACATCAGCATCACTACCTCCTGCAGATAACAGTTGCAGCTCTTGCAGACCTTCCTTAATTCAGCTGTAATTAACGGATGGAAAAATAAGGTATCAGGCTACCAGAGTGTAGCTTCCTTGTGGTCGTCCTTGCTGAATATCAGGACTTGTGGCAGGTGTCCCCCTGACATCATAGCAAAGAAACTCAGCTCCAGCCAAAGCAGCCTGTTGTGTCCAGTGGTTCTGTGAGCAGGCTGCCAGCTGCCTGTCTTCCTTCTATGACTGAGGAATTGCAGCAATGGACAGTATTATATGTGATTAAGGGTCTAAGTTAAATCCATTAAGATAATGAGGGCTAGAGTTCAAGATGGCAAACTCAAGTATGTCCTTGATACAGGATTCTTGGAAGAAAATTAATTTTACACTGTAAATGTGTCTTCCAGTGAGGTGCAGACACACTTATGGGATGTTTCTAAATGTGTTTTTAAAACAAAAATATACTTAGACACTTAGAATATGCAATTTTTTCCCCTTGAATGTGTCTGGGAGCAATTGGTTCCAAAGAACTACGTTGCTGAAATCCACACACGTTTATGAGCTGAGCATAGCTGGATTTGATTTCCTGAAATTATGTACCCCCACTGCCTGTTACTCTTTTCCATTGTAATTCTAGTGCCCTTACCAAAGAAAAGTTCCTCTCCTATCTCTTGGTCTGATCATTCTCAATCCCTCTATTGACTGTTTTTCTTCTTTCCGTCATGGTAAAACTATTAATTATTGATAACAAAACGCTTTGCAACCACACTGATATCTCTATTTCTGTTTATTTTCCTCTGCAAATATTTTACTTCTTGTTTTCCCTTTATTTCTTCTTCTCTTGACTTGACTTGTCATGCTCTCATCCCCCAGCTAAATCAGTCCTTCTTTTTCTGCTGTTTTTTTCCATCATTCACAGACCATTCCCAAGCTTCCTTCAGCCAGTCATGAATAATGTTGTCATGAATAACGCTCTCATCCAGTGCTGCCCAATGTCTGGAGTTGGATGTCACTGAAAGCTCTTTAATAAAACACTTTGGAATATATTTGTACAGCATTGTGTAACCAACCAGGCACAGTATAGAGCTTATTTAGAATAAATGCATATAAACAGCTTGGTCTGCTGTGAATATCAAGTCAAGCCTCAAGGTCATCAGGTAAACAAGAGAAACAAATTGCAGTCATTCTCCATTATGCTTCTATCTCATGTTTTCATCTTGATTGCACTCCCAGAATTCACATCTGAAAATTTTTAACAAGGTTTTTTAACAGACCACACTGTCTGACACCTTGAAATCTGGGTAAAGCCAGTGTTTAGCCTACAAATCTCTGTAGAACAGCTTTAGTAAAGTCTATTTAAGCACCTGTACTTGTAACCTGAATACCCAAAGCACCCATATATAAGAACATCTAAAGCTGGACACACAGACACCACTACCTTGTCCTGAACTGCTGAGTGCTCAGCACTTTCGAAAATCAATGCTCTAAGTGGTTCACAGTTAGAAATTAGAAATCATCTTTAAGGTACCATTTTTATGTTCTTAACTACTAGGCTCAAAGCAGACCTTTAATGGAAAGTTGCACCTATTTTTCTCAGCTCAACTGTCTGAAAGCTGACAAGGTGAGACACGCTTGTGTCCCTGAATAAATTGCAACATGTTTGCTTTGGGGAAGCTTTAGTTGTCAATATCATTCTTTTCAGAAGTGTTTTGTCATTTGAGGAGTTCAATATGAGGGTGAAAAGTAAAGGGGGGTTGTGTTCTGCTTAAATACGGATTTACGAAACATAAAAAAAAATAAAATCTAAATCTTTAACAATGGTCTTTTATGTCTGCTTCAGCAATTACTGAAATAGAACCAAAATGTGTTTACAGATTCCTGCATTGAACTCTTACACCGTGACTGTCACAAGTCACATTGCTTTTCAACAATTAGTCATTTCTAGCACTCAAGAATGGAAGTTGCTTGAAATGAAATATTGCTGTGAATTCACAACCATTTATTTGTTGCCTTTAATATTCTCTTATGTGACATCTCTTTTGGCATTTTACAATGTCTTGCTTATTTTTCTTTGGAGTAAAAGGGAGCAGAGCTTTTTTCCAAAAATTTATTTTAAAAGTATAGAGAGTTTGCACTAAAAATTCAGCTGACATGCAAGTTTTGGAGTACCTCTGCATTATATATTTGGAATCTGCATAACTTATTTATTTATTTATTTGTTTGTTTGTTTGTTTGTTTGTTTAATGCAAACTGTGTAATAAGTTATTGTTTCTAGTGGAGACTTACAAAGATATAGAAAGGGAAGGGGAAGCTCAAGAGCTCAGCTCTTGATGTAGAACATTTCTTGTCCCCAGATTCAGTCAACCCAGGATAGTGCCTATCTGATTTGACTGTGCTATACTTGAATATACACAATATACTGTTAAAAGGAATAGGAACTTATTCCAAAAAACCAATCAATTTTCTTCTCTTTTGGTCATAGTAGCTATAAATCCAAGGCTCTGCTTTTCAAATTAAATAAAATAGTTTCAGCTGGCTAAGAATTCTTTTATTTATTCTCTCTTAAAATATAGATCCAGCTGAGGGCTTTACACATCACTGAAGTAAAAATTCCTGTCCCACCTAAACTTTACAAACATGCAATGCTTTCTTCTTTTCCTGCTGCCAGATTTTAATCTCAGGTGCTATTTTTTTCTTAAATTATAATGTTGGTTTAAACCTCATGGGATATGAAACAAAAACCTTGAGCATGATGGAGGAAATACCATAAACCTTCACTGTATCATTATAATAATTTCTGAAGGAGCTCACAAAAAGAAATTCTTAGCTAGAGAATTCAGATTTAAAGATATGGGTTTGTTGTCCATGCTGAAAATTGAAAGAAATCTAACAAGAATACAGGTTACAGACAAAGTACAGAAATTTGACTGATCAAGGACTGATGGTTAAAATGAACCAACATTTCTCGGTGTTATTGGCTTACTGAAAAGGAAATAATAAGGACTGAAAACTAAAAACTATTATGAAGTTTGTCGACTCCTTTACCAAAAGCAAAGTTGAAATACCCACTTGGAGAATGTGACCAAACTTCAAATCCTAATTTTCTCAGAATTTAGGCTTTTTCAGCTTGAGAATCTTTATTCAGAGCTTTTTCTGTTTTGAAGTTCTGGTACAAATGATGTGTCATGGACTTTACATCCTATACATTGTAGGACCAGATGTCTTGCAGAGCAAGTTCTAATTTGAGTTCTAATGCTGACAGAAATAATGCATCTGTTTCTACTTAAACAATGCTGCTGTAAAATATTAAAAGGCTAGACATCACCTACTGATGGGAATTAGAGAATAATTCTTCTGGTTTTCTTTGCTCCCACATATGTCGTTACTTTTGCTTTTTATAGCTGCCTTCATCTTGGCACACAAGATTTTACCATCTTATTTTCTTCCCTATTGTCTGGCTGATGGGAAAAATGAGGGCTTGGTGGGCACCTCATGTTCAGCCAAGGTAAACCCACCACAGTCCCTTTTGGTGCCCAACAGGGGCATGAGGAATTTGAGATAAGGACAGTAACTGGGAGAGGTAATAGGCAAAACATGGACTGAACAATGTTAGAGAGCAGAATGAGGAGTGAGGAATCCCACACTGAGGGGGAAAGGGTGGCAGAAAGATGTGATGAACTGACGTAGCCCCCATTTGCAAGAAAGAGGCAGAGAAATCTGTAGTGAAGTTGAGCCTGGGAAGAAGAGGGAAATATGTTATATAGTTTGACTTTATTACAACTTTGCTCTGATTTTATTGGTGATAAGTTAATTTTTCCAAGCCAAGCCTGTTTTGCCCATAATGGTAAATGGTGAGTGATATCCCCACCCTCATCCCAACCCATGAGCCTTTTGTTATATTTCTTCTTACTTGTCCAGCTGAGGTGAGGAGTGACAGAGTGACTTTGGTAGGCACCTGGAGTCCAGCCAGGGTCAGCCTCCCACAATCAGTCAAAAGTTCAGACATGTCCCTTGTGGTATTATCATTTCTCACTCAGGGGAGTAGCCTTAGCTGGAAGGAAGAGCATTTCTCAGAGCAGAAGTGCACCATGTGCTACATGCTGCATGAACAGACCTGGACTAGCCCAAAAACTGGCATCAGCATCAGTAACTGCTTTCAGGGTTGAAAATGTCAAATGCAAACTGCTAACATGCCTGTAACACACTTAGGACAAGAGCTGCCATCCCTACACAGCTGTGTCATACTGACACCTCCTACTGTGGGAAGGGACACTGTATTCCTGGATTGCACGGTGCAGAATTACCTGTTGCTTTGGGGGCAGGGGAAGACCTTAGTCAGCCTGCCCTCTCCAGTTAATGTAACAGAATGGTGTAAAATGCATTATTTTGTCTTCTATTAGGGATCTTTTATTGGGTCTCACTGGTAAATATACTGAAAAATGGAAATATATACAGTTTCTATAACAGATCAAAACCAATAATAAAGTGATAGATAAATATTTTGCTGAAAAAAATATATATTTCAAGTAACAGAAGTCTCAGATGGACAGGGAAAAAAGAAAGAAAGAATTTCATATCAGAGTGGCCTCAACACAACCATATTTTTATCAGGGAACAAGCTGAAAGAGACCAAGTATCTCAAATGGGAAAAGCAGCTTTGTTTGAAGCATAAACAGGATTTGTGACCCTCTATAAGTCAATTAAAGTTCAAGGAAAATGAGCCATAAATAGAATAAATTACTTTTTTTGTTCTTAAATGATAGGCATATCTACTCACAAAAATGGTGTGGTGGGACTGGGACAATTTTGTCAGGGTTTTTGATCTTCAAAAGGAGGTCATGCCCTCGTCTGTGTGCTGCTTGCAGTGCCAGTTCTGCAGCAGAGAGAAGCTGATGGTCATTGCATGAAAATAAATTTCCATTTCTCCAATACGTAAAATTTTAACAGAATCTGGGAGCAAGCATTTCATAAATAAGAATGCATGAATTAATTCACTTACTCACTTATCTGTCTGCTGCCCTTCTAAAATATTTATTGCCCGAATGAGGTGTCTGGATGAGCTGCATATCAAAGCTATGGGGCATTACACGTCTCATAACATCTCTCTGCCTTTGATGGCTCAATAGCTGCCTCTGCAGGACAGGATCTGAGCTGAAAAAAGGACAGAAAAGCCGCTGACTCACTGTCATGGTTTAACCTCAGCCAGCAGCCAAGCCCTAGGCAGCTGCTGGCTCACTCCTCACCACAGAGATTGGGGAGAGAATCAGAAGCGTAAAAGCTGAAAAGCTTAAGGGTTGAGATAAAGTCAGTTTAATATGGAAAGCAAAAGCTGCACATACAAGCAAAGCAAAACAAGGAATAAATTCAGTGCTTCCCGTGGCTGGGCAGGTGTTCAGCTACCCCAGGAGAGAGCAGGGTCCCATCACAGGTAATGGTGACTTGGGAGGACAAACCCCATCTCTCCAAACATCCTCCTCTTGCTCCTTCTTCTCTCAGCTTTGTATGCTGAGCACGGCACCATGTGGTGTGGGATATCCCTGTGGTCACTTAGGGTCACCTGTCCCAGCTGTGTCTCTTCCCAGGCACTTCCAGCTCCTCACCATCTTGGCTTTAGGAAATGCAGGAAAGGCCTTGGCTCTGTGCAAGCCCTGCTCAGCAGTAACAAAAATGTCTCTGTATTATCAACCCTGTGCTCAGCACAGACCCAAAACACAGCCTGTAAACAGCCACTGGGAAGAGAGCTACCTCTAGCCAAGTCAAAACCAGCACACTTACTCCACCTCATTTATGTTTAATGGCAGTGGCATATTATCACACCAACAGCACATTCAAATGAAGGAGGTTGTGATAAAGAAAATGCAACTCCCTCTGAGCCATGCAGGAAATGAGTTAGGTCAGAAAAACATTGGAGCAGGTGAGAGTTTTCCTTCCTTCAAACAGGAGGCAAAGAAAAGCTTTTTAGGTCAAAGCTTTGCCAAAGAATCTCTTACCTCAGATTTGAAATTCTGGCGATATGGGAAGCTGCTGGATCTGATTCCCACTTAGTGGGTTGTGACTTTTGATGTTGAAGGGTAGGGAATATGCTGTCCCAGTGCTTATGCACTGCCAACAGAAATGTGGCAGTCATCCTGCCTAGCTAACACAGTAAAAATAATAATGATAAAATTGGCGCTACCCTGTTTTCTCTTGTTGTGTTGGGAAAACAAGAAAAAACATATTTTATATTTTTTTAATATGTAAATGGCTGAATTCCTGTATGGCATATTTTATGACTAAGAAAAATAACACAGGGTTTTAAGCAAATACTGGAAAATGCCTGAGGCAGATCGAAATTTGCACAATTTCTTTAATGTGACCTATCTAATTCTAGCTTGCCTAACAGTTGACATTGTTGCATCTTAATACAAAAATGGATGACATAATCCCCAGATTTCTATGTCTGCAATGGCCAGAACTGTTTTTTAAATTTTTTTAACCTATTCTGAAGATTAGTACTAATTCACTGTAGGTATACTGGAAGTGGGAAAAGTGGAGAAGCTGCTTTGGAAATTTTGCTTTCTAGATGTCATATAGAAATCTTGCCTTCTGAAGGAGGAATTTGCCATTTTGCAATGAGCAGTAATGATCCATTGGGACAAACCAGTTTTTTAGTATAACTGGAAACACATAGCAAACACATTTCCAGTTCTTCCATTTCCATCTCTTAGTTAAAATTACTGTGATTTCTTGAGTCTCTGTTGTTAAATGAAACTTTTAATCTTAATCTGAAGGTACAGCTGTTACACATCCTGAGGAAAGGGTGTTGTGTTATGGCTGTTGCCTCTATTTGCTGGCAACATGAGAGAATTAAATCTGATGACCTAAGACATTTCTTTTGTTCTGTTCACGAATTACTCCTGATCAAAATCATAAGCAGTTTTCTCTCCAGTGCTTTCACTCCTAAAGTCCTCACTGTTGTATCTGAAATCTCTAAAGATCTTGAAGGATAGACACATAATCCATTCTTGGTGCAAAATGTTTTATAAAATGTATTATATGCTGTGACCTTATGTTTCAGGGGATTCTGTTTAATTCAATACATTCACATGTAATGTGCTTCTTCTTGTCATCGTAATTTGAATACCTGTATTTTTAAGATTTTATTATCCTTCATGATGACTATGATAATATTATCTCTTCCATCTTCTAAAAATAATATTATATAAATGCTAATAAAAAAGTTACTTTTACCTTCAAAAATATTAGTATCCAGGACATATAAAACTTCAGAAATTTGAATGCATTAGGTAATAAAGACCAAAGGGGAGACCAGGGAGGCAGGAAAGGATGACAAACAAAACTACCCAGAACATCCCTGATTCATCATGAGAAATTACCTATTCTGAGCATTTGCTCACTTGAAATACCTGTACCCAGTCTCAAATCTAGAAAATCAAATAAATAACTGCAAGAGACCAAATTTTATATGTGGAAAACTTCAAGAAATGTCTTGTGTATGAAACACACAAAAAAACCCCAACCACACAAAGCCAAACCAAACAAAACTGAAAGAAACTTCTGGTAATCTCAAACCATCAAAATAAAAGGCATAAATATCCCAGAAACACGGGGAGAGAGGATGGAAGAGAGTGTGTGTGTGTTTGTTACTTTTTTCTTGGCTAATCTCTACAGCTGATTTCAGCAAGTCTTTTGTCCTTTTTTTGGGTTGTCATGTTGTGGGTTTTTTTTCTATTGGCCCAAAACCAACAAAAGTAAAACCCATGAAATAACTGAGACAATTTTTGTTTATGTGTGTTTTTGTGGCCACATATATTAACCAGAAGTAGAAATGTGCAGCAATTTACTGACAGTGTGTGAAGAGACATTTTTGTCTTTTGGGGATTTGTGTTAGTGGGTTTTTTAGTGGAGGAGACAAAGAATTCTAAATGAATCAAAGCACAGAAAATTTTCTCGTTGGAGACAAGAGTAAAGTGATTTCTAGTCAGTGACACATAAGCAAGCAACTGAGCATCATAGATTTTTCGTATTATAAGAATTTGAAATGAGTGTTGTTTATAGTCAGATGAACAGCAATACCACTGAAGATCTTCAGTTCTAAATTATGCATGCATTTATTAAAACTCAGAAAAGTGTGTATAATCAAATGGTTTGTCAACATCCTAAGAATTGACCTGATACTTGTCTGGTCTTGCATCTTCTCTCGGTCACTCTCACGAGGTAACACATAACAAAAATGGAAATACAATATGATTTCAAATCATAGTATTTGTCTCATTAATTCACATCTGCAATTGATGAGAATAAATTGTATCCATGCTGAAAAAGAAAACATTGATCATCTTTAAAGATATGCAGTTATTAGCTTTATCAATTTACCTCAATCCCATTAACAGCTTGCTTAGTTCCAGTAATTTTAATTCATAACTGCAAAACATAAAATTGCTGTAAAAACTCCTGAAGAATATTTAGATACATATGAGAATTAATGATGATTTATAAGGTATAGATCATAGAAATAAACATTTTCCTATCTGAAATAGACCAATTTTGCATTTTCAGCTGGACTTGTGATGTAGTCAATTCCTAAATTTGATTTTCACCTTTTCGTCTCCAGTGAATTCATCTCTCCCATCTCCTAGGAAAAAGAATAATGCTGTAAAGCTCATGCCAGAGATTATGAGAGTGGCAACACAGAAGATGGAGACCAAGTATGAAGAATTATTACTTCAGCTAATTAATCAGATGCAACTCCATTTAATTATCCAAAATAAGCAATGTAAAGAGTAAAATGTCTGTAAATAACTGGGCCAGCCACTGAGGAAGGAGAAATCTATTTTTTTTCAGGAACAGAATCTGATTTTATGATCCCAGTGGTGATTAAAATATTGCTTCTTGACATTTTTATTCTTTTTGAGGCTGACAGTGTTGATATGTGTCTTATTATAAGTGGCCCTACCTTGAAGATGCTCACACTGTGGAGCAGAGCTCGGGTCCTTGAGGGTATGGTCTCTCCACTGGGAATCTGGCTTCAAGTTCTACTTTCAGCAGTCATGGTAGTGTATCACTGACATTAGTAATGCAGTTTATATCCTCTGTCTCACTTGCACTATATTTTATAAACTTATGTTTGAAAATACCTAAAAGTCTGGTTTATTTAAGGCAGTTTTCTTTTCTCATTTCTGCACCGGTCAAGGGAAAATAAGTAAGCACCTGTGAGAGATTAAACTGTGCTGTTTAGTGCACTCTAAAGCCACACTTAAGTCATCCCACAATCATCTTATATTCTTTTTGGCTTGAAAGCAGTAGTAAGATGTTAACAATGTGAAAGACAGCAAGTATAACTAACTACACATTATATCATAAGAAGAGACAATTAGAAAAAGGGTATGAGATAAAGTACATGCTTAGAAAGCTGTAATTTTGACTGGTAATTAAACTCAAGTGTTTCATTTTCCCAGTCAGCTCATCAGTGACTCTAGAAAATAAATGATCTGAAATTGAAATCCGTTAGGTGAAACAATAGTAATTAATTATATTTCTCAAGGGACAATGTATTCCCCAAGCCTGTTTCTGGATAACCACTTGAGCAATATATGCTACCGTGTAAGGTGGCAAACTAGGGACAATAAGTAAAAAAGATAACTTAATCTTAATGTTCATGAAGCTTCCAGCCTGGCTTTCAGCCCACCATCTTTTTCTTAGAAAACCCAGAATTAGGAAACTCTTCCTATAGTATGACATGGTTAATAATTACCACCTTTGCCCATGTGAATGTAAGACAATATTCTAAGGATTTGCTGCAGTGTTTTTGCTGTTAATTACATATACAGAGAAATTGGTGATAAAAAGACCTAGTAGGTCAGAAAGCAATATTTCTTTGCAATGAGGGAATTGTCCAAGAGAACACCCTATTATTTTTTTCTTCTATATTGGATTTAAGGCTTGAAGAGTTGGGAATTCCCCTTTTGTTCTATGAAATTAATCAATTCTACATTTCCTATTTTTTTTCCGACTAATTTTTCTTCTGATTAATTTCCTTCAGCTGCCTCAAGTTATTGTGTTTACTCCCTGCTTGGCTATCAATCCCTTCTCAGTTTTTATTTAGCTACTCTACACATATTAAAATTTTAATCTATTCTTGTATGTCAATCCCTCCAGACCTCTTACATGTTTCAGCATTTTTCTCCCTAATCCTTCTGTTCTGCATGCTCATTCCAGTTATCAATCATCCACAGTGAGTGTTGAGTTTAAAACCTCTATTATCAACCCAGATTTCATAGACTGGAGTAAAGACATCTTCCAAAAAAGAACTAGAAGTTTTGAAATTGTTGAGGTAAAATACCAACCTTTTGTTTCTTCTCTGCAGAAAAGATGCGAAACTGCACCTTTAATGACTGCCTCAGGTTGTTTGTGGGTTATGATAACGGCCTTAAAAGAGGAACTCAAAGGAAGCTTTTCATGATGAGATGGTTGAAAGGCAAACAAGAGATGTTTCAAAGCCAACATGGAAGATAAACAAGCATGCTGCCAACAGCACCTCCCAGGAGATGCAGCAGAGGCAGCCCATAAGAATTACAGATTTTTATCTTCAACCATGCTCCACAATAATTTGGATTAATTTGTTCTGGGATATGGATGAGTTTCTTGCCTGGAGCAGTGTTAGCTTTACCTATCTACATCAAGTTGGTTACCAGAACACCCCAGCTGTCCAGGAAAAGCCAGGCAGAAGTTTACTGCTTAGGCAAGAAGAGTTCAGTGTCATCCTTCTTCACTAGCCCACCACTCCAGTGCAGATTTTTTGCTATTTTTAGTAAGCCAGCATTCAGAATCCTCCAGAATACAGGACCCCATGTGAGAGTGTTCACAGTGACCTGATCAAGCACTAGACAAGGTTAGGAGTGAGAAACAATATCTCATTAAATTACCAGACCTAGCAATGAACAAACAAACAAAAAACAAACAAACAAACAACAAGATTGGGAATCTTAGGCATTATTCATGGAACCATCATTTTACACCTTATTAACATAATTTTTTCTGCCATTGCCATTGAGGATTGCTCAATCTTGACCTATCTTCACCATATAGTCCCTCCCACAAAGATCAGACAGCTCACGTCACTTGAGAATCCATCAACAGCTTTACGTATGAAAATAATAAACATTTATCAAAGAAATGTCTGCATTACCAGCACACACCTCCTTAAAAACCTCTTGGCTTGTTATAGGCAAAAGCTCACCCATCATTCCCTTATGAAGAATAGTATTGTTTCAAATTTGCAATTCCCTGAAATTAAACATTTTAGCAGAATAATAAAATAATTTAGTAGGAAAATGAAAGAAACCAAGATGATATCAAGGCTCTTCCTAAGCATCTGAGAATACCCTTTTACCTTAAGTTATCTCCTAAAAGTTCAAGTATTAAGAGAAACAGATCATATGTCTGTTAATTAGGCTGCTTTTATAGCTAAAAAACAGTGCTAGAACATAATTCATACTTAAAGAAGTCAGTGATGAAATAGCTTGTAAGGAAAAGTCCCTAATGTTTCATGCAGATAAGTGTCATAAAAAGATGAAAGATAAAAAAGCATGGAGATTGTCTGAAACCTGTTTTAAATCAGTGGCCTGTGGATAGAATCCAGCTGTTATGAGACAGGCTTTCAACACAGGATTCTTAAAGATTTGGTGAGTCCAATACACCAAGATGACACAATCTGTGTGGCACTCAGTGATTGGAAATAATCATACTGACACATGCAGAAGAAGTGTTCCCAACCTCACAAGCTGTCTGAAGAGCAGACAGGATGGCATAGCCAACAAGACTCAAAGCCAAGAATAATAAGTCATATTCATAAATAATTCAGTGGAATATTTCTCTGAATTTCTAAACCAAAACTTTAGTAACAGGTTATTAATCCAAATTTCCTAGAAGATTTCAAAAACTAAGGCATATCAAAACATCTGAACAGACTTGCAATGTTAGATTTGCTGTTTATTTATTTATGAATTAATTTCTTTGTATTGTGTTAGTGCCCTGGAATAATTGCACTAGGCAACAGACAAGTATATTATTGAGATATTGTCATTTGCCAAGAAAGCTTGGATTGTAGTGTAAGAGAAGAAGCAGACACAGGGAACTTTGTCATTGAGCTGTCTCTTTTCAGCTGTAGTTCTCAAGATCTGTCACAGATCTGTGAGTAAAAACAGAAAAGGGCACAAAAGAAGCACAGAAGGTACAAGATTTTGTGATTGTAACAGTATAGGAAGAGCTCTGATGAAGAGAAGACACTTAAACATATCCTTAGCCATTGGTTTATGACATTAATATTGTTTTATGAAAATTGGATACAAAGATTACTGAATGTATAAGATTCTAAAGTAAAAAAATTAGTAGATTTCCCTAAAGCAGTTATTAATCTAGTAAGGCCATTGAACTCTTAGTTTAGCCAACTATTACTTAATCATTATCTACATTTACATGAAAATAATACTTAAAATATTCTAATGATCTGAAATGTCACTGTACAAATTCAGTGTTTCATTCCTCCTTCATCCTTGAAAGTCTGAAACTGTCTAAAGACAGAATATTTGCCAATATTCTTTAGCTATCCCGTTACATATGTTAATACCATGTTACCATAGCCATAGGAATTTCAGATGCCATTTAGCACAGCATCTTAATTAAGACTGCACATAACCTACAGCATTGTTCTTTCCCACTACACAAAATAAAAAATGTTGTATCCCTCATAAACAAGGCACTTCTTGTTCAAAGGAACTTCCCTTGACAAATAAGAAGAAATTAACTATATTAGGCATATAATTATTTTGAAAAATTGTGGAAAAGTATCATTCAAATGACAGAAAAGGAACAAACTATAAACATGACTATGTAACTCCACAGCCACAACTACATATTGAAATTTCTTCTTAATCAAATATTTATAATTTGGACATCAAAACTGACAGCTTCACTCACAATCTTCATCCAAAATCATTCATAACTTTGCTATGGGAAGTTAATTGGTAAAGTCATATAAATTCTTGTTTTAATATTTCCGTATGATCAAAATCCAAACCTACAGAAAACTGCCGTAAGTACATATTAGTATTGAATCCCAATGATTTACTATGGTCATTTTATTCACAGACTTTGTTAGCCTCCAGTGACATATAGAAGAGAAATCTGACTTTGATGTTTTAGGTGAATAATTTATTTTCTGCTTTTAGTGTCTTCAAACTATTACCTAGGAAAATCGGATTAAGAAAATCAAATGGGATTAGAAGACAGTCTTTGGCAAACGTTGAAGTTGAGGGAGTCCATGTTGTGATGAGAGGAAAGAAGATAATTTTTCTTTTTCTGCCTGATGAAGAGAAGATACTTACTTTCTCCTATGATTTCTTTTAAGCATCTAGGCAGTGCACTTGAACAAATTCACTTGGAAACCAGAACAGGATTAAAGCTTTTTTTAAACTGTTTTTTTTAAACGTTTTTTGTTTGGATTTTCTGAGCCTAACAGCTATCACTGAAAATAAAATAAAAATAACTGGAAACTAAAATCTATTCTTTATTTTCATAGTTTTGGATGTTCTTAGAAATTATTGTCCTTGTGTTTGTTGAAGAGGAAAAATTCTTAGGTTTGCAATCTAGCTGCACAGAAGGGTTGAGAGGAAAGAATTTTCTTGAACCTCAGTTTCTCATAGACAGACTTCTTACTGAGGAATAAAATCCTGCCAAAATGAAACAGATTCATTACGCTCATTTTGTACAGACATTAAGGGCCTCAGATAATGAAGAAGGAAGACTAGAGTAAGATCACATGTATGTAACCAATTTAGTTTGCTAAAATAGGTGTATTTGTTTATGTATATAACAGACATTGGGAGAGAAGAGACAAAAAAAATCCCATTTCTGGTGTATGGATAAGGAATCAGATAGAAATTTATCTGACCAGATAAAATCATCCAAAATTCTCTGCAATTCATTTTGAGCTGCTGGCCATTTCCAAAGTCAATAGCAGCAAATAAAAACAGCGGTTTGCTTAGGATAGTGGTTTAGTCTAAATTAACATGCAAAATTTGCAAGTCTTTTTTTATAGTTTTGCACAATTATAAGACTGGATGAGAAAAATTAAAATCAGTCATAATAAAAAAATTGTAAACCACAAAAGTCCTTCAAATCAGAGGAAGTGTTTTAAAGGGAAATTTATATTAATTGATTAATTTTTTTCTGAGAAGGTTGTGGTGCTCATATAAGATAGAACAGAAAACTATGACTTAAGAGTTTCTGCACTATTTATTTTGTCATTATTTTTCCTGTTGGAATATTTTTAATCCTATTAGGATTGAATATTTGGCTTTGTTTCTAAGAAAGTATTCATAATTTTTAGTTTTGGTTATAAAATTAGCTTTTTGAAGCCTTCTATGTTGAGCAAGTATTTCCCAACATACTACAGATTTTTATTTTAAAGCATTTGTATTTCCTAAATGTTACACCTTATGATGTATTCTCTCTTCAATAACTTGTGGGCCTGTGTTGTAGGGGTGTAATCACATCCTACAGCTCTTGCAGTTTCTTTTGGAATGTTCTTAATTCTTTTGTGTTCCCAACTCAAGAACTGTTAGGACCCTGACCACTATTTGTCATTTATTGTGATGATCCATTTCTGGGAAGCACTCACATCCAGCTCCACATGCCATAGAATATAAAAGAAGGCACAGGTCTTGCCCAAAAATTTAAAGACAGAGTAGATGGGCAACAGCTGAATAGACATGCTAGACACAAAAATTATAAATAAGAAATATTAATTTATTTTTATTATAAAATTATTTCTATTTAAATTTATTTAAAAATAAATATAAATTTCCTTTTTTGATGCTCTTAACAAGGTTCATATCCAGACAGCTATGGTAGTCTAGTACTTATAAAGTTCCTGTCAGTTCCTTTGTGATACCATTAACCCATCTGGTTAGAGTTTGTGGATGTTCCCTAAGGAAGGGTGTTGAGGAATTTGAAAAGAAAGGGAAGAGATGAGGCACATGTTGTGTTAGCATCTGTGTGAAAAAAAAATGAACTGAAAGAGAAAGTTGTACAGACAAAGCGAAAGATTAAATTTGAGATGTAATTGGAAAAACATAAATCCTCAATGGAATATTGGGGTGGTGCAAGGAATTGTGGGTTTCTCCTTTTGCTGCAGTATGCTTTTGAAAAACTTTCTGGATGGTACATAGAGGAGGCTAGAGAATGTCAGCTACTCTTGGAATGCAGATTCCAAGAGTAGCTTCCAAGATTCTCTGGTAGAAAGAACAGGGAGTCTTGATACAGCACCTAAATAAAGCAGCTAGTGGCAGCAGCATGTAAGGAAAATAACAATCTGACCTTTGCAGTTGCCATGACTTTTCAGGCCAGGAAGAACAGAGAAAGGATTGTCACAATTGCTGCTCCTCCTAGGCTGTTGACTCAGTCAAAAGCCTCAAACCAGTGATTAGGATGAATTGGCAGGAAAACGCATGAATACATTGCTTATACATTGCTGGGATTTGAATACGTTTTTTCTTAATTTTGAACTTTACATATACTGAAAATTCTAGTAAACCTTTGAAGGCAGTGGTGTTTTCAAATGGCATACTATCACAAACATGTTTTAAATTATTTTCTCCCTTGCTTTAGAATAAAGATTTGGAAAGTTATTCCTGTAATTTTCTCCTTTTATTTTTTTCACTATTACCACACAGTAAATAAGATACTTGGTTCTGACTCTTTCTTATTTGTTTATTTATAGCATATGCTTCAAACACACAAATACCCTTTTTTAATACATCAGAACACACAACCTAACATGACATAAAATGTAATTGATAAATTGCAAAAATGAAATGACTGAAAAGAGGCAGCACTGTAAGTTGAACCTTTGAGTGACTGAGACATCTGAAAAATGTTAGATTCTGCACTCCAAAGAATATTTCTAGACTGCTTTCCAAGTTCTTATTGTTTAACATAGAAATTCTGTTAAATAGTCCAGCTTACATACTGAAGGCATGTTGTGAAATCAATAGAATTTAGCCTCAGCAGCAGCTGTAAGATTTGGCCTCTGGAAAGTGTAAAAGAACAAGAAAAAAATTATTCAGGAAGAGCATATATTTTATGAGTAGAAACAGCAATGCTAATTGAATTCTACAAAGAGACTATCATTGAAATGTGAAGAGCCTTTGAGCAAATTTATGGCCACATTATGCCTTCTTTTTTGCATCCCATTGTGCTCATCTGGCTCATAACTTGGCTTCAAGAGCCAGATCCTCAGCTGCTATAAATTGGTGTCATTCCACTGAAGACAGAGAAGCTGAACTGATTTATACCAGCTGTGGACCAGGCATGTTTATTCCTTCTATTTTTTCCCACTATCAGAATGATGATGTAGCCAGAAAAGCTACTATGGTCTAAACAGGAGATGAATAAACATAACTGGAAGCGTATCCAGCATGGCTATAACATTTCTATTGTTTGAATAAAAAGACATGACCCAAACTACAACTGGAAGTCAGTTAATTGGATATTCAGAGCCCTCCCTCATGTTATTAATCACCTACCATACATACAGGCACATTCCTCTCAGAACCTTTTAAAACTTCATTTTATTTGTAGAAAACCAGGTAAAAATGTGAATTTGTTCTGAGCACATTTAGTTTTTGTGTGTTTGGTTTTGTGGTCTTGGTTTGGTTTTTTGTTTTGTTGGGATTTTTTTCCTAAATCAATGAGTCATCACATAGCTCTCTGAATTTCTGTGTTGATTTTTTGCAACTTGAGGTCTTTTGATAGAACTAAATTGTATAAGTCATAGTAAAATGTGAAGGCATGCATTTATCAACACAGTCTAACCTTGGGTAATACATATTGGCTTCTGAAATCAGAGTTCCCAGTTTTATTACGTCCACTCTCCTTTTGTTTGTATCCTGTTTTATATGAATTTAGTGAACAGGAGCATCTTAAAACAAAACATGGAAATGAATTTCACTATTATTTTTCCATAACAAAAACTCAGCATTATTTTTCATCAGTAAGGTCTTCATGAAGAAGACTCCTGAACTTATGAATGTATTTTACAGCCTGAGTGTTCATCATGACTCAAGATATTTAAGATTTGTGGATTAAGCCCAGAGAAAATAGGATACAGTCTCCGCACTCTGACATATACCTGCAAAGCTGTAGATATATTTTGAAGAAACAGCAACTCTATTCTTCACTTCTCCACAAATTAATCTTTGAGACCTCTTATGCATCAGACTGCCTCTGCCTGGATAGACCCTCAGCATGCTGAAAAGGGGGTCCTAATTTCTGGGTGACACATACCATGCTTTGATACTCAAAATGTAGAAAGCTAAAGGTGTATGTCAGAACCTTGAAAAAACAAGGTTTCTGAATGGCTTTTTTTGAAAGTGTCTTGAAATTTCCTGAAGTGACACTCACTTCTTTGGAAAAGCCAAAGGCTGTGTTCAAACATTGAAGTACCAATTCAGTGACTGGCTTTTTTTTTTTTTTTTTTTTTTAATGAATTCTTTTCCATTGGAACGAGTTAATTAGCCAGGGCAAATTAAGAATAAGGGGCTGATTTGTGGCAGGCTAGTATTGCCCCAAATGAAAGGTTCCAAGGACATATCATTGGGAGCAGGGGTTCCCTCTTTAAAAGTTTGAGGAAGAAAATAAATATGAAATAAGTTTTGAAAAATATTAAAAGCATCTATTTGTGAGCTTTATTGCTTTTAGGTAATTCATAATAGTAGTTATAAACAATTAGTTGATTAAAACTTATCAGTTAATGAATAATTAATACTTAGGTGGACATGATTAGTTACTAAATAATTATTAACTCACTAATGATTTATGGTGATTATTATTGAGTATAATTTTAAAATCCACTTCTAGTGTGTCTGCAGTAAAATTATTCATCCCTTTCCCTAAGCATCCATCCCCACAGCATCTAAAGTGCAGATCAATCACATTACAGGGAAATGAGCTCCTTGTTATCTTTAAGAATGTATCTAAGTGGCTTTGTAACTGTTGGGTAAATGGATGGAGCCTTTGGTTTGTCGGTAATATCCATTTGGATACAATCTCTGCAATTCTTTTTAGATTTTTTTACCAACTCTATGCCAACAGGACATGATTCTGCTGTTGAAGTAATGTGCTTGTAATAATCTAAAATGCTACTTTATAACAGACGTGTGGAATTGTCCATTATGTTATACATTTAGTTTGCCATTCAAGGAAAAAAAAGGCAATTCAACACAGTATGAAATGACAGCTATAAAGAGGTTAACAGATAAGACAGTAAAATGAAGCTTGTAGAATTCTTTCAGGAAAATTCTGCAGGTTGAGTTGGTCATCATAAAACTCAGAGTTGGAGTAATAAGGTGTAACCTCAGAGTTCTGAACTTAGCTGCTGTTATGGAAGGACAAAGTGAAATTTGAGAAGAGAAAAAAATCCATTTTAGGAATTTGGATTAAACCCTTTTGAAATAAGCCCATAAACTAGATGGTTTAGAGTCAATATGGCTGGATCCCAAGAAAATATGTATGTGGCAAAAGAATCTTCAACAGAAGGTGGTGAAGCTAAATTACAAGTACTAAGTACTACACAGTGACATCAAACTTGGATCTGGTTAAACACTGGCTTCACTGAAACTTTTAAATTTCTGCTATTTACCATTCCATCAGCCTCCAGAAACTCAGAGCCACTGAACCTCTCAACTCCTCTGTGACCATGATCTGTTCAGAACCCCCAGAGAAATAAAGAGGTGCCAGCCTGTCTTTTACTCCTTTCTATATTTGGTCACTTTGCTATTATCTCCTTACTAAAATGCCAAAACCAGACATTTCGCTATCTCCAGTTAAACACACTTTATGCCTAGGGAGAGACTTTGGCTCATATTTGAGTTCTGCCTAGGGGGACTCAGAAGCTTAAACATGGCAAAATCTTGGCCTGTGATGCAAACCAGGTCCAGGTGTGTTTGCTCAGTGTTCCCTCACCATCAGTGTCTCTGGCACTCGTGGGTGAGGTTTCACCTCATTTCTTGCGTGGAGTCAGTGGGGGACAGAAATGTTCATGTCACTGTAAGCAACATGATGGCAGCAAACACTGGAGCTCTGAACTCCATCCTGTGGGCAAGGCTCTGCTCTGGATTTGTCCCCTCAGGTGAGGTCAAACGCTGATGGCTGAAACCCACGGGTGTTTCTCCCTGTGATGCTAAAAGCATCCAGCTGCACATGCAGAACTATTCAGTGTGTGTGGAGTGTGCTCACCCATTGCCACTCTGAAGATGTGCCAGTTCTTTGGTGTATGAAATGGAAAGTGACAGTAGGTTATAAAATTGTGATGGATGATTTAGGTGGCTGTATTCAGCTGTAAGCAATAAATGCTGAGCTCGGCAGAAACTACTAAAGGCAAAACTGCAAGTCATTTACTAGCAATTTAAAGCACATGAGATTTGTAATGCATGAGGCCCTCAGGCCCATCACTTCTCTTCAGTAATGGGAAACAATATTTTGGTGAAAAATGGCATGTTTAGTTTCAACTTTGTGCTGCAAAATATATGAGTAGCCTAGTTTTCTTCATTTCCAAGGGTGGTAGCTATTTACATCTTATTCAAACTGCAAGATGATCTTCAAAAAAAGTTGGCAATATTAATAGTCCTTGAATGAGTTTTGATATGAAGGAAAATCAATACTTCAGAATAACTAAAACTGCAGTTTTAAAACTTCTGGTCTAAGTGATTTACATTTCATCTTATGTTTGATAAACTTGTGTGAGATTAACTTCATAGTGAGCCAATACAGCTATCCTTTGAAGGAAAAAATGAAAATGTCATCTATTTCTGCACACATATCAACACAGTTAAGTAGTTCAAATACTAATTCTCATTTAGGAGGGCAGTGGTGGGTGAAGGGTTGCTGGCATGAAGCTGGATACTGAGATACCACATATCTGGTGTGACAGAGATAAACACCATCCAGCTGGGGGCTTATGCTGAAGTTTTCCTAACATACCAATTTTTAAGTTCATGAGACAAACTTCACAATGCAGTTCCATTTTGAATGGCGAGTATGTGAAAATGGTGCAGTGAATGTCACTGGGGGTTTGGAGGACCTGGTATTCCAGTAAAATCCATTACTTTGTTTTCCAAGTATGTGTGACCTAAGCAGTGGAAGGCACAATAAGCCTGCCATTTACACAGTCTGAGACAAAAGACACTTCCACTCATCAGAGCTAATTGGGTTATGCCACTTTTCCTAGGATTATGTTTAACATGGTCATGTTATCTGAACTCATGAGTTACAACTTCTCCTCTGTCAAAGGCTTAGATGGTAGGTGAGTTCTGCAAACCACCTGATGGTGACCTAAGGACTACAAATTCTCCCCTAGTTAGCAAGAATCTGGTGTCTGATTTCTCCTATAGTATCAATAGCTGAGCCACAGTCTACTGATAATCCAAGAAGGACATGGATGATTTGTCTTGGCTGGGTCTGAATGCTGTCCTAAATATCCCAACTTCTGTGTGTTCTGTGTCAACCTTGCTGTGATCACACATCTCCTTGTGTGCACCTTTGCAGAAAGGAATGTGCTAGTTATAGAACAGCTGTTGCAAACATCCCAAATTCCAAAGGTAGTACAAATGTCCTAAAATACTTCTTCTGGATAGGTAAATGAATAGGTGAAAATTGCTTCCATTCATCTGTTTGCTAATGAAGATTAAAGCCCAGTAGCAAGCAATGAAATTATGATTCCAATTTTTTTTTCCAAATGTCTAGTTAAGAATTTCCTTTACTGAAAACATAAACCTTTTTATTTATCACAGCTAAACTCTAAAATATTTTCTATCCAGAAATACAAGTTACTCGACACTACAAATCTTGGCAGCATGAGGCAGGAGGGAGGAAGTTAAAGCTATGAACTAGATATTTATGCTTTCATCCTGAATCTATTGAAACCATGGTAATACATTAATCATTTCTGTTCCATCGGTGAAACCTCTCCTAACTTGATGAATAAAAAGGATTAAGATGAAAGGAAAGTAGTAAAAGTGTACACACCCACTTAAAATCAATTACCTATACAAGGAGCTATAACTATTGAGAGACAGTTTTCATGTCCTACAATGGTTTTTCCCCCATATTATTCAATTGGAATTAAAAAACATCAAATCACAAAAGCTTTCAAGATCAAAAACCTCAAGGTAAATCAGATCAGTCAAAACTTTTCACGGTAGTTTCTGAGGGGATCTTTTTAAAGTTTTGTTTCCATTTTTAAACAAAACTTACATTTGTTTTTCCAGCAAAAGGTTCACCTTTTAAAAGGTTGTGTTGGACTTTTTTCATTTGGAGTTATTTAGGAGTGGCAAAATGTTTAGATAATTAAACCAAAAAAAAAAAAAAGATTGAATAATGAGAGAATAAAATTATTTTGGATAGCCTTGGTGACGATGTGGAGGATTTTTGATAGCCAAAACTGCTCTAAAAGAAGCAGATTCAGTAATCAGGTTTTATGGCAATGGCTGAGAAAATTTTACAGGACCACTAGAGAGAAGGCTGATGTAGAAATTACATGAGATGTGGATCTTCAGAGGTTAGGGATGGCCAGAAAGGGCAGATACCACAAATGCTATAGAAGAAAATGAAAAGATTTAGGCACATTCATGCCGTGAGGAAGAACAAGATCTGGATGTGTTTATAGTTGCTTTCCTTCTTTCACACACAAGTGATTGCCATCATTCAAAGTGCTTTTTCCTATGTGTGGGTGCAGAAAATGAGTGATATTTTCATCCATTTCTTCTAATTCTGACTTCCTCATTTTTAGATCAATCTACACAGTCAAATCTTTGAAGACATAAAGCAATTTTCTTTTGACTTCTTTAATGTAATTTCCCCTTTTACTGTCCCCTCATCTAAGCACTGTGGAGCATTTTTCATTTTTTCTTTTTTTTCCCCCCCATATTTTACAAGCAGTGTCTACAGCAGTTTAAATCAAAGAGATTGGATCCTGGGATACTAGAGATCACTATTCCTCCAAATTCATACTTCAGAGGAAGTTCAGAAAAAGGAAAGGATTTGCAATTTATGTTCAATAATTGGAATGGAGCACCTGCCAGGGCAGAATATTAGATTGTTTCGTATAGTGACAAATGATGACACACTGATGTCCAATGACTCTTGTAATGTAAATTGATTTCAGATTACTGTGGAGTCTCTCTTTAGCTGACAGTGATTGTGCACTATGAGGAAGAGTTAGTGTGCTCTAAATCCATGGGTTTTTAGTCTATGTGTTTAGGGGCTTCATTAGCATTGTTTTAATGAAGGCTGTTGAAGCTGTGATCATACAGAATTTATTGTGAATAAAAACCTTTTCCATACCAGGAGACTTCTTTTTTGTTTCTCCCTGTGAGCGATATGGCCACAGTAGTTAGTTACTGTCATTTCACAGTCTAGAACCTGCTGAGAGATAAGTCATACTTTTCTTGCCTCTTTCTCTGGACTTCTGCCTGAAGTCTTTCTTCCGTGGAACACTCTATTACAAGTTGCTCAGAAACAGCAGGGAAGGAGCCAAAAGATGCAGTGCCCAAAGAGGAGGGACCTGTGAGTGTGTGCCTGTTTAAAATGTACCCGGTGTTCAGATGAAATTGTGGCATGGACAGGAACATTTCTGCGAGTTTTGACCCAGAGAGATTGTTGGTAGTTATTTATCATATTATGTCAATCTATTTCAAGCTTCCTATTATAATGTTTTGGTTTAAAACCAAAAGAAGATCCAGATTGTGATTATAAAGGATTTTTTTAAACAACAATAAAGGTAATAACTTTCAAGGAACAGAAAATTTTTAGATCTATTTCTCCAAATTCTGTTTTTGTAGGGTAAATATCTCTTTCTTCTTTGAATTTTATTAATGACAGTAGGTCGCAAGATTAATGGTGCCTGTTTTCAGGAATGTTGTCGTATGTGAATAGTATTTGAATAGACTTATCTTTCAAGGTGGGATGGGAAGATAGATGAGGATTCAGTAGGTTTTTATAACTTTTTTGTCAGTCATTTGAAATGTTGCACAGTTTAATAAAGGGCACATTAAATGCAGATATATTTATAATCTGAAGACTTATCCTGTAGTCATCAAAAGCCAGAACTGTACAATTTAAATATTTCAGAGTAAACTGCATGTAAGCAGATTGTGTCTTATTCTTTGCATGTACAATTTCCATTTGTGTGTACATCTAAGCCTAATATTTTTTAAGTTCCTGCCTTTGGAATCTTTAAAATAGAAGACTTATTTTATTATGTAATTTATTCTTTTGCTGATAATTACTCTGCAAGCAAGAAAAAAAAATATTAATAACTTAGACATTTGGAGAGACTTTGATATTGGCAAGGACAGACCCTTTTTATTACGAAAATCAGTATTAGGTAAGCCCGTGCTTAAAACATGAAACTGTATTTCTCACTGTTTTCTTGGCCTGTACAACTTAAATATGGTTAATGAAAGAACATTGTGATCTACTTTATATTAGCTATTTAATTCTATATATTTGGATTACCTGAAATTCTTTTAATTAATTTTATCGTCATAAAAATGAACTTTTACAAATATTTATCATTCATCCTTTTTGGAAAGATTGTGCTACTTTTTAATATTTAGATATGTGGTAGGTCTAACATGGTAAATTATGTTAAAAATTGTTTTTCACGATTATGTTCCCACTATATTAATTCAAACTATAATGAAAAAATGATGAAAATGCTCATGAATAAAAACTTTTGAGTAGGATTCAAAAATAGTTGTTTTTTTTTCTCACAGCACTGGTAAAATCCTGTAATTTTTGTCAAGTATGCTATTCTATTGGATTAACTTTTTTCAGTTTTGTGTATAAAGTTCATTTATTCTTAATTAGGCAATGGTCATGGTCATGAGTGAGATTGAGACCACTCTTGGAAAATTTTTAGAAACAAATGAAAGGATTTTTCCAGAAGTTAAAAATGATTGAATTTGAAAAGTCTGAGGAAGTCTTAATTACAGAGAAACTCTGCTGGGAAAATTCAAAACTGTGAGACACTTGTCCAACAAAAAAAAAAGCAAAAAAAACCACCCAAAAACAAAAAACAAACAAACAAACAAACAAAACAAAAGCACAAAAAAAAAACCAAACCAAAAAACTTTGTTCAACCTAAAAAATCTGAATAAGCCAGTGAGAGCAGCTTGAATTTAAGCAAACACATGCACCTGTGTACATCTTTAATCTAATTCTATAATCTACAACCTTTTGATGAATTAGTTTTTTTGATGAATGACTTTAATGCCTGTAATAAGGACCACTACAAGAAAGGATAAAAATGTGATATGGGTTTTCAGTAATTCTGTGGTATTGTTGCAATGTTTATTACACCATCACTGAGATGTGGATGGAAATTAGCTTTTTCCCCTAGACAGTTTGAGACTAGTTCAATTTAGCTCTTAATTACTCACTTTCTATTGTAACCTGTGATTTTTACCTAATTTCTTTAATTTGTGTGAGTGCAACTGAGAGAGGAGTGAAGTATTTAAAGGTAATCCATGTTCTTCACCACAGTGCTGAATAAAAACCATGATCAGATATAAAACAAGAGTTCATCTCCAGAGTATTTAGACTTGGTCAATGTGAAAGAGTGGTATCCGACATCTGAGGTTAATTGTGGCTGTTCAACAGTTTCAGCAGACCCCTGGGTCATCCTCACAGCACCTTGGAATGAGGAAATATCAGCTCCACATTTGTTTCAGAAAATTATTTCTGTTTATGTGAGATTACATGAAAGTTCTGATATGTCCTGGGTTACTTCTATGGTTACACTGACCACTTCTTTGTAAACTTGCTTTGTGGTTAAGACTTTTCTGATTAATCACAGGGCAGAATTCCCAGCATGGAATTCCCAGAACTCCCAAGTGTCTGGGACATTTCTTCAACCCAGCTTCTGTAATATAAACTCAAAGTGCTCTGTACATTAAAAGTAATAATTTTTAAAAACAACAAACAAACAAAAACCCAAACACACACATAAAAAACCAAATAAAAACTCATCAAAAAGCCCCAAACAAGCAAACAAAAACCAGACCAAAACAAAACACCAACCACCAAAAAAACCAAAAGCCAACTAAGCAAACCTTAAACTACCATGTAATGTAAAACAATGTAAACTACGATTCTATCTCATATAGTGTGGGTACAGCAGGCATTAGTCATTCATGAGGATTAATACCCTTTTTGAGACCATTACATCTGAATGACAGAGGTGCATGGAATATGGCAAAAAATAATTCCTTATTTGAAATTCAAGTCAAACTCTAAACAAACCATTGTCTCTATGGTTCAGAAGATTTAAACACCTTTTGTCTATTCTTGTGACACTTACAAGCAATTCTCCTGGCTTTTTGTAGAATAGAAGTGCTAAAACAAAGGTCAAAATGACCTCAACTTATGATGCTGAAAGCACAGTAACCTGGAGAGAAAATATTCTGGGATGGTATATTTTGTTCCAGGCCTAAGGATTCATATTCCATTTTATTTTGATACACCACCAAAAAATTTTTATGGAGTATTTTGTGTTATAAATGGTAATAGATAAACTTCTGTTTATCTGTTAAAATTTTTACATTAAACATCTGTTTACTATAAAAATTGTTTCATCTGGGGAGATATTTTGCCCAGAAAAAAATCAGGAAAGATCTACAGAAAATTTCTTGACATGTGGTCTTTCCAAGTTCTTGGGTTCAGTCTGTTGTTTTCAGAATACTGAAAAGTCAAGTAAAATCCATGCATGGCTCCTCCATCATTTTAGGCTCTGTGTAATTCAATCTCCACACTGCTTTTCATTGACACAAGACAACAGTGACCACACAAACATGTAAACTGTCACAGGTCACTCAGATGGCAGAGTTCAAAGGAAATTTGAACTCACAGGAGATAGATTAACCTGAGTCTAAGGGACTTATCCTATAAAGTGTTGGGTTGTGTTTACACATCTCACCCTTGGACAGAACTTAAGTATCTGGACATGCAATATGTCTCCCTTCATCCTTGCTGTAAAAAATGACATTTGCATCAGGATAGGAATGAACAATTTAGATATGGGACCTTAAAACATTAAAGAAGTCTGTTCTCACAATAATTAGCACAGTTCAACCCTTGCGATTTGAATCTGCCTAGGATCAATACTTGGCTAAGAAATGAATGCACTTTTTAGGGTTGAAATTAAATAACCTTTTAGGAATATTTGGTGTAACAATGATGTCATGCATTGTCTCATTTTGGAGAAGCCAACTATGTCTTTCAGCACAAAAAAACAAATTGCATTTCCTTTCCAGATTTTTAATCCCATTTGAAAAATCCTTCCTTTATCAGGGTGGATCATTTCCCAAAATAAAATAAATTAGAGTAAGAAGTATTGAAAAACTTTTTTTGAAAATCAAAGAAACACCTCTCTTAATATTTTCTACCCTTCTTAACCCAAGTTCATCTGAATTCACGAATAATTTTGCATTTTTCTTCCTTTCTGTAACTGGACATTGAAAAAAATTATCTTTGTCAAGGCAAAGTGAATTATGTAAAAGCTTTGTGCACATCTGAGGAAGTAGGCATGGCCATGGTCTACATAGTATTTTACTGGGAATTCTATTCCTTGCCATCTCCTGAGTACCTGGGACTTATCACAATTCTAAATGAGAGCAAATGAACCCTGGTTAGGCTGTCTGTTTGCAAATGAGTCTATAGGGGGTATTTCTGCCTTTTACTCACTCCAGTTTTTTCCATTTATAAAGAAGTTTCCCACTTTACCAACAGGATTACAAATTTCAGTATATTTTTATCATCATCCTTGAATAGCTCCAAGCAATTTATATGCATGGACCTTTTAATTGACTTAACATGCCTTTCTTAGGAGGATAAGAATTAGTTATGAAGCATTACTAAATAGGTCAATTCCCACGATGTTATAGTCTCTGGATAGTCCTCCATTTTATGCATAAAAAAGCAAAGGATTTTCTTACCATATCTTTAGTGTGTAGAAACTTTATGTTTTCCATGAAATCAGAAGAGGAAGACAGAATTATTATTTAAACTGAGTTATTACCCATACCCCCACAAGAAGATATAGATTGTATCCAGACAAGCCACAGAGATTACTGGCAAATTGGCAAAGGAACGATTGCCCCAGTTGTTTTATCAGGTAGGTGGGAAGACAATGGGAATACATATTTACTTCGTGAGGGCAAATATTCCTGTTAAAATTCTCCCAAAGGGAGTACATTTCAATCTACCAATAAAGGGGATAAATTCTTGAGAATGTTATAGTGAATTAAAACTAATTATATAGTATTTAATCAAAAAGCATTCGTCTTGGCTTCTTTCCAAATTATACAACTTTCTTGGTGGTCGTTTGGCTAGGCTCCAGTAAAACATACTGAGTATGTTAGAAGTATGAAAACTGTATCCTGCATGAAGGATGTGGACTCAGTGGTCTGAAAGGTCTTTGCTGCAGCCATTTTGTTTCCATGACTACCTTTTGAATTAGCAGAAGTGCTCATCCCCTAACACCAGAAATAAAATCCTCTTGTGCAAGGTATGAGTTGATTTTGTTTCTCTCTCTTCACAAGTAGCCACTTCCTCCAGCTAAAACTTAATCATCCATCTTGGCTCACAAAGAAGCTGTTGTCATATTTCTTTTTTGCCAGTTCACCACACTGGTTTTTTGTCTGTGGTCATCATAACTGGATTTGGTGGGGAAGACAGGCAGCACTGGACTTTACTTGGTAACATGAGCCAGAAATACAAGAAGCACATCAGTAATTGTGAGCAGTGAAAATTATTCAGAGACCCATGAAGGAATGATTGCCAAAATCCCTTTCTTCTTGGTCCACATAAACACCCAGATTCCATTTCCCTACTGTCCACCCATTATAAAAGACTCCAAAGTGATGCACCTTTGCATAGAAGGAGTTGTGTGGATTGAACTCATGCATTTATCTCACAGCAATAGGAGCCTTAAATGGTTTTGTATTTCGTTACACTATTACAGCTGTTGAGCTGGGCAGTGGTAGTGATGAGGGTTATTTTGCCAGCCATGAACAGATGGAGCATTACTGTGCAAAATGCTGTGGTGCTGTGAAGACTGTGGGTGAAATCACAGACTAGAATGGCAGTTCTGCTGGCAGCCCAGATAGTTCTTCAGCAATTGGTATCTCACAATATTTGTCACCATAAAAGTGTATTGTAATTGTGTAATTGTGTTCAACTGAACAGAAAATACAGACCCAGCCATTTGTATCAGAAAAGTTGCCTGTACTATTAAAGAGCACTGCAGGATACCTTAAGTGGTCTATACAAAGGCAGTATAGAAACACAAAATGCTATCCACAGAAGATGTAAAACTAATCACTTTGTAAAAATAAAAAGTTTTTTTTAATGTAATTTGGGAACCCAAATTTTCCAAGTGAATTGCAGAAAGACGAAAAAACAGTGAAGCCAGGAAAAAAATAGGAACCCACTTCATCATTGTAGGAAAGTTGGACTTAATGGTTTTGGGAGAGCCCTTCCAGTACAAAATATTCTATGATTCTATGAACTAATAAAATATGGGAGACACAACTTTTTTATAGCATGGAAGTCAGAATGTTTTTAATTAAAGGTGAACAGGACAAGTGTTTGTCCTAACATTGAGATGAATGTTTCTAGTTCTTCATATCTTCATGTTTTCATCTTCTAGCAAGTATTGTCTCTAAACAATAAAACCCCCTCAGATTATAGTGTTAGGGTCCAAATTTATCACTATTACAATACCACTCACAAGAGTAATTATGCTTACAGGTTGTATTTTAAAAGATAGATTCAAATACTACCTGAGCCATTAAGCAGCACCTGAACATCCACTTAAGAACATTTACATATTTCTCTATCATATTTTTATGTGTAACCTAAAATATAGGTTAATGACATGCAATATCACTATAAGACAGAGCAGTGACCAGCACCCATTTTAATTCCACATATATTTTCTTCTCTAATACAATGAATTACCTTACAAAATGTTTTCCCTGATTTGCATTTTTACTACTTTGCCTTTTTTTTAATTTTACCTCTGCTTTTCTGGTACAAAAGCATCCCAAAAAGCACTATGTTTACAACAAGTTTGTAGTGAAAAGAAAAATAAGTAAAAAGACATCTGGGGTATTATAACTTAAATTGCAAAGATATTCCTAGTAGAAGCAGGAAGATTTCTAGAAAAAAAATTACATTTTTGGTGTGTAATAAGCATGGGAGAAATTATTCCCTTCCCCCATGGAGGTTAAGATGCAATGCCCCTAGCCTATAAACAGTTATGTAAATGCTCAATTTGAAGCATATGAGTCATCTCAGAGCTTACAGAGTGTTAAGCAGTTTCCTCACTGCAGAAGTGTAGCCTAGACAAGAGTGATAACAAGGGCTTTGCTAAGGTTTCACTACCAATTTGTTTAGAGCCCTTTCCAGTGCCTAGCCATTCTGATTTTATTTATTCTTTTCCTAATAAGTTGAAAGTAATATTGCTTTACAGATTATACTGAATTAAACTTGACACCCTTTATATAAATGCATTAATAAATATTCCCCTTTCTTCACACTTCTTCAAGTAGCCTGCCAAAAACAAATGACCTCTTTGAGGAACAGATGAAGAAACAGTAAACGAGGAAATGAGCAATCACAAATGTAACTAGCAATGCTTGTTATCACAGTGACATTTACTGGCCTCCACCAGAAGGAGGTTCCATTGCAATTTAAATCCAATTTGCACTGAGGAAACACTGTTGTGGACGTACAGTAAGCAATGCATGCTACGCTTATAATACCAATGGGATCCAGAGTAAACAAGCTCTGGTACAGAAGCAGTGCAGATGATCCAATACAGCATTTCACAGCTGTGCTGCTTTCAGGATTTTAGCTATTATTTTCTGAATATTGTTTTCTGTGGGAGATAGTCAGGTCTAACCATTCATTAAGTCGTTCCTGGAGGGTCTCTGTTGTGGAATCTCATTGACTTGTTGCCCTTGTAGTTGAATTAAACTAAACAGAGGATTAGAGGACAACTTTTTCTGAGCCCTGGTGGCTGGTAAATTGGAACAGCAAGTGGCAGTAAGTATCCCAAAGTCCTACAGAACACATGCAATTGAGGTGGAACTGCATCTAAATGTCAAGGTCAGTAATTTTTGGGAAAAGATAGTCTCAGCCAGAACAAATGGGTTTCACAGCGTTTTGGTAAATCAAACATCTTAGATTTATAAGTCAGTAAAGATCACCAAGCTTAGAGAGCCCTGGTCTTGAATATTGATAGTCTTGTGGGATGTTTCCTACCTGATCAATAGAGCTGGAAGTCTGAATTTCCTGTGGGCTACAATCTTCATCTTGGAAGATGCCTTCCTGTCCAACATGACCAGTGTGTCAGTGGCCTTGGTGCATCCTGGCTCTTGAGGTGGTCAGTGGCGAGGCAATCTATAAGCTACAGCCTTGAAAAGCTCAAGCTGGATTTTCAAGGACTGTGATTCCAGGCAGAAAGACATATGAGATTTTCCAAGATCATTGATATGGAGCTTTCTAGCAGGAAAACCTTGGGATCCTCAGCCCCAAGTAATTTACTCTCCTTAAAGGAATTTTAAAACTCTGGGAAAATAGATCGTCAAGGTCCGAGTGGGTTGCCAGACTTCTTCCTACATCACTTGAGTTCAGATTTGGCAAGTTCTGGGAGAGATCCCAAGACCTTGTTTAGCAGGTCAGCCTTGCTTTTGTGACTATCCTGGTCTAACAGCTCTGAAGTGCTGATCTATTCAAATTAAATAAACTAGCACACAGGAAAAAAAATCAATAAAATAAAATGGCAATTTTTTTTTATCAGAAATCCTGTCTCCTAGAAATCTCTGCTTTTCATACCACTATCTAAGCCACAGAAAATTAATTCTGTTGAACCCAGTGTGTCCAGTCTATGAATTATTCATTTATGAGCAGTTGATAAATAAAACTGTAAAAATCAAAGGTGATTTCATTCCTGTATAACCTATTTAACAATTTGCCTTTGTAATTTTAAATAAACTATTGGAGCTTTTCATGTTCCCACTTAGTGACAGGATGAGCTAGTGGCTCTGAATTTTTTGTCTTTCTTAGTGAAAATCTTTGGGTTTGCAATTCTTTACACAAACAAGAGCTCATCTGCAATATCTCCTATGGCACCAAGATAAGTTTTTATTCATGAAAGTGACATTTGAGTAATTAATAGCTTTTTAATAGAAATACCTCTACAATGAATATAGAAAGCAGAGTTTTTTCCCTTCTAAGTCTTCATTTATGCAGAAAATGTCATGTCAACCTTTTTCTTCTGCCTTTTCGACAAATGCTCTTTTCAAACGTAAATTTCATATTCATTCTAATATGTAACATGTGCTAATCATATTAGGAATGATTCATTTTATTCAGAATGGCAAACTGTTTCTCTTAGCTATTTTTTATTAGTAATGCTGCTCCTAAACTTACAGCAGAAGAATCTTTCTCAAGGATGAAGTAAAGTGGCTGCTCTCAGCCAGTTCTCCCACGTCTTCTGCAGTGTTTTATTTTGTTAACTTTGTTATTTATTTTTCATTATCACATCTCAAATTAATTTTATAATATTTAATTATCACTTATGTCAGAGACCTGGCAGGTTCCAGTCTTCCTAACTTTATGTGTGAAGACACAGTTGTAAGGTGAATTCAGATGTTAGCAGGGTTCAGGCTGCCTCTTGCCTCTCCTGGGTGCTGGAGATCAAAGGCCTGGAGTTGTCTCCAGACAGGGAGGCATTGGAGATTGCAGGCAACCTTTAGGATGGAGAGGAGGGATGGGATGAGACAGGGCGGCTGTGGGAATAGTAAAACAGGAGTGTTGAAGGGTTTTGTTTTGAAGAGAAACAGCAATATACTCCTCTTTCAGTTCAGCCTTTTTTGGAACCTGGTTCTAGGCTATTGCATTGTCACTGGGTAAGGGCCAGTAGCCCATCTCTAAGAGGTGCCTTATCACCATCATCCAGCTTTCCATGTACATGCTCTCAGTGAGATCAGATCCTAACCTCAAAAGCAATCTTTTTCTGCTTCTCAGCTACTCCTTCCACACAACACTGACCTAAACATTCAAGATGGAAATAGCTTTTACAAGAATTCCTGATTGCAGTATAAGGGGGGCAAAAATGAGCAGGACATAGAAAAGTTATTGCTGTTCCTATTGAGTTAGCTTTTTCCTCACATTTGTCAGGACAGGCATTAGCTTTAGAGTCTGGCTGAAATGAAATAGAAAATATACAGGACCAAACACCCTTTGTCATCCTATTACCTGCCTTTGACACCAAGGAAGTGCTGCCTGCCACTACAGCCTTGAAAAAAAATCCTCACTTCATCTTTAAATTACCATCTAGAACAGAAGCAATTTTGCCTCTTTTCCCTCTCCCTTTTATAATTTTCCCTTTTTTTCATGTTTTTTAAATGAGCTCATTATTTAATAGTCAAACTTGAGCATCTCACACTATAAAGTGTTTTAGGACAACAATTTATGTAAAGTATAGTTTAACATACTTGCTGTCCAAAATCTAATGCATTTAAAAAAAAAGAAATCCTAAACAGCTCTCTCCAAAGTTGAGTTTTAGCTATCTTTGATTATACTGAGAGGTGGACAAAATAAATGATGACAAGCTGGAAGCAAAGCACTCAACTGGATAAGATCACTTATCTTCTTCTTATACCAATAAATTCACATATTTTAAAGTTTCACATAAATGCAATGTTTTCTTTAAAAAGCAGAACTTCCATCAGAAGGCCTATTTTTGTTTTCTTTTTGTATCCCAGTGCTGATGAAGCTCATTCCTGTTCCTGTTTTGTATGACATTCTGTTAGAACAGACAGACTACAAAGGACACATATATGACATATATACGTGTCACATATATGACACATATATGCGTCACGCATATGACACATATATGCTCAAAAAGGACAGATATATGCTTTTTTATTATTTGCATTACTGTAGTTAAAGTCTGTCAAAATTTTCATCGTAAAATTAAGGTTGTTTTCAGGGACTGTGACACTCATACCTAGGTATTTGCCTCTCATGCTACTGAATGGCACAGGTAGAGGATGCTGGGGTAGTAGATCTTTGCTCTGATTCAGTATGGATGACTGCTTTCTTTCCACTTTTTGTGTTTGTAGATCAATGATCCTAAATTACCATTACAGTGTTTTAAAGTGGTTTTTTGGTCTCACTATTCTCACCTCAGATGATCCATATGACTTCCTCAAAGTATGAATTTAAATTCCATTGAGAGTGTACACTACACATATGCAGGAAACTTGCTGTATATGTGATCATGCAATACTTAATGCTTAAGGCCATCCATTTTGAACTGTTTCATAAATAATACTCATTTTCATGTCTGCATTTATGACACATTTTTAAAGGGATGGATGCTGTTTCGATGGCAAAGGATTAAAACTAAACACTGTACTAAGCACTTTCTAAAAATCAATCAATGCTTTGCAATCAATAAGTTTACAGTAGTTTGTAACAACATTTGCAAATAATTGCATTGATAAAAATCAAAACTTGTAAGTGCAATGATATTCTTTGGAGCTGGTGATGGGCATGCAGTGCAAGGGTTAACTGTCCCTCTTCTTCTTCCCAGACTTGGACTAAATTTCTAGCTCCAATCTACAAGTGCAAATGGGTTTTGAGAAGTTACTCTGGTCCCTTGTGGCCAGTTGTCCCCATTAAAAAGCCATCATGCAGTTTGGGGTGACTAGCAGCCTGAGCTTTGGGGGGACAGGAGACTGGGTGAGTGGTGGCACACACGCCTCTGCAGTTACAGACACCAGCCTGCCACCTCTCTCCTTGGACAGTTTGTATCATAAATATTGCAAAATGAATATTTGTCTCTGTTCCTGTAACCAGCAGCTGTCATACATTATATTTATATTGTCACTCAAACCCTGCTTTTAGTCCTTGCTTTGAGACCTCCAGAAACTGTCAAAAGCACAACCTTGTAGAGACAGTGTTCCGTATTCCCAGGGCTTGAATGCAACAAGGTGAAATTTTCCTTCATTTTCTTCTACTATTTAGAAATGCCATAAATCCAATGCCTCTCAGAACATTTAGAAAATATGAAAAGGAAAAAGAAAAAAAATTTTTAAAAACCCACCCAAACATCACCAACAAAAGCAAATACAAAACCAAAAACTACACAAAACCACCAGCAAACAAACAAATTAGAAATAAAATAGGAAAAAAACCAAAAACCAACCAAAACAAGAAGTATAACGAGGAGAAATTACAGCATGAGTGGGCATGCAGCATGAAGAGGGTGGATTGTATAGATTGTTCAGGAAATTCCCAATTATATAAGTAAAGAGGATTAATATCCTGCTTGCTGACCTCAAGCATTTGGCTTCAGACACAGGATCCCTAAATCTCTCAGAAGTTTTGCTGGCAGGACCCTGTGCTGTGCAACCATGGAAATCACAACTAAAGAAGAATGGAGATGGACTAGACAAATGAGGCACACATGGCTGCTGCTAGAAGAGAAATCATATCAGCCTTGCTGCTGTTCAGACTTTCCAGTATCAAAGAGCATCTCCTCTTGACAAAAATATGCAAGAAACCAAAATCATTTGATGACTAATTGTTCTTGAGAAGGAAGTTGTTTTAGGAGAATCACATTTTATGATGCCCAGGATGGTACCTACTACAAAGACAGATGGGGACATGCAGCTCTGCTTCTTCCTGCTGTACCTCCAGTCTGGCCAGGTCATTTTCCCACTAAAGGGCAACAGCCAACGTGAAGCCAGTCCTTGATCAGGTGTTATTTAGGAGTACAAGAAGCTCTCCCCCTCTGGCCTGTTAGATACAGGAATAGCTACTCTTTGCAGAGAGGAATGAAGTTCACTGATCTTCATCCACATCAAAACCAGCGTGAGATAAGGGGTTGGGAGCAGTGGGCAAGTTCTGCCATAGCAGAGGAGCTTTCATACAGAGTGAGGACCAGGAAGGTGGAGCTGTGTGGCCCAGGAATGTGGCAGGAATCCTGCCTTTGGTCAGACACATATTTTTCCCTGTGGGAATTCTTCTTGTAACTCAGGTCCTCTGCTCCACAGGTCAGAAAGCAGGGTACAGCCTCAAAAATTCATGCTTGCTCCCATTTATAAACTTCTTTCCTTTAAAGTCAGATAGCACATATGCAATGCTAGCTGGGTTTTTTCATTCCATTTATTTTATTCCATTGGTGAGGGCAGCTGCCTTTATCAAGCATATTCTATCAATCTGCAATTTATTGAGATATAACCTAAAAAATGCCTGCTTGCCTTTCATGTGGAAAGCAAGCCAATCAATAGCAGTGGATTATTCCAACATGTATACGTTCCAAGAGTATAGCACATTTGTCACTGTGAAGCAAATGGGTTTCTCCATTTGCATCTTTGTGAACCAGAGGGGTTTGTTCTAATGGATTTTGCTTCATTTTTTCCCTAGGAAAGCACTTATTAACTAAAGGTTAATTTCTTAACACGTGTAAGAGAAATAGAAAGACTACATAATGTAATGACTACTGTGTAAAAGCAGAAAGCCTAGTGCTCTTAGGAACAGCATGCATTTCCATTTTTATGCAATAGCAACATTTGATGTGCTAGGATTTTAAAATTATATAAACAGATACTAGTCTATATGGTACTTAATTAAATAGCAAATTGTTTCTAACATTAGGCTAAGAATTAGTATTTTGTCTGTCCATTGCATTGCACCTTCTTGATTTAGAGTAGAAGCACATTTAAACTATGTCTATATATGTCTCACTCTTTTTCATTCTTTTGTTCAAGCAGAAAAAACCCAGTATGAATAAACATAAAATTTTTTTCTACCATCAGAGGCTTTACTGCAGTAAACTGAAAGTTGGTGCTGATTTTATTTATCTGTTTTCTTAGTAATCAGTAGGTTCGTTTCATCAGGGCTCCAATTTTCAGTGGTTCTTAATGGCTTTCCTGGTGAAAATTGGAACAGAGTAGTGGTGTCACATATTTTAGAACCAAATTGAAGTATTTTGATTTACATAATAGATGTGGTTTATTTCAATTGGATTTATCCTGTTGTGCCACATTGCTTCATGGGAGCTGTAGTCTTCCCCATTCAAATGTTTGCCAAACTAGTCTGGGTCTTTTCCAAATGACATTTTCCATCATAAGATCTGATCTGACAGAACAGATTAATTCATGAAAATCTTGGAACTGGTGATGCTTGCAGTGTGTGCTGAAGAGAAGGATCATCATAGGAAAATAGAGTGTTTATTTGTTGTTTTTAAGTTGGAGTCCCAGTTTCCTTAATACAAACCCAGGTGCAGGTGACACTGTGCATGCTGTTTTCAAAGGCTCTATTTTTTTTTTTTTAATCTTTCATATGCAGCCCATCTCTACAGAATTTTTCAGAATACCTCCTTACCCAAATAATTCCCTGCAGCCTACTCAGTCTGTGGTAGACTTGTTTAGGAAGAAAGTGCAAAGAGAGGAAAAGAATAGTGAGGCTGACCAAAAGAAAATAAACCACAATTTATTATTTAGTATATATGTGTGACTCCAAAGTTGAGAATTTGATGTATGCACTCAAAATACCTGATGATGATACAAACACTGCAGTCCCTCTTTCCAAAGCAGTTAAAGAGAAGCTCTCATAAGACATTCCAGTAAAACATATTTTCTAATGCTGTTTGTTAAATTCTATGTCCAAAGACATCAACTGTATGAACAGTGAGGAGCTGAAAGAGCCACAAAAAGTTGAAATTCTATTTAACCTGAATTGATGAGGCTGTTCCTTAAGATTGTTGATATTTACATTTAAGTGTGATCTGACATATTAAGTTGTTTGCAAAGTTTGGGAAAATAAGTGTGTTATTTATCATTATCTATAATCCAGAACATCATCTGCTATTCTTTCTACAGAACATATTGTGCAGTGCACCTGAGAGGGAGGCTGGGAGATGGTATTGTTTTGTGATGATTGATGAGCAGAGTATTTTGACATGGGCTAGCACCCACAAAAGACCAAAGCAAACTCACTGTAGTCTGTTCAGAAAGAAGAGAAAAACAGAATTTATAAAAAACCTCCACAAGACATTTGAATTCTTTTATCTGCTGGAACAACACTCTTCAGGTTTAAAAAAAAAAAAAAAAAAAAAGAACTGTGCTGTTGTGTGGTATTCAAGTATTTCCTCAGCAAAAATGTCCAGCAACAGCTGTGTTCTGACAGGGAGCCCCTGAAGTCCTTCTTTGAGCCTGCTGCTGCTTTACCTCTGGATTCTGTTTGGGATGGAGAAACATGTAGTGAGAGCTGTAATGGCTTGAAACTGTCTTTCCTAAATAGTAGAGAAATTATTCTAGCTTTGTAGTTTCTGGAGACCCAGAGTCACCTACAGAACTCCAGGAACTTATAGGTCCTATTACATTTCTTAATAGCAAATATTTTTACCAGAGGGACATACATTGATTTTTTTTTCCCTAATATAAACTCTCCAAAATGTGAAGGTCTCAAGCAGGAAATCTCTTTACTTTTCTAGGAGTTTTCCAAAATATGACACAAAGCAGGACTTCCCAAAGTTAAAGGCCCAAGGCCTTTCTGGAGGTCAGTGAGTGCTGAGGGGCAGTGGCAGCCCCAGGTGTGGGACTTAGGGTCATTTTTTCAGGCACAGGAAGATCCCACACAGTCCCTTATGGGAGCCCTTCTGGACTCCTTTGTGCAATGGGAACTTTGGGGTGTCAGCTAAGGTTGTTTTTTGTATTTTTTTACCATGTAACATCATTAAAATGAAAAAAAACCACACCATAATCAGAGACAGTGTGATTTAAAGAGAACCCAGAAAAAAAACACTTAACAATATTAAGCTGTCCATGGTATAGATTTAAAGCTCCCAAGACACAAATCTGTAAGAGGTAACAAACACGTAAAGTTTGACATTTAGAGACACCTTTTTCTCTTTTTTTTCAATTAGAGATTTTTTGTTACCTAGGATATTTAAAAACAGCTAAGGTCTTAAAAAACAAATTTAATCTCACAGAGAAGGCACAGTAAAAAAGTGTTTATAAATGAATTTGCTAAAAAAAACAGAATATATGAGCTTCTAGAGTAAAAGTTAAGTCAAGTTTGTAAAACAATTGCAGTGGCTTTCCTTTTCTTTAGCAATACTTGCTTTATGCATGTGATAGTTGTCTCCCACTCCAGCCTCTACTTCTGAAGAGGAAGGACTGAAAACTATTTGCTGAACAGCTAATTTATCAGCCTGACATTACCATCTATCAAGAGAAGAGGCCTGCTGTTAGGAAAATCAAGATATTTGGTTCAGGGGTTTTGTTACCTCTTGTGAAATGAGGGCAAGTTTGACAATCTATGCACCTAAGAGAACTTCTAGACATTTGGAGACCCAAGTCCTATACATCACTTCATTTTCTGCAGTCTGCTCTGGTGGTTGCTGTCTTCATTGACTCTCTCTGACAGTCCAGGGCTGCTAAGGAGCCCATTCAAAGCAGAAAGGATTTGGGTTTCTTTTCCTTCACAAGCTATGAAGAAGCCCACTACAAAATTTTTATACTCATATGTTAATCTTAGACTTCACTATATATGTTTGAGTTCAGCACCTTATAAAGTGTTGCAGACTCCAGTATCTTAGGGCTGATTGCAGGAACATATCAACAGGAACATGCAGACACATCCTTTAGGGGTTCTGCTCTTGAACTGTAACTCAGCAGTGGAAGCCCTGGAAGGCAAAGGGCTTTTCATATGGTGATGGGTAACCCTGAGCAGGTGAATGACTTCAGGGTCATGGTCAACGAGGACTATCTGTTTAGTGAAAAACACAACAAAGAAAAATCTAATGAACAAAAAGAATTAGGCTTTTGTTTTTATCTTCCCATTTAAAAAAAAAATCAGAAATTGAAGGAAGGGATTTGTTTAACCTCTCCCCTAAATAGTGATATTTACAAATTCTCTAAAAGTTCAAAAATTACAATCTCCCTCTGGTCTTGTTGAGAATCTTCTGCTGATTTTTTAATTATTATTATTGTAGAGGAATTGTAGGGTTTACTCTAAGTTTACACCATTGTGGCTTGAAGGACGTATTGAAAATGTTGTTTAGATTCCAATGCAATCAAAATTCCACTCTGCATCACAGCAAAATATGGACAGGCCTATTAATGAAGAAATATAGCTATGTAATCACATTCAGCACTTTGTATGATGCTTGCATGATAACACTTAGTGGAATTATTATGTCCAACCCTCTCAAACTTACATCTACTGAATTCAAAATACGGGGCATTTGATACATTGGATCTTTACAATTATATGGATGCAAGACCTTTTTGCCAAAAACTTGAAAAAACTGCTATTCAGTGATGAGATTAGAATTCCAAGGTTGCAGTTATATATCAGAAAATAATATTTGCTTTTGCTTTGGTTTATTTTGTTCATTTGTTTGTTTAATTTTCCCAAACTTGCTATATGAAACATGCAGCAGGACGTTTACATTATGTTAATGGCATACAAGATTTCAAGATGGAATAGCATGTATGGAGACTGGAGGGCAGATAGCAGTAGGTGGTGCTTTGTGCATGCAGGGAAGGAATCCAGAGAAATCTCTGCAGTTCACCCTCTTCTAAGAGGATCCTTACAGGTCAAGGGTAGATGATCATAGCATCAAGGCACACAGCTGGAAACTCTGTGGTATTTAATTTTTCTTTTATTTTTTTCTTAATCACATTTTCATGAAGGCTTTCAAATACTGTTTAATTGTTTTAGGACACAAGACTTCTCTGAAAATGAGCTTCTACTTACCTGCCCACTGGCCTTGTCAGATGACATTGGCTGAACAAGTGGAGTCATTGACTTGTTTCTGTCGATGCTGATCTGCACACCTAGGGACTTACCAGCTTTCACAGCCCTCCACTTGAAAGACTGATATTTTGGCAGTATTTTTTCTCAGATGTGAATGGAAAGAATAATATTTAATTCCTCTGTGGGAGATTTTGATTGCATCTGTCTTGACCTTTTATAATTTCATTTTGAGATGTTAACATTACAAATAAATGGCATATTTGTGTGTAAGTATTGCCTAGGTATTTCCTGTACATAAGTTGTATAAAAGGCTTACATTGCATAGTTAAAGAAAGTCCCACATTTCAGTGCACTTAACGTTTTCAGTCTTTTGGCCATCAATATTGCCAGATGTTGAGCATGACTCTCAAGCACTTCCATAATATGCCTCTGAGAAATCTTCTAAAAAAGGGTTGCAGAGCACTTCAGTTTTTTATGGTTGCTGCCAAAAAAAGATTGTTGCCCATCAGTGAAGAATCTGTCAAACCAAAGGTGAGGGAGGTGCCCTCATGCTGTATGGTAAATTGTGCAAGTAACAGTGCAGGTGGAATCTCCACTGACCATACAAGATGGCATTTCATCAATCACAAAACATTCACTATTTTCTAATTACAACTCGCACGTTCTTAGCAGGCTGATGTTTTTAATGAGAAGTTATTTACTAGGAATTTCCTTTTATTTTTTAAATAATGTTCGGAGGTTAGACACTGCCCTCTGCTGGGCATAGGCTCCCATAGCAGTAGTTTGTAGAGCTCCCGAATGTTGACAATTCGTGAAAATGAACACAAAATTTGTGTTGTTCTGCTCAAGATATTTGCTGGTTTCAAGGAAGCACATTTTTTGTGGTCTCTTCTTGCATTCTGCTGTACTTGGAAGCGTACTGTGCAACAAAAACGCGTCTCGGTTTGGATGGCAAAGAGCGTTTAGCTAATTAAATTTGAACTCACTTGGCTTGAGCTGACAGTGTGACTTTATCACAGTGAGCAGCAGGAACATGTAGTGCTATAGATTGCAATTTTTACAAAAATAAACTCAATACTGTAAGCGCATATTCATCAGGAAAAAGAAGGGTGATGCAGAAAAATGCAGTTGAATTTACTGCTTATGTGTTCTCTTGCATGTCTTTATTGCATTATTTCACAGTTTAAAAAATTATAATTATACCGAGAATTCAAAGGTGTTATTTTTCTCTTTACGTTTCTTTAAGTTATTTTGATTTTTCTGTTTGTTGTTTTGAGAGGATACCAATAAAAATAGCAACAGTCTAAGTTTCACTTAATAATTCTATTCTGATCCCTTTGGATTTTTCCAGGGTCCATAAAAATAAAAAAGAAAACAAAAAACCACAACAAACAAATGCAAACCAAAACAAAGTAGTTTACCCAGGATGTAACTTTAATTTACAGAGAAATAGATGAATTTCCGAGTAATTTAATTGAAAACTTTTAGTAAATTTAAAATGTGAAATTAAATCCTTCAATTAAAAACTATAAAGATGTAGTAATCCAGCATTTACAGAAAAATTTAAACTGATGACATAGAAAGCATTATATATCCCTTCATGAAATGTTTATACTTTTAGATCTCTTCTCTAGTTTTTCTCAGTACAGAAAACACATTGCCTAAGGTTAACTGTGAGGAATTTCTATTAGTTGATTGACAGGTTCTTCATACCTTAGTTTAAAGATGAAGCAAAGGAGCTCTTATATTTATTATATGCTTCAAGCTTTCTACAAATCTGTAGTTTTAAAAATAGACTGTCCATGCAGAGCAGCTGCTTGGTGCCAAAATAGAGATTTTCTGTCTGCTCATTTCAAAGGTGAACTTCCAGGGAAAAATGCAGCCCCTCCTACAGCCGCAGCCCCTCCTGCAGCACACACACACTCTCTCATGACATCAGCTCTGGAGTAGAGATCAAGATGTGCTCCCAAAATACTCTGTCCATTCACAGCATTGCCCTGCAGCCAGCCTTTATTTACATGTGCCTGCAGCTGGAAGCCTCTTTGCTTCACCGAGGGAGCTCCGTGCCCTCTGCAAGGAGCTGGGAGTCCTGGAGTAACAGACCCCCTTATTAATGGTCACTGCTGGTCATTAGCTGATCACTGAATCTTCCTTGATGGCCAGCTAATGAACTTCCCACTGGCTTATTGTGAAAATTGGTCAAGATAGACAGTACAGGTAATTTATAGCTGAAGCCCCAGCATGCTAATGGCCTTCCCTGAGTAACTGCAATCAACACAGTACTACTAAGTGGCATTATATTCTTCCTAATGTATTTTTCAGTTGCAACTATTTCATGTCGAATGGAAACTTCAGATTCTATGCTTAAAGATATGTTTGTATGTTTTATTTAGGGGGGAAACTTCCCTAAGAATTTAATGAGGAAAACAACCTTAATCTTAAAAACTTTTTTGACAATTTTTCACTTATCAGAAGACGTTTATTTAAAAAAAACCAAATCTATTCTCATAATATTAGTCTATAAAAGGCTCAGAAGCCCACTCAGAGCAAAAATCATCTCTCAGAGGTACCTGTTAGCTGCTGGAGTCTGGAGAGCTTTGATGGTTCAGCACCTGTGGTGTCTAATCTCTGTGAATCATGGATAAATTGGCCAGAAGTTACAGTCTCTAGCTGAGATCTTGCCAGCTCTTAAAAGCTATAAAGTTTCAACCAAGCCTTGGCTTGGTAGGAAAGCTCTGGAAAAAGCCCAAGAAGTGGCAGTGGTGCATTAGGCAGCACTCTTCTCTCTAAGTCTGGTAGATATTGCCAGAGTGGTTGACCAATTATCACAGAAGCCTGCTTTGGCTTTAGATGTGCAGGTACCTTCTCCCATTTCAAGAGTGCAGAGATTCCACTGTGGCCAAGACATTCATAATCCTTTAAGGTTTTATATTTTCATTTTCACAAGTTCAAGTTTCATAATTATGATGAAAAACCAAAACAAAAGCAAACCCCAAAACCAAAACGAAACAATCCCCACCCTCCACTTGTTATATAACTGCAATGCAGCTGCTATAAGAACCCAGGTTTGCATGTCTTCTGTTAGGGCAAATTTGGGAGGAAACTTATGATTGGGGTCCCTCTAGAAAGCAAAATTCAAGCTGCTCTTCCCCCAGCTGGTTCAGGAAAAGGTTTTTTTTGGAGAAAAGTAGAAAAATCTGTTTATTTAACAAGCAAAGTATTCACAAGCATTTAAAAAATGAATAATATTAAACAAATAAAACCCCTTGCTGTTCTGAAGAGATGGCAAATACAGAAAGTCCTGGTAGTGGGGTGCATCTCGGCTCTCTCACTCTCTCATCAGTCCCTCCTGCACTAAGAAATGCCATGTCCTGGGCACCAGTGTGATGCAGGTGTGAGCTCCCTGTGTTTTTCTGGGTTTTCTGTTCCAGAGCAGGTTTGAACATTTCCAAGAAAAAGAAAAGCCACAGTCCAGGGAACTTCTCTGCCTCAGCTAGATAAAAAAAATAACTAAAAGCAAAGGAGAGCTCTCTCCCACTCTCTGTCCTGCAGACAGAACAGTCCAGGAGAAGGAATGGGGGTAAGCAAGTGCAGTGTCTGCAATCAAACTGTGCTGCTTCTCCCCACTTCGCTCTCAGAACCAGTCTTAAAGGTGCAGAACTTAACATCCAGCATAAACAGAACAGACAGTTGGGGATACAAGCATCATAAAGTCAACTCAGGACAGCATGGCAAGGAACCAAGACATTTATCATGTTCCATTCCAAGTTTTCGTGAACTTGACCCACATTAAATGGTGTCCCCATGCTCATCTCATTCCCTGCAAATGGCTTCAAGACTGCAAAAAATCTTTCCCCCAGTGATTCCAAATTGCAGTTCTTGAGCCGTGAAGAGATGGAGAAATTGAGTTTCCACAGAGGTGTCCTGACCCTCGCTCCCTGGGGTGTGAAAAGAGGAGCTATGTTTGTCTTTAGAGAGAGAGTTTTTGCCCTCTCACTGAAGATACTCATCTTATATTTAGCAACTTTGCTCTTGAATATGTGAGATTATTAAAATTTCTCATTATTCAGGGATTCCATTTCATACTTTTTTGGTTATGAACGAGACCCTTCTCTCCATCCTAGTTTCAATCCTGTCTCCTTAGCAGGCATTGCTTGCAAAAGGTATGGTAGCAACCAAACCTCCTGGAAATGACTAAAAGAAAATGATTTCCTATAGTTCCAAAAACTGATTGTGAAAGTAGAAGAGATGGTACTGCACATTTGGAACATAAACATTTGATTCCGTACGTTTCATGGCATGGATGTGAGAGTTCAATCTAGATGGGAGTCATTTGCAAGGCATTTATTTGATAATTGTCTTCTTGTTACACAGAATCCTGCACTTGTTTTCATGCTAAAAAGTAAATATGCTATTCAAATATTAATGTTGTATGTTTTAGAAGGACCAGGTCCTGACCCAAAACAGTATATTTTTGAGGAAATTAATTGAACCCAGATGGACCTATGGCATCTTGGTACAGATGAAGTAGTGCTAACAATGCTTTTTTTCTTACTTTTTGTCCAGGAGCTGTGGTCAGACAGCTTTTAAGTCTGAAAATCAAAACCTGAAAGTGTCAGCAAAATATGAATTTGGCCTCAGCAGTAATATGAACTCCATGGAAATATGCTCTTCAGGGGGGAAAAGACTGCTTCTTAAATCCCAACATTTCCTTAAGTTACTGTGTAATTATCCCCTAAAGGAATGCTCATGGCAGTTTAGAAGAGTTGGTGCATGTTGAGACAAATCTCTTTACAGCTGTGAATGGGAGATTTTCAGCTCTGTCCATTTGTTTTATCCAGTCTTACCAACACACAAAAATTGTGCAAGTTGCCATTTCAGACCCTCTATGTGCTCGAGATAAAGCCCAAAGCCAAGTGGTACAAACACAATGTAAGATTCTGTAATGAAAATAAACAAAGTGAAGGCATATCAGTTTTTAAAATCCTCATTATAATGATTAAATAAGTAATTCTGTACACATTTATGAAATTTCTGCTTCCTGCTGCATGTTCTGCTAATGGTTCTTCCCATTCTAATGGCTTATAATGTGTTTTTTTTCAAGTGTCAATGCTTAAAACTTTCCTGCTAAAGTAGTTTAACAATGAGCACATGTCTTTCTACAGATATCCCTTGGGAATGGAACTCTACAGGAATATATCAGCCTCCTAGCACAAACCATTGCAAGGCTGAACTAACACAGATGTAATTGCACGTCTATTTTACCTTTTATCTTTTTCAGAGGAAACATAGAAATATTTTGTTAAGATAGGTTCTTTTGAAAAGACATATTCTCTGATATTCTTACCAAACAGAAAACATATTAAAAATTAATTCTGTTTTTATATATAATTTAATTTCATTTTTATTGTATTTATTTTCAGGAAATGTATTGAACCTAGTGTCAAGACAAGCAGATACGCTTGGAAACTTTCAACCGCAGCTGGAAATTGAGGAGTTCTCTGAATATTTTGGTTTTTAAAAAGAAACTGATATTAAATTTTGAAATGAATGTATTTTTTTACATTCTTTGCAACAGGCAGTTCTGCTAATCTTACCTGCAGAGCTTTCTTTGGATACAGTGGAGACGTCAGTCCTTTAATCTACTGGATGAAAGGGGAGAAGTTTATTGAAGATTTGGATGATAGTCGAGTCTGGGAAAGTGACATTAGGTAAAAGAAAAAGGTTTTCTTTTTATCTATATTTTTTTTATGGTTAATGTTATACTTTTTATCATGGGCTAACTAAGGAGCATATTGGGTCTGATCTTTGTTTTTGCAACATCCTCCTTTTCCTTTTTGACTCCATCAGTAGAGAACAGAAGAATGCCCTCCTCAGCCAAATCTGATATTAGAGACTTGCAAAAGCAGAATAGGTACCCAAAAAGAGCTGTAGTGGAATTTGCCTAGTGACTTTTTCAAAATGTGGCAATCCACAAAAAAAGCCATGAGGACACTTAGTAAGATGAAATAAAGAAAAATTAGAGAAAATCAGCTCAAAAGAGTATTTTCAAACATGAAGCCTTAAATAAATGGTGAAGTTTGACTTCCCTTTTGGAATGTTTTGATTTCTTCATGTAAAAAAACCTGAGTTTCCTGGGATGTTATCTAGCTTGTGAGAGCCAAACATCCTGTTATGTGGGCTGCTTATATCTGCTGAAATACTTGTTTTGGAAAAGATCTGGATATTCATGCCATGTACTTCTACTGCTCCTAAAAGTGCTGCCTCATTTAGAAATTAGGGACAAAAGTGGATTCGTATTGAGAATTACATGCTCAACATAGCATAATAAATCCTATCCAATATGAAGTATCTGCTTGGATCTGAAGAGATTCCTTTTTCATTTATAACTCTGTATGTGTGAATATCACTGCTTCTATGTATCACAGAAATTAAAACTCAGAAATTCAGGCAATTCTTAGTGTGCATGTCATGGTTTAACCTCAGACAACAAGTAAGTTCCACACAGCCCCTCACTCATTCACTCCTCTGTTATCCCTCTCAGGTGGGGAGAAGTGCCAGAATAAGACTTGTGGGTTGAGATAAGAACAGTTCAATAATTGAGACAAAGTAAGAGATTATAATAATAGCAATAATACTAATTATAATAATAAACATGTATTATTAATAATAATTGTAATGAAAATGAGACATAGAGAAATAAAACCCAAGGAAAAGAAATTATGCACAGTACAATCACGATTAGCAAAATCAAGAGGACTGCAGGGATTTTCAAGGTCATCATCCCCAGATACAGGCAAAAAGGAAGCATATTTCAGCCCAGTGTACTTCAAATTTATTCTATAAAAGTCAAGACCAATTCACTAAATGGCATATGACAATAAGATCAGCTCTATTTTGTGTTTAAACCTTTCCCAAGTCCTTCAGCCAGTGACTTGGCTCTCCGATGACTGACAAAAAAAGTGACAAGAAACCTGTTACAACTTTCTTGTTTTGTGGAGGGAGGAGCAGAAAAGCTCATTTCCACTTAATTTTCAGGTTTGGAATAATTTGTCATTTGCTTTCCTGAGTTCCTGAAACCACTGATGGTCTTGTTAAGAGGGAAAGAAAGTAATGAGAAGACAGGTGGAGTCTTACACAGGAAGCCTTTTATTCATAATCTGTATGAACTAGCATCACCTGGTATAGCAGTTCTTCCTACTGTTTGATAAAATATTACCAAATTTTATAATGCATTCTAGAAATTATCTCTCAGACCATGGCATGAACACATTGTTTCTGAGTGGCATGTTGAAGAGCCTCAAAAAAAGGACAAATGTTGTGTTTGGGCCAGATTCCTGGTGTGACTCTAAACCCCCGGAATAACTGTTTCAGTTTTCTCTCTTCTGCCATTCCAAGACTTCATGGATCAGGGCTCCATCAAAGTGTGCAGTGATATATTATCCATGTGCATATCATTCTGCTTAAAAAAGACAATGAACTGCAGCTCCCATTAGCATTTACAAAGCCAAACCTCCTCATTAGAAGTGAGGAAGAAAAGGGCATGATATGATTAAATTAAGATTGCATCAAACCATAGCCAAATTTGAAGCCAGAGAGTTGTGAATTGTAACTAGCATTATTATGTCATGATTATCTAAAGCTTCACTGTGGTACAAGAAGAACAGCAGGGATGTTTTGGTTTTTTCCTCAGGGTTCTCAAGGAACATCTCGGGGAGCAGGAGGTTTCCATCTCATTGATTCTTGACTCAGTGGAAGAGGCAGACCTAGGAAATTATTCCTGCTACGTCGAGAACGGGAATGGACGCCGGCATGCCAGTATTCTTCTGCACAAAAGGGGTAAATATTCAGCTTTTCTCCATGAAAGGGTAAAATGTAGGGGTGGTCACTCTGTACAGATTCCCTCTGATGCAAGCATTAATTTTAGCTTCCTAAGAATTAATAGTCAATGATGATTTTTCCCCAGGAATTTGTACGACTTGCCAAAGAAAAGAGAAAGGATGTTGTTAATTATGGCTCTCACTGGCAAAAAAATACAGTAACTCCTTTTAATTAGATCTCTATAAAAAATCCATTTAATAATTCATTACCTTTAAAAATAATAAAGGCTCAATAGTGAAAAAATAGTAGAAAACCACAGGTGATACAACTGCAATAATTTTCAGTAAGAAAAAAAGAAATCAAATTTTAGAAAAACCAAAAAACCTTTCCACTTCTATCAGAAATGCCGCCTAATCCCATGCCAGGGAGCTCCTGCATAGGCTGGCATGGATATTTTCCTTCCAACACTTTTGTTTAACATCAACATTTCTGAAGTGAAACGTCATGACAGAAACTTCTAAGAACCTCCCTGTTTCTCCTCACCGTTGACATCCCATGATTCCAGCCTGACTAATGCCACAGCCATCTCCCACCGAGATGATTACAGGGAGGTGGAGAATCTCCTGCAAATCAAAGCTCCCAGACCCACTTTGTCCACTTTACCCCCCGAGAGGGTGCTCCAGGTGCCTGAGATTGACACTCCCCACCCTCATGCAGCTTCCTGTTGACTTAAGAAAGCAAAGATTAAGCAAGAGCAGTGTCTGCATTTTACTGACATTCCTGTGCTTTTTTAAAATTGTTTATAGAAGTGAGCAAACCAGGATCTTACTGTGGTGCTGAAGTACTTGTGGCATCTCAATTTATATGAAAGCAGTTATAAGCAGTTATATCTTTTCTAAATTTAGTTTTGTAGCATGCAAAAGTCTGTCTAAGCTTACAAGAAAACCATAAATCAAGATGGTGTGACCAATTTATTTAAACATATTGTTGGGTACCTCCAATTACTTGAATAGAACTTAATTTGTAGCCATTTTTCTGAACTCTCATCATTGCTTCTTAAAAGATGCAGATGTGAATTACCAAATGTTCTGCTTAGACTGGCATTTTTCATATTTTCTTCAATTTGCTGAGATGAGAAATTAACTTATTGAGTAATTGGACCTCAACAATATACCAGCTAGTAGTCATATACTCTGGTTCAGAGACATTAGAACCCAGAGCAAGATCTTAACCCAAAAAATCACTAAAATCCAACAGCTTGTTCTTAATAATCTAATTACTTGATGGAATACTGAAAATAAAGAATTTTTAAAGCTCAAATTACTTTAAAAACAAAACTTATTTAACTGACATCTATTAAATCACATGCTGATAGTGAGTCCTTATTTTCTCTTCCATACAAACGGTAGCTCCAAGACTGAAAATATGTAAGTCTTCTCTGTTCTGTGACCACCCGCTTTCTAAATTAACTTTGTGCATGCATGAATTTTGCAAGAATCCATTTTCCTTTCTCCCTTTCTTAGAGAACTCGGTAAGTCAAACATATCACAGTATGTGGCCTTATGATGACATGCTTAAGATGGAGTAATCTCAATATTTAATTGCCCTTATAAATAGTAAAAGGACAAAAATAGCAGAAAAATGTCCAAAAATTTTTTTTTCCTCTTTAAATAAGGCTGAATCTGAAATAGATCTGGAAGCAAAATCTGTTGCACCCTCGAAAGACAAAAGGTACCAGATACAAGCCTTCTACACATTTTGCATGTTGACAACTGTTTCAGTGAAATGATAAATTAGGCATGACAGATAAAAATTTGAGCTAGTCTCTCAGGTCTCCTAGGAAGAGGAGTTTTGCACTGCTTGCTTAGTCTCCTGTATATCACCATGACAACCCTTCGCTTTAGGTTTCCTTGTTTAGATCCATATTTAGTCTTTGCTAGGAATGAGTTAGCTGTTTATTAATTTCTGATTATTTGACTCACTTAGAACAATTGGGACTTAGCAATTAGGTAAATTTGCTTTCTGAACACCAAGACATTTGCAGATGTATTCGTTCTGGCTGTTTTTCTGGTTAGTGATCTTTTTTTCCAGCATTATAAGAGCAAAAAATTGATGAAACTGGAATGTTCACTGCATACCTGAAAAAGAAATTATAATCCTTCTCAAACTTCCTGTGTGGAAGGAATTATCACCAGGATCAGAAGGGACAGCAAAGCAGAAAGCTCTGCTGCTGAACAAAGGGAGTTCCTGGAAAAAGAGGTATTTAGGGCTAAACGCTGCAGTGGGGCTTCAGATACAAAGTTTAAGCTTTTCAAACACCCTTGCAACTGCTGCTTCACCCAGGTCAGTAGAGTCTCGGTTCACTTTAAAGTCGAGGGGGAGATTTTAGGCATGCCTACACTTACAAAGCATTAGTCAACAGTCTACATCACCAGAAAAAGTCTGGATGCATCTTCCTCAATATTTCCACTGGTCAGCCCAACAGGGACACTCTCACCTCACAGAAACCCCAGCAGGCTCCAGCAGAGGGTGGTCCCAGCCCAAACCAGAGCCTGGCACATTCCTCCAGGGAGAGGGGGGCTTCTGCTCTTCCTCTGACATAGCACTGGAATAGAAAGCCAGAGCCTCTCCTTTCCTGACATGAATGAATTTCAGGAGGGGAGCAGAACACAATGCCCCTGGACTCCAACACCACCTGTGCAGGAAAAGTGAACCCAATTTCAGCATCAAGCACTGGGAAAAGCTGCCCCCCCCCGGTACCTCCCTCTAGTGCAAACACCAGTGCTTTGTATCCCAGGGAGCCCAGCACTTATTTTCTCCTGAACTTCTTTTACTTTTTGACACCAGTGGAGAAAACCTATGATCTATGTTTTTCTGCTGCCAGCTAACCATTTTTAGAGCCCTAAATTTCCTCAGATGCTGTGCATAGGGAGCATTTAACTGGAAGCTAAAAGCAGTAGAGTATTTTAAGCATGACAATGCCAATGCTGGGGTTTTTTTCTCATTCATTCCAACAAAATTTGTAAAAAGAATAGGAAAAAGAGAGCAATCAGAACCCAAAAGATTTAACTTTCATCCCTTTCCTCCATCTTCTGACCAAATCCCTGTCACTTATACAATAATCAAGTTATTTTCTCTTTTCTGTGGGGAAAAATAAAAATCTACTTGTTATAATCTAAGGTTGATTTTGTTACTTACTGGTGATAGGTGCCATTGATCATCCAGAGCAGTTTCAGGTTAATCTTCAGCCAGGTAGAGGAAACTTCTAGAAATTAATTCTGAGAGTGGTACTGACAGCAGCTAAGCAGAAATTTATTAATGACAGACCACAGATTGCAAATGATCTAACAGGTGGATCACAGACTACAATTCTACCTTTTTCATAAGTCTTTTAATTAGAGAAGACAAGCTTATAGCCTATCAATGTAGTAGACAAAAATGCAATGCATAAGGAAAAAGAATGTTCTTCTGCAATGTTATGTATTGACAAGTATGACTTTCATGCAGGATCAAAGTCTTCATAATCTTATCATAGACTGTGTTGTAAATACAGGTTACTATCTAAATATGTGACTATTTTTTTGAAAGTCCTCTCTGTACATCTGCAAGTAGAACGCTACAGCAAAAATAATCTCAAATTCTATCTTGGCATTATTCTTTAAGTGGTATGGATATTTTAAAAGCTTAATAATATACTGGTATTTTTCCTGGGACAGACACCAGAACTAAGGTAACATGCTTTCATGCATTTTTTCAAAGTATCTACTTCCTTTTCTCCCCATTCTCATCTGCACAGTATTATCATCTAATATCCTACCCTTAGCCTCTTGTATGGTTTCAGTTTGTTTTCCTCTGTCAGAGGTGTTCTCAATGAGCATATACAAAACTTGTTGACTGTAAGTTAATCAGGGGTAGTTAAGAAAAGTTTGGGGGTTTTTTTCTGTCAAGAAAAAAATAAAAAAGTCTTTCACTGAATGAAATTGACAGACAAAGAAATTGTAGACAAAGAATGTATTTAAAATTGCCCATGAAAATATATGCTTGAAAAATATGCAAGATAATATTTCCTACATCTTGAAAAATATGCAAGATAATATTTCCTACATCTTGAGCAAAACTACATTATTTTAAATTCATTTCTTAATGCATAAACATCATATTAATCATTCCTGTATAGTGTAATAGCAAATTCTGAATAGAAAGTAATTCCAAATTATCATCATATGGTTATTAATGATAATAGAATTGCTGACAAGCACCTTAAATTGCAGTGCCATTCACATAATAGTGTAAATCTGGTTCATTACTTACAGACTTGAATGTGTTATATGCATTTTCAGTCAGTTGGACACAATTACACATAGTGGAAGTGATAAGTGACAATTAGGACTTAAAAGAGAAAAGAAACTAGTTCTTTTCTAACCTCTGCAAAGAAACCCCAGGTGTTCTAGCTCCTTCTACTAAAAAGCTTCACAATGTTTCTGAAATTTCTGAAAGGAAACTCATCATCTGAAATATGAGAGCAATGAGTTATATTTCACTAGTTGGACCTGAGTACTTGTTCAATCCAGTGAATCTCTGAGTCTCAGTGGGAGCAAAACTGCTGGAGAACTCCAACCCACTTGGTCAGTTCTGACCTTACACGAGTCTATCTTCCCCTGTACAGAGCATTCAGTTTTTATTCTGCACTGCAGGAAAAGCTTTTCCAAGACCTTCATCAGGGTTTAGAATTGGAGTTGAAATTGGATTGGATTTGGCGGAAATTGAATTTTCATTTACCTATGGCCACTAAAGAAGTCTTCAAGTTGTCACTGTTCTCAACAATACAAAGGTTCGTTCTCCCAAGGGGTTCATGACACAGAGCCAAAGGTCAAATATCAGCTCCCTTCTTGTCCCAAACCTAACTAAAAGTGTCTGTCCTTTTACACTCAACCTCATCTAAAATCAGTTGAGGAATAGACTACTAAAGGCCTCTGTCTGAAAGAAACTCTTCGTAAGACCAATCAGCCAGGTTTTTCCCATCCTCTAGAAAATTGGACTAAGATAACTCCAGTAAAAATGTAAGATTACTCAGCATGTGCCTAAATCTAACTTTCCTCTGACAAATCTTAGCACTGACAACATTCAAACAAGTTTACTCTTTAAAACAACTTTTGTACCACTTTTATCATAGTTCTTCCTTTTATGTAATGTCAAAGTGCAAGCCTAACCTTGATTGACAAGGATGAAATATTTTAAAATAAAATGTCACAAATTGTTCCCATAATCCATGCATAGCTAAATTATTCATTAATGCTATGTCAGAAAAAAAATCTAAACAGTATGTTTTATGAGCTTACATCCTTGGAAATCAGAACTCAGTTTTTTCCCCACATTTTCTTGCACCCTTCAAGTGCTTCTCACATTCATTTTTTTTCAGAAGGTCTATACAAAGAAATAGTGTGGGCTTGTCTGATTGCTGTAGCACAATTAACAAACAGAAGCTGACCTAATGAGGAAGATTTCAGGTCATACACAATTCCTTAATTTGGGGAAGATAACCAGAGATTACTGCAGTTCCCCACCATGACAGTTTTTTTTTCCTTCAATCTGTATAATAAACTGCCTTTAAAATGCATTGTTAAGTATTTAAATGTAGTAAGATTCAGTAACACCTATATGCATCTGTATGCAGCATCTATATTTTCCCAACTTTATCCTCTTTTGAACTAACATACTCTTGGAGTTAGTGTAATTACTCTCCTACTGGGAACAGGTATCCTGCAGAAGTAAAAATGCCATCAGTAAGAATATAACTTCTATTATAATAATTTGCTCTCTCTCTTCTAATAACTCTGGAAATCCAACAGCACCAATGCTCAGATATGTTTTCTGTCATACTTATGAATAGATTAACAAGATCCCTGTGTTGCATTTGCACATATATATGCTTATGTATATATAATCCCAAACTTGACTAGTTCCTTTTCATAAGGGAATCAGGAATATATATTATTTTCTGTTAGAAAATATCTAAAGAAAGACAATCAGGTCCCAATAGTTCTAATAAATAAAATGAAACTACTACACTGAAAATAATTTTGAGAATCATGACTAAATTTAGCTGGCTTCAGTCAACTCTGCAGACATCCACAGGCATGCAGGGCCCATGCTGGCAAAAAGCATATACTTTGTGCTAAGAAATAATTTCATAATCAAGCTAATGAGTGGCACAGATCTGCTTCTACTGCTATCAGATGGACTATTGTCCTACATATCAATCAGTAATTATTCATAACAGTATCCATATAGCATATCCCTATAGGAAATTCACACATATCCATATAGGTACCTTTAGCACAACCAGATTTTTTTGGCAATTTGAAATAAACAAAAAAAAACTTCCTAAAAAATAGAGAATAGATTTTATACATACGAATATTGAATATGTGTACTCTGTATAAAGCTGTGGTTTCACACACTATACTTTGGGAAGATAATTTGTTTTACAGCCATGCCATGACAAATACTGTACTAAGCAGGGGAAAAAAAAAAAGAAAAAAAAGAGGAAAAAATGTATACTTCTTCATTTTTAAAGTGTGAGTATGGGTTTCTTCATTGCTAACTTAAACTCTACCTGCTCTTTATGGCTGATCTCTGAAATGAGACTCAAGGAAGTGTTCCTGTGTTATCCAGCTTCCTTCTTCCAAAGGAAAAAACACACCTGTTCATAACCAAACCTGCATGTCCCTGATCCCTTTCCAAATTATATTCATTATCTTTATGGTTCCTTTAATAATTGAAGTCTCTGAAAGTATACCTAAACAAACTGAAAACTGCCTCTAACCAAACCCTATCTCTTTGCAAGTTAAATCATCCAAGACAAGCAGAGAATGGAAATCAGTTTAGGCCACAAAGTTGCAAAGATTTGTTTCTGTGCTAACCTGAAGCTCTTTGAATAGTCCAGTTGACTTCAGAGGGATTACTTATAGTCCATGAAGTTGAGCAATCTGTGTAAGTGATTGCAAAATTCAAACCTTAGATAGACTGTAATTGGATTTTGATACAGGCTCAGAAACTGAATACACAGCTATAAATCACATGTGCTCTTAGAGTTATAAATCACAAAAAAAAGAAGAATGTTTGAAATATAATTATTTTTCTTAGTAGTTCAGCTGTATGAGGGCTAATTAATGAATAAAATTAATTTTAAATTTTTACAGATCATTAAATGTAAAGCCCCTGAAGCATGTCATATAAGTCAAAAGATATGAATCTTTGACAGAACACTTTTATTTACTTTCTTCTTACAACTTCAACTGTGATAAGTAAATTACCTGTATGACATAGTAAAAGGAAGTTTATTAAATATTAGAGCCAGGTGAAGATCAAAGATATAACCTACAAATGTGTCCAGTAATTAGGAAAGAAAAGGTATAAAATGAGGACATTTATTACAAGCCATATATGCTAGATATTTGGAGAGGACACGTGCTTTGTTTTAATTATCTGTCTTTTTCACTGGGCTTCTTGGCCAAAGCCTCCTGATAAGGAAAAAAATTGTAGCCATTGGTCAAAATGCTTGTAACAAATCTTGTTTTAAATTGAAGCTATTTATTCAGAAACCAATCTACTACTGCTGCAGCAATCAATGTGTTTTCCTTGGAGTAGAACTGCTCCTGTGCTACTGGAAGACTATTGTTAATTGCCTGTAACTAAATGATTGCTGTGCTTCTGGGTGTAACTCTCTGGCACTTGCTCATTTGTTGTGTTTAACAGAATGCCTGTCCCCCTAAGGGTTAGCCGAGTAATTTTCCTCTACTATTTTCTACATTCAGTCTCAGCTCCATAAGGAGGGCCAGGCCTGTAATTTGAGCAATGCAACACAGGGGCTAAAGAGATTCTAAAGGGTTTGCACTTCTCATGTCTTGCTTCTGATGTGGAATTGTGATGAAATTGAATCTTTTTAGTATGTTGCCACTACAGGCAACTTGAATTTCAGAAGGAAAAACAGATCACACTTCAAAGGGAGCGTAATGCCTGCTGCAGCAACGGTGCTCAAATCACACTGTAAAAGGCAGAATAAAGCAGCAGAAAAAAATGTTATTGTGAAGGTAACCACGGGCTGCAAGCTTGCTGCTACTCTTTAACTTGTCTTTGACAGTCACTACACCATTGCTGAAACTGTTGATACATACATCACCAACACCCTTGGCACTCCCAGGGTGCTTACTCCACTTATTGTCAGGAGTAAGCCCTCCTGGGGAGGAGCTAGAGCACCTTCCCCAATTCACATTGGGAAAGACAAGGCACAGAAGTGAGAAATGGCTTCAGTCACCTGAGGGGCCAACAGCAGAGGCAGGACTGAGCCTTCTGCTTCTCGCACCTTCAGTTCAGCTCAACACCGAGTAACACTATTCCTAAAATCCCTGAAGTATCTCTGAGGCCTTTTAGGGCACAGTTTAGTATCCTGGAGGAGCACAAACTCAAGGCCTGGAAACAACCAGCCTGGTATGACCCTGTGCCCAGGCCGTTCCCCTGCTTTCCACCGTGCTGCAGGGATATGCCTGCCCCACTTCAGCATTTTGGGGCCAGCTCAGGCATCTCGTGGGCTGGGTGTAAGGATGCAGAAATCTGCTGGGCTAATCACTGCCGTTCTCTGCCTCTGAACCCTGACAAACTGCACCCAAAACACAGAGTGAACATGTGCTGATAGATGCTGTCCAGCACAGAGGAAGGTACAGGCTGGCTCTGTTAGATCAGTAGACCATGAAACTTCTTTTGCAAACAAATCTGTTTAAGAAAGAATGACTTTATCTGTGCATGATCACAACGGCTCAGCAGCAACACATGAAAAGGTAATTGCTAATATGTTTCAGGCTGGCTAGAGAATTTTGTTGTTTGCTTTGATGGCCTAATTAAGGACAGTTTCATGTGCTTTCAGACAGATTTTACTGAAGCAAACATAAAGGCATAATCTTACTTTATGGGGAAACATATAACTAAGGGGGACTCTGATGGCAAAATGATGCAGTGCATTAGTCTGATTTCATGCACAATGACAGAAAACAGATGAATACCTGCAGTTATTTCTTTCCATTTAATATAAAAATCATTAGTTTAGGAAAAACTTCTGTTTTCCCGTTGTAAAGTTATTCTTTGCCTTTAGTGAGTCATAACAGCCGTCACATAAATAGAGTACTTTGTGCCTAGCAACCCAAAATACTAAAGCCTTTCTTCTAGTTACCACTGAACAGCTGCATCACCTGTATTACAAAATGATAAACAGGGTATAGTAAGCCAGTGCAGAGTAATTTCCATTTCCATTTATATTCTAAAATACTGCATTACTTGTCTATGCAAACCGTATTTTGTCGGATGTTTTTAATAACATTTCCCTCTCTGGACCAGAAAAGTATTGGGAGTTTGAAATAACCATGTCAGTCTTAAAAATGTCTAACACAAAGGAGTTTCCAGCACAGTTTTGGAAAGAATGACATGGAATATAAATGCCTTTTTATTTTATTTTATTACACTTTTAGTGTCTTCTAGAGAGCAATGAAATCTTCTTACAGTTGCCTCATAATAATAATAAAAAAGGTGTGATTCTCAGTGGAAGCTGTCAAATAAATGCAATTGTCAATTTTTCCTCTAAACTTTTATTTCTCTAATTGAATTGTATTCTGTTGAATTATCAAATATCAACAACCACACACATACACAAAAAGGTCACTCCAGGTCCACACTACTTCACTCAGACAGAAGCTGCCCACCAGAAGAGGACACTGTGAAAATAATACTTGTTCCAGCACAGATTTTTTTATGAAGCAAACTCTCTATCTTAGATTTCCAAGATCTGGTATTTTTTCATTCCTCAAAACTGAGTGATTTGGAAAAGCATGGAAGGTCTTCACACTTGCCATCTAGTGATTTCAAATCACAAAATTGTTAACAACTCTCCCACTACCCTCCTTTTTTGACACTACCAGTTTTCAGTCAATGGGCAAATGAAAAGTAATAAAGTTCTGTGAGCTTCCTTCAAACTGGGTGAGGCAAAAGTCCATGGTGGCATGTTACCTTTGGCCTAAAAAGTGGCTCCACTGCTGGTGCTGGACACTTGTGGTGACCACAACTGGCCACTCCCTGTCCTCAGGGACAGAGCTCCATGGTCACGATTTCAATCCATCCTGTGAGCAGATGGCAATGAGGACACCAAGGGGTCTGAATGGAATGTCACAACAGACAAACCAGGACTCTTTTCTGTGTCTACACATTAGCTAAGCCCACTGGGGGAAAAGTAAGCATAAACTACAGACCTCTGTGAAACTGTTAAAAAATATTAACATAAATATAACTGAGGTGTGAGGTTTTAGAGTTCCTTGGATAATGTGTCTTCACATCTCTCAAGGATTTTTTTAAGTTTTAAAATTATTATTATTATTATTAATATTAATATTTTTATTTTGGAAAAATAATAAAATTCTTAATCTTGTCCAGTTTGCCCACATCCTATTTGTATATGGAATAAGGGAAGAGCTGGTTTTGCATCATAGTCCTCATAAGGAAACCTTTGTCTTTGTCTTTGTCTTCTCTCTAAGTCAAATGGCAACATTTTTCCAGGTAAAGCAAACTGTGATCTATCTACAGAAAGAAAAAAGGAAGAGAGTTATAAAATATATCATATATATGCATATACTCATATACAAACACACACACACACACATATCCCCAGAAAAAATTATTATTTAAGTGAGCAATTCGTATGCTGTATCAGAGGGAAAAAAAAACCAGGTTATTGAAGAATGAAACCCCCATCAATTAGATATTCATTCAATGGCTTTATAATGAAATAAATACATAAATAACCCATCATTCGTTATTTTACTTTAATGTTTAACAGAAGTACAAGGTCTGCTGCTAATCTTTCTGTGGTTTGGAATGTGGTTGTTACTGAGTTTTGTAATTCTTTGCAGAGCTGATGTACACAGTTGAGCTTGCTGGTGGGCTTGGTGCTATTCTGCTGCTGCTTGTTTGTTTAGTGACTATCTACAAGTGCTACAAGATAGAGATTATGCTCTTCTACAGAAATCATTTTGGAGCTGAAGAACTAGATGGAGGTAAGGCAGCTTCTTAGCACATTTCCTACTTTCTAAGAACATCTATCTTTTATTTCCCTCCACCAAGGCCCAAATTTCATTTCAGTTCAAGATGTGTTAACACCTGCAATTTTAGGTGCTGACTTGAATATACATTCCTCATACAGTACATAAGCACAGTCACTGCTGAGCTGATGTATGTACTGCTCTCTGTAGCTCCAGAAGACCTCCGTGTCTTTTAGAATTTCATTCCCAACACTGAATGTAAATTGCCAACATCTGTGCATTAAAGATTTTCACTTCCTGTCAGTACTGAAAGCTTTTCTTCTCTGTGAGCAAGGGGGTGTTCTCCCTAATTATATTCATCAAATAGGTAGAGGTTGAAGTGAATCTCAATTTACTGCTTGTTTAAACTGATCAGTTTCAATAAACTGTACTGAGTGTTTGGGAATGTACCCAGTAGTTCATTTGCTTGAGTTCATTTACTTAATCACTGAGCAGGCTGCAAATGGTCATTAAAGTTGTTCTGTGATTCAAGAACATCCAGCCTAAATAAAAGTAATCCACAATATATGCACCAGCTCTGTCGAACACATACATGCATTTTCATCTTTATCTTTTTATGGACTGAAGGAAAAGGTTTTCTTTGCTTCTTGCCTTACTAATCAAAATTGTTGTTGAACAGCAAACTGGGTTGAGCTGCAGTGCCTGATTAATTAGACTTGGTTTCTCAGGTCAGAGTTCCTGATGTTTTGGGCTACCTCTATGTCTGGTGACAGGACCATTTTTTCCTACAGAAATACTAATCAAAGTGGTTTTTGCAGGTCAAGGTAATAGCCTGTAGGCAGAAGCCACTGTGACATATTAAAATAAATATGTACTGATAAACAAGTGATGGCTAAATCTGTCACTGATAAGGAAAAGAGCAGTTGCAGAATTACAGGTCCTTATATAAGACTTCCATAATAAAATCACTAGGGAATGACCCATTTCTGCCTCCCATCTAAAAATGCACAAGGCTTCAAAATAGAAAACGCTCAGAACAACAAGCCCAAGAACATCAGAACATTTTGTAACCTTCTATGGGATTTACAAAAAGATGCATTAATGTAGCAACTCAGTGAGGAAAAAGGGTTATTCTATTTATTTTACCGAGGAGGAAACTGAGGCCCAGAGGGACTGTGAGTCATGGAAGATTTTGACAGACACCTTCGTTTTTTCAGAAACTGAGATCCTCTCCTATCCACAAAGCAGCTGCCAGTTTAAATGGGCATGATTACATCCATAAATTATGTGAATTTAATAATAGCCTTATTAGTCTATGCAGAAATAGACACTTAAAATAATAATTGTTTAGATAGACGTAATCTATTTTTTCTCTCTTAGTATCAGTAATTCTTGCTTTTATAGTTGTAATTTATCATTTTCTCAAATAATTCTAATTTATTTGCAGACTTATTCTGCCAGGCATTACACTCTTACTCCTCTCTCTTGTCCCATCCCAAACATTGGTCACTTTGGAACAGCAAGACTTCAATCACAGATTTTAAACATCAAAAAAAGTTACCTCTAAAGGATAGTGTTCTGTGATTCAGAAGGAGGAAAGCTAATATCCATTCAGTTTATCCTTCTGAGCAAAGGTCATTATTAAAGAAGGTCAAGCATGGATTCTCCTTAGAAGATCACTGCAAACACTGATAGCTTGGGTGCTTAACCACAGCAATACAAAAAGAAAAATACAACTTACAAATTCCTAATGAAAACATGTAGCTTCTACTGTGTTCAATATGCTGGCAACATGGATAAAAACCATTGTGCTAATGAAGTGACTGCAGCTGCGCATTTCACTCTGTCTCTTTCACTTACACTCATGCAAAAGAAGGAAGATGGAGAGAAAATGTTCCACAGAATCCTAAGATATGGCTTGTGCCGAAATAAATTGCAGACATACACCGAGATCCCTTCCTTTGGCTTAGTTTTTGACAGACACAAAATGCTGAACTCTAAAATCCTATTCTAACCACATCTCCTGCAGTGCAGCAGCAGAGCACCCACGTTCTATTCATAATTTACACCATGTTCTGTCATACTTCAGGACAGCATGGAGATAAGCAAACATCAAAATATCACAGTCTTTTTTTAATGTGCACTGTATTGTACCCAGAGAGGATTTGAAACATTTTAAAGGTGAGGTCCAATTAAAATTTTCAGTTGAAAATCTCTTTTAAAATTCAATGCTTCATTTCTCCCCTGATCAGAGAACAAGCCCTTCAGGATGTCAATTCTCATCACAATTCCTTTTTCCTTTCCAAGTCTTCGACACATCAGTTTTTCTCAGGCTAACTAACATACGTATTTTTGTGGGAGGCATGGGTAAGTTTTGAGAAGTATTTGAAAACAAAGTATTTAACCCTTACAACTAATGCAACTCAATTTATTACTTTCTGTAGGGATACTGCAGATTAAACAACTGCTCACAGCTGTCGATTCCTCATTTCTCTAACTTACAGTGTTGAATTCTCAGTGTTTTTTCTCAGCCTAAGGACAAAGCTCTCCTGTTTTTTCTCTCTCCCGCAGACACTGCAGCTCAGTCCTGGGAATGGGAATTGAAGCCCTCTTTTATGTTTTCATGGTTGATTCCCTGCCTTTCCTACTAGTTTGGAATACAGTAATACTGCTGCTATACCTCTCACTCCATGCCTGTGCTTTCCAACCACGTGGGAGCTGGCTCCACTCCAGGAGATGGTGTGATAGACACCACAATGTGTCCTGCAGTGCAGAGGAGCACAGGGTGCCCCTCTGTCCAGTCAGGAGACCTCACTGTGAGTGTCTGACAGCTCCGCTGGTCACTGCAGCACGGGCAAAAGAAACTCTCTGACCCTTGGCAATGCAGTAGCTTTTTTACCCACAGGTGTTTGGCCTTGCATCTCTGAGCCTTACTAACCACTACTGATTTGGTGGCCAGAAACTCCCAAATCTGCTTAAGAGAAAAAAATCCAGTTCAAGATCTTCCCACATACACAGTAAAGATGATAGCTTGAAGTGCTATGCAAACAAAGAAATGTCCTGTACTGTTATGAAAACAACATTTTTAGAAATAGATGCTTCACTGGGAACTTCTGAGGGCTAATCTTTGTCAAATGTCAGGTAACCTTTTTAGTTTTGCAGCTTTAAACTTAAAAGCTTATTTTAAAAAGCCTTGTCCATAAAACACACTTTAGGGACTAAAATTATATTAGTGAAAGACACTTTTAGAAGTGATGATTTCTTCTATGTCGTAGTACATTGAACTCCAACAAAAGAGATTTTATATCATGTTCATTCTCTGTGGAGCATTTTAGCAGTTGCTTTTCATGTATTTTTATTTTCCAAGGACTTTCTCTTGCTGTTGTTCCCAGTTTTTAGATGACTTTATGAAAAGAAATATTGTACTTTAACTGACAGAGTGAAAATGCAAATAACCATTTAGAAGTACCTGTGATCAACACATGCAACACTTCTTTTTAGCTTGCACTCTATGACCTTAAAAGCTGTTTGTTTAAGAAGAGATATTACTACTATATAGAAATCTGCTTTTTATCTAGATGTGAGCTGACTTCGAGGCACCCTAAAATCAATGGAAATTTTCCTATTATTCTACCTGGGACAACTTTCTCCTTTGTAGTGTTCCTGGTCATCAAATTGTGCAAGGATCAGTCCCCAGGCATGACAGCCACATCAGCCACAGTGAGGGTGCAGAGGGAGTCACTTCTCTCAGTAGTGCCAGTTATGATCCTGCCTCAGAGTGGATAGGAGGCTCAAAGTGACCAAAACAGCTATTTTTGACTTTTTCTATTTTTTGCCATTTCAACATCTGAGTGGTTCCAGTGCCTATATGGACGACTGTATGCGAGTTTTAATTTACATTATGGATAAATCCAGAAGTCTATGGATGACAGGCTAAAAACCATTGGACGTGGTCAGATAGCAAAAGTACTCAAAAACTTCTACATGTGTTTGTGTTTTAGATCCTAGTTTCAGAAGCAAGACCATATGGTACAGTTAGTAGAAACAGTAGATAGTAGAAAGAGTTTGCAGGTATCAGCTGCTACCATTACCTGGGTAGATTTTTAACATTTTAAATTGCAAGAAACAAGCAGTAATTGAAGAAAAAATCTGACCAAAATTGTTATAGACAGTTTTCTAGTGAAATTTACATAAATGTCCTTTCTCACATCTATGCTGATAAGAAGTCAAGCTTTAGACTCAAGAAAAAAAGGAAGAGTGTAGGCAACTGATAGCTAGAAATTGAGACCTCTGTTTAAGAGCTGAAATGAATACATTCACAATGACCCTTGGTGTCTCTAGGTTTCATCAACTGTTTCTAAAATATTGGGCAGGAGCCCATTGTGGTGTCCTCAGTTGTCTTCTCAGCTTTCTTTGCCATGGAAACTTTGGTGAATTGAAGGAAGACAAGGCCTCTGTCCAGCTCTGTTACAGGGAAGGCACCAGGCCTGGGGAGTTTCAGTTCTGAAAGAGGGAAAGTGGCTGGTTTCCTTGTTTCTTTGTTTGTTTGTTTTCCACCACATTGCTGAAATTAAGCAAAGTGCACCTAATAAGATTTAAAAGTACCACTGCTGGGCTCTCTCAGTTCTGGAAATCTTGTTTGGATTTGGCACCTGACATCTATACTGTTTCTTGGCTGGGCTGTTTGCCCCTTCATGAGAGATGAATTTCTGCTTCTTGCTGAGGGAAAGCAAATCAATGCTCAAATTAGGAGATTGATGAAACTGGTTCTTCCTTGTAGTTCCTGTTGCACCTGGGAGTCCTTATGTAATCATGATTTTGTCCTTGCTATTATTTAGCTGCAAAAGACTAGCTGGGTTCATGGATGAACCTATGGGAATGCCCTGATAATATCTTATTAACTGTCCAGGACAAGAGCAGGTAAGAAATACTTTTAGTGCTTTCCTGAGTTTCATCCCAGTGAAACTCTTAAGCAGCAAGGAATGGCAATGTTTTGAGATTCTTCAGGTTTCTGTGTGACTTAGTTACTAACTTTCAAATATAACTTCTACCATTGGTTTAAGCACCACCAAAGCACTTGTGTTAATGATTATGCTATGCAGGTATAGCTAGACTGAAATTACTGCTGAAGTTAGTGACTTTGCAATTACTGAATCTTCCCTGGGGACGCACAAAATAAGTTTGCAATAGCAGTCCTACCACTCATTTATATATTCTTATTGGCTATTGGCAAATTGTGACGATAAGAAATCCTGCTCTATGAATATCAATTTCAAATTCTATTAAAATCACCTTAGAAAAATGCAGCTCTCTTCTTTCTGAATATTACTGGTGACAAAAAGGGATCTTTCTCTTATTTAATTACAATTTTATTGCTGGAAAACTGTTTCTTTTAACTCTTCTTGTTTATGTTATTTATTTACATCTGAAATGCAATTCAAACAATAAAAACTCAATTTATGTCTCCACTGAATATGGGATTTTCTATGTTCTCTGCATGAAATGTGCTAATTCAAAGGAAAATTCCTGCTTTTTCCTCTCTTCCTAATTCATAGCAGCTAAAGTGAATGTGTAATATATGATATATACTTACCTTAAAAAATAAAATATTACCAAGATCATGTTTAGATGCCAAACTGAGAGATTGTTATGGGTTAAAAACTTCAGATGTAAAGTAGGAAAAAAGGAGACACTACCATACAACATCATTCCCTTGCAGAATATGAACTATCATGAGGAATGCTACACTTAAAAAATACTATGCCATGGAAAAAATTGTATGGGTAGTTCTTAATTTTTATTAACATTAAAAGGGCTTGACATTTAAAAATAATAGAAAATTTTACATCGGCAACAGTAAATAGTGTGAGGAAAAGCATAAGTATTTTCAAAGACTTAGGATTTGAGCATTTTATTCAACTCAGCATTAAATGATATTTTTTCATTATATTGAGGATAACCAGTATCCCAATGTATACATTAAATGTGGCCCCCAAAATAGTAAAGCAAATACAGATTAAGAAATGCCATCATTTTGAAGCAACTACAGTCTCTGAGAAATTTTGAAAGGTTCTTTGTAACCCTTCCTGAACATAGCACATTTTTTTAAGACAAAATCTTCCTGTATCAGTTTGACTCCAGCTCCCTGTGGCATTTGGAGGGTTCCAGTCTCCTATTTCCAAATCTACCCATGAAATCCTGAAACCCTGAGTTAAATCAGTGCATTGGTCCCAAATCCTGTATGAGTATCTGAGTATTTAAGAGGAGAACCTGTGCTCTGCTGAAGGAGAGGAATCAGCTGTCCAGTTCCCTGTTGATCTGGAGATGGAAGATCTGCCCAGCCCTGCTGGCTACACTGAGCTCTGGAGCACCCTGTGCATGGTCAGCTGCCTCCTGCGCACTGAGTGTTTCTGAAGGCACTGCAAACCACTCTGAGGATTTCAGGATGCACAGACACATGAACTGACTCCACCATCTAGGTCTTAAGGCTTCATTAAAATAAGGCTCACTATAAAATTTCTCCTTGTGGAATTTCTCCTTGTTCTGATCTCTTAATCTGTTTTGTGCTAGAACATGTCATGCCAGCTAAAAGTCAGAATTTGTCACTGGCTGGAACATGGCTGATAAGAGTGTCTAGAAAGTTTTTTTCTTTTCTTAGATTTTTCACACATGTATATAATTTTTCTGTCCCCCATTAGCAGAAATATCTTCAATGTTTAAGTCTAATAAACCCTTAAAGGCCCAAGCTGCTGACTTCTTGCAGTGCGACATGGAAATCATTAGAAAACACATACATCTATAATGCAAATTTGATGTTAAATCTGTTTGGTGGTCCCTGTAGTTTTATCTTTCTTTCTGTAGGCACCAGCTTATAATTTCTTCATGCGTAGCTGTTAGGAGAGCATGCATACAGATGAGGTCTTAGATGTCTGATAGCAATTTACTTACCCAAAGATCCCATTTGCATGTGAAAAAGTAGATGCATATAGAGTCTGGGTTTCATTTTATGCTTACTTTGAGCCTTTAAGTGACTGCTGCTGAGCACATCCTTGGAATAACAAGAAGCATTTACAGCTTCATCCCCTAAAAATTTATATCACTTCTGTTGGATTAACATTGTAGAAAGTTACAGGGAGTATGATAGTGTACTCTGCATTTAAATGAGTACCAAAAGGAATGGGCAGTATTAAAGAATGCATATTCCAGTGATGTAACAGGTGCTTTGACTAGAATCCTGGGCCACCAAATGAAGTACTCTTTCCATGTGTTATTAATGAAGATGAGAATTGACCCTCAGTGTTTACCCCTAAGGTCTATCTAAACCTGTGGCTGAGTGTAGCTCCATGACCATTCCTCACTTACAAATTTCTCACTTTCAACTCCATAGAATGGTTGAAATGATAGGACTGTTTGAAACACACTCTGTTTTGCCTGGAGTCTTGCACTACCAGTGGTTTGAGGCTGACTGAAACATTTGTGGGCTCAATGCATCACACCTTGAGCACAAGCTGCATTTGACCTCATTGTGATGAACTAATCCAGAGCTTCCCCATGCCTGATGCCCAAACACATCTCTGCAGACATACCCTAAACCCCAACCATTCTTTGCCCTACAAATACTAATAAAACTAGGAGGGAAAGATATTTTCCCTGCAATACAGGGTGATTCAGCTGTAGTTAGCTGGAGCATCCATGATATGAAAAATGTGTACTTTCAGTAAGTAAAGTAAGTAATGAACTTGTAAATTAAGTAATTGTAAGTAAGTAATTGTGCATGCATGAATGCAGTATTTGCATATGCAATTAAACAATGTCATACCACAAATAATTTCCCCTCCAAGTAAGAATGTGGAAACCATCTTAACAGACAATACTGAGCCTTTAAAACAGTTTGAATTGTGCATTGTTTCTAAATATTTATCCCTTTGAGAAATGATACATTCTCATCTTTACTCAAAAACTTTGAACGGACCAGCACTGGTCCCAAGTATGTACCATGGTCATGACCATTAATGAGGTGACAATAGAATATGTCGTTACAGCACCAGCATTTTGTCAGTTGTGATGATTTCCTCATATATTTTTTGACCTCATTGCGTGCTAACTCTTTTGCTGGGTTAACACTGTCCTACTGCAGAAACAAAAGCCTGCTGTGTATGTCCTTCTACATTATACTTGATCTGTTAAGTCTTATTTTAAGACATTGTCAAAGGCAGAAGTTGTTTGTCTTTATTAAAGGACATGTTTTCATAAATACTCCCAAAAAAACATGGAAAGTGTGAAACATAAGAGGCAGTGCTTTTTGTTTGTTTGTTTGTTTCCATTTTTGCGCTGTTTTTGTTGTTGGTTTTGGTTTAGTTTGTTTGTTTGTTTTTTCAGTGGCTATAACAATCCAATAGATAATATCCCACAAAAGATGTGCAGGGCGCAGGATGAGCACATGGCCATTTCATGGGCTTAGAAAGTTTAAAAGTAGTAACAGTACAACCACATTTATTCTGTCATCTGCAAATGTTAATGAGCATAGTGCACATGGTTCCTCAGAAGGGAGAGAGGACTGCTCAAGATTAGCACCGCTCCATTAATTTCATTTACATTTGTTGCATCCACAGCTGGCAGGCTTTTCAAAATAATGCTACCAGATTATGAAAAGGTGTAAAATGAAGAAAGGAGTGGCTCAATAAATAAATGAAGTCAGCACTGACTGAATATAACATTACTTATGACACGCAGCATTTAAAATATTCAGTCAGATCTCTTTTACAAGCAATTGATATTCTGGGTAGTCTGTTCATAATGTTGTCAAGAGAGTTAGAAGGATGTTAACATTTCATTACTCTTGTCATTGATTTTCCTCTGCTTTCTTCACAACAAAAGTCAAAACGTGACCTCTTATTCCACTGAATTAGTTCCAGAGCACTTGGCATTATTGACCTCCTAATGAAAATTAATGGTGGCTCTTTTGATTCAGTCTTTCAAGTAGGCACACCAAGCACATTTAAAACACAGGCATGGTTATTTCTCACATTGAAGTGAAATAAGACACTGTTAAGTAATGAAATCTACATTAATGCAACATTAAATTTGCAGATTTAAGCGCACAGAATTCAAGAAACTTAAACTGCATTATCAGGAGCTGATGCTAGAAGGATTTAAACTGGCAATACTTTAAGATCTGGAGAGCTAAAGAGCTTTGCAAGGAAGGCTATGTGTACATATACATTTCAGCCCCGGGTCCTAAATTTTTTAGTAAAATTCTGGCTAGACTGAAATGCTTTTACAATGCAGGAGAGACATTTACATATTAGCTTAGTTATTTCCATACTCTTCTTTCTCCTTTTATGCTAGAGAAGAATACAAATTCTTCTCAGTGACTTTTGACTTTTGTGCTCATGAGCTGTCACCCTGCAGTTGAGTGGATTTCCTTCATCCAGATTCTTACATAAACTGACTTCTGCCTATGGATATGGAGCCCTTCTTCCTTGCATCTGTGTAACCAAGGATTATCTCTACCAGGTGAAACAGGAAAGCTGAATGGATTCATATCTGGAGACTGGGTGAAAGCTTGCCATTTTATCTAAACCATTTCCTATTCCTGGAAAATTCTCCCAGAAATAATACCTGGGGAAATACCTGGGAAAACTGCTAGAATAAGGAATAAACTAACTTAAATTTTTCTCTTTCCTTAGACAACAAAGACTATGATGCATATCTATCTTATACCAAAGTGGATCCTGACCAGTGGAATCAAGAAACTGGAGAGGAAGAAAGATTTGCTCTTGAGATTCTACCAGATATGCTGGAAAAACATTATGGATACAAGTTGTTCATACCAGACAGAGATTTGATTCCCACAGGAAGTAAGTAATGTCTGTATTCTCATGTGATTTTGAAGCAGAAAATGAGTGATTGCAGTGATTTTTTTAGTCTTGTTTCTATACCTACTCCTTCAGAATGTCATCTTTTCTCACATGTCTTAGAGAATGGTGAAGATAAGCCACCAAGCATTAATGTGCATTTCCCAGATAAGAGGATTATTATTTAGTAATTATATTGTTTTAAATGAAGGTAAAACAGTGCAGACAGGGTATGCATAAGTAAAGAAAATGAAAGAGACTAACATTTTTCAGATTTTTTGAGAGCTTGAATTTCTAGGAATGAATACCAAGTTCTTTCTTTTCCATTTCTTATATTTAGTTTGGAAAGATATCCATGATTCTAAGTATTAGAGAAATTTACACAGGGAAGAAAAAGCTGGGTTTGGACTAATGCAATGGATGAGTAATAACTTCTACACCAGACAAAAGTAGTGAATCCTGCCAGTGTCCACTGTAGACAAATGTGTAGTGGATATACTTGATCATTCTCAGAGACTGAATACTGGATTCCAGCTGGTACAAGGAGATCTTTTTCATGTATCTCTCTCATATTCCAACATAAGTACTGTCATGTTTTATCAGCTGCAATATTCTTCATTACTTCAATGTAACCATATAGGCCGCAACTAAGTTCAATACCTTTAATGAAAGATAAAAGAAAGGATGATTGGTATAGGCAAAACACAACATAGAACATCTAACAATCTCGTGGATATTTTTTAAATCTGCAACAAGCGAAACACTAATTTACAGGAGGCAACACTCTTTTTATGAATGTGTGTGGCAGGGGCATGAAAGAAAAACAGAATCTAAGCCTACCAAAAAACTTAGAGTATCGTTTGGGTTTGAGACTGAGGTCCTGAAGCACATGACTGCTGCTCTGTTGTCTAACTGTGTGACTTTGCCTTTTTAAAGGTAAAAATCATGATGGACATATTTGTTCCAACAGTGATACGCATGATACAAAGCCACAGCTCATGAACAAATACAATCCATAGCACGTGTGGGAATAGATGTTTTGCAGGATCACAGAATAGTTGAGGTTGGAAGGAGCTTGTGGATGTCATCTTTTCCAACCTCCCTGCTCAAGAATGTCCACATAGAGCAGGTTGCTCAAGATCGTGTTCTGCCAGGCCAGTCTGGCACATTTGCAATTGATGTTTTTACATATTTCATTGAGGTGTTCTGGGAGCAGGGATTTGCCTCTGTTGTTTCTCACCAGTGTATTAAAGCAGACTGTTTCCTTAGATTGTTTTTTTGAGCAATTGTTTTGTTTTGTAGCCTACATTGAAGATGTGGCAAGATGTGTAGACCAAAGCAAGCGACTGATCATCGTCATGACTCCAAGTTATGTGGTAAGAAGAGGTTGGAGCATCTTTGAACTGGAAACAAGGCTTCGAAATATGTTAGTCACGGGAGAAATCAAAGTGATACTGATTGAATGCAGTGAACTACGAGGAGTTATGAACTACCAGGAGGTTGAGGCCCTAAAACACACCATCAAGCTCCTCACTGTCATTAAATGGCACGGACCAAAATGCAACAAGTTGAATTCCAAGTTCTGGAAACGTTTACAGTACGAAATGCCTTTTAAGAGGATTGAACCCATGACAAACGAGCAGGTTTTAGATGTCAGTGAGCAGGGGCCCTTTGGGGAACTGCAGACAGTCTCCGCCATTTCCATGGCTGCTGCCACCTCCACTGCTCTGGCCACTGCCCACCCAGACCTGCGCTCCACCTTCCATAACACATACCATTCCCAGATGCGCCAGAAACACTATTACCGGAGCTACGAGTACGACGTACCTCCCGCCGGCACCCTGCCTCTTACCTCAATAGGCAACCAGCACACCTACTGCAACATCCCCATGACACTCATAAACGGGCAGCGGCCCCAGACAAAAACTAACAGGGAGCAGAACCCCGAGGAGGCTCACACAAACAGTGCCATACTGCCCCTCTTGCCACGGGAGACCAGTATATCGAGTGTCATCTGGTGACCGACGTGCAAGGGGCTGTCGACCCCCTTGAGTAGGAGCAGAGTCTGCAGTCTGGTGCCTGGAACTACATCCTCGACTGCTGCTGTTAAACATGCATTACAATCGATCACAAACGAGGAAAAACAGGGTCTTGTACATATGTTTTTTGCAATTTCTTTGTAGCATCAGTCTTCCTGTTTTACCCATGTCTCTTCCCATTCACATTTTTGACTTTGTTTTATATGTCATTGGAATTTGTATATTTGCATTTTTTTTAAAATGAAGAGACTGCTGTATAGATAGGAAACTTTTTTGCTTCATTAGTATAGTTTTAGACTTTTTGTTTGTTTGTTTATAACCTCTCTTGGGAATGCTTGGACAAAGCTATGTTGATATCAGAAGCACCATCCATTTTGTTGGCCTGCCTAGCCATGCCTGCTGCAGCTCACCTCTTTTGGAGAGTTTTTGTTCTTAGAAGGACCCCACTGCTCACTGAGAGCTCCAGTTTCATTTCTACTCCCCTAATGTGCACTGCTCTTTCCCTGCCCTTACAAAGACCCCCATTTGGGGTAACACTACAGTCTGATCATCTAACATGTAACTTGGTAGATACTTGTCAAACAAGAGAAAATACCCAATCTGTATTGGTTGCTTTACAGTAGTCACTAGAGTGTGTAGAAACTATAGCCAGTTTGGTTTTTGCTTTCTTGGGTTTGGGTTTTTTTTCTTAATTCTCATTTTAAGAATGAGTTGGTTGTATCCCTTTTATAAATATAAAAGCAACCCTATTTTTAACACATCCTGGAAAAAAGTATTAATGTGGTTGTGGATTTTATTTTTTAAGCACTCAATTTTTTTTTTCTTTCTCAACTTTCAAAATCCTGCAAATAACATTTGCAAATGTCAGGCGAGTAAGACAAGTGAGGCAATAGACGCTGAAGTGCAGAGTTCTGCTGATATGTACAGTGATGACTTCCAAACCAAAGGGGAATGAAAAAGACAGTATTGTAGATGGTTTGTCACTTTGTATTATAGAAAGTGTTATTTTCAAAAAAAAGTAAGAGCAAAACATTATTTTCCTGTGGATTTCAGAGTCCCTTGTATTTTAATGTTCCAAAAACTGTATTTGCTTTAAAATTATATATTCAAGATTAAGAAATCTTCTTTCATTTGGTTTTAGCTTGTAATGATAAATAAAACTTTATTAATTTCAACATGATTTCAGTAACAACTCAGGCAGAAAAAATGACATGAATACCAGAAATATAATTGTTTTCAGAATAAACTTTATTTATACAAAATTAATATTTAAATCAGACCTGGAAGTATTAAAACCAATTTATTCACTTTAATGAATAAATAAATTAGTTTTATTTTTATGTATGATTCTATCTTTGAGGAGTTGCACATAATGCATGTACCATGGCTGCCAGGGAAGAATAAAAGCCCACCACTGTGTTTACATCCAGACATCTTTGAGACAAATTAAATAAGCACCTTGCTCGTACCTATGTTTTAAGTAACAAAAAGTCCTTTCTGGTTTTAGAAAGAGAGAGGAGTGGTGCAGCTCTGCAACATATTCAAGCCAGGCTATCTGCTAGTCCCTGCTGGCAGAAGCAGAGGAGCTGGAGCAGAGTTACTGGTTGCGGCACCCTGTCATAGAGTCCTGGCTTTGATTTACCCTGGCAGAATTGTAACTGGTGTCCTGGCAAGTAGGCCTTCAAGTCTATTTATGTAATTAACTAGCTTTAGGTGTTTTTATGGCAGCTGAATGATATTGGCCAATATAATGGATGTTGTGGGGTTGGCTCATCATGATTGTTACAACAAAAAAAGCATAGCTTATAATATTTTGATCTTCTTAATGAGAAGAAAGTCGAGAAGCTGCAGTTTGGGGGATGTTTGTGGGAGGAATCCAGAACTGACAGTGTGGGAGGAAATGACTGTGCTCCTGTTGTGAAAGTCAAGAATTATCTCAGTATCTGCATAAGAAGCTAATAGACCTTTGAGGTGTGCACTGAGTTTTATTTGCTTAAAATGTTTATTTCTCTGAGATTAAGCTCAAGTTCTTTTCTACAATCTGTTCTTTATTATAGTGTCTCTGGACATGTGCCAAACATCCAAAATAGAAATTAGGCTGCCAGGTCACATAAAATTTTAAGAGAGCTTTGAACTTTTGCTTTAAGAAAGCTATTATTTATTTGCTCTTACAGACACCTGTCAGGCACTGATGGCATTTTCCTTCATTCATCTGGATGCCTGTCCTGGTTTTCACTGGGCTGAGAGGGGGAGAAGGGGAGGGGTTGAGTGAGTGACAGTATGCTGCTTAATTTTCATCTGGGCTTAAACCACAACAGTCCCAAATACCCCAGGATCCTCTGAAAGCAATGCATTATTTTTTTTCCCCTTTACATGCCCTGGTGTAAAGACTGGGATGTGAAATAAATGTAGGATGTAATTATTTGACCACAATCACATTTAGACAATTGGTAGGTCTTTTGTTAGCCACATGGGAAGTATTTTTCTGTTCTTCTATTTTTAGTGTAGATTTAAGCACTTTGAATAGCATGATTCAGGGATTGACAAATACCATTTGATATTCTCACTGCTTAAAGAAAGCTTTTCTTATAATGTTTTGTCATAATATTAAACATAAGAAAAACAAACAAACAAAAAAGATAAATGACAAAACTGAAATAAGTGGAGAAGTTGTCTGTGGCTTTAGAAACATTCATCCTTAGAATTCCTCTTCTGTGAACAACTCTATGTGGGGAACAGTGAAGGAAAGCGTTGTGTGTTCACGTGTTCTATGTTTGACAAAATTTATGTTGGAATGCAAAATAAAATGGAAACAAACAAACAAACAAGCAAACCAGAACCAACAAAATCTGTCATTGCCCTAGTGCTTAGGCTCCATCATTTATGGTGAAGGTGTTTTTGACAATGCAGCCTGAACTGTGCATGCAATAGCCACATATAACGTTTAGCCATAAGCAAATAGCACTTTATTTTAAAAAAGGCACAGTATGATGATCAGAAAAACTTGCTCTGCCTGGTCAATAACTTTGGGTCTGTATGTGGATTCTATGCACATGAATTATCCAAGTGTGGTGCTCTGTCTTTATAAGGCTCTCTCTAATCAGGGTAGTCTGTGTTATAAAAGGACTCTTGTTACACAGCTTGTGTAAATTCAGTATATAGGTTCTACAGATAGCATATATAGCTGGACAGAAATGGGAGATTGTATAGAATGAAGCTAATTATTTTGAAGGCAAAACATATTACTGGGTCTGATTCTGTTCTCAGTTACACCACTATGATTTGAGAGTAAATCTAATAAATCTGAATGAGTACAAGATTGATTTGTGTGGGAGAAGAAAATTGGAAAAACAAAGAGAAAAGGAATTCATATTTGCAGTCTGTGAATGCCTTCTGGATTTTGGTGGGAACCCAGTTCTCACCTGGCAGCCAACACCAAACACTTTCAATATGATCTGGTTCAGAGTTCAATACTCTTAGGCTTAGATGCAACTAAGATTTTTCTATTGCTGCACAGCTATGAAAACCGTGTGTATTTTACATAATGGATGATAATCAGTTTCAGAATAGTGAGAAAGCTTGTTATACTCACCTGATCAAAATTCACAAAATTTTATTTGGATATTGTGCATTAATGAGCCATTTAAATTATAGATAGAGCACTGAGATTTGGAGAATAGTTGCCTAGTAAACAAGAAATTAATAAATGCAAGATTCCTTAATTTTTAAACTAAAAAATAAAAAAGAAAAAAAGAAGAAGAAAATGTCAACCTAGTAAGCCTAAGGAGAGTTTAATTAAAATCCAAAGGAAGAAAACCTACAGTAGTAAAGTAAGCTCAAAAATAGAGCAGTGGCCAATGGGGAATAAAGGGCAAAATACCCACTTGCTTTTTGACTGTATTGTGGTTTCTTTTGTCATGCAAAGCTCTGTACTCTGGCTGACCTACATCAAGCAAGTGGCTTTTTTGGAGGCCATCCAGAGAGATCAGCAACACAAATATGTCCCTGTGTGTCTAATACACTTCCGAATGATTTTGTACTCGTTGATAGTCTAGCACAGAGAGATTTTTGTTTGTCTTCTATTGTTTTTATGAAGAGGATGGCAAAAATCTCTCAGTGCTAAAAAATCTCTGTAACAGACTTAGTTTATCAGCTAGAGTAACTATATTCTTTCACTCCCACCCCCTATCTGGTTTGCTGCTATTAGAACACTATTTCTAAACCAGCTTAAAGTGGCTGGCAACAGAAAAAATGTGAGCAGCCTCATAACAATGACTTCCCTTGTATTATGAGGGCTGCAAGTTCCTTTTTGGTTTGGGTTTTTTTTTTTTTTTTTTGTATAAACACATCTCTTCACCTCCTAAATAGCCCACTGAGTGGAGGTTGAAGAGCACCATTGTGTCTTTAATTTCAGAATCACTGAATTTAGCATGGATACTGAGCTGTTGTTTGTGATGTAATTCTGCTGGGCCGTTTTCCATTGACTCTGTCTCTATCCTCCAAGAAGATGTTGGCAGCATCACACTTCATATACCAAACAGCCTTGACTTGATGTTGCAAAACTCAGGGTTGCTGCCCTGGGGCACGAAAATTATAAAAATGTTTCAACTATTAAGAGTTTTCCTATGCCTTTTTTTTTTTAACTCTGCTTATAAAAAAGTTTGACTTTTGCTCTGGACTAATAAGACCAGGGTGTAGGTTTAGAGTCCACAGGGTCATGATGTAGTTAGAGAAGAAATTTCAAAAGCAATTCTAATACTTTATGTGGAAAACATTTCAATTCTGAAGCTGTTCAGATTACTAAAAAATGAGTATATTTTTATTGAGGGCTTTTAAAGGGAAGTATTCAACTCGTAATTACAACCAGCCTCATCCCAAAAGCTTATCAGTATTCTTAACATTAGATAGCTAATACCATAAATAACATAGTTTTAGAAACATTCAGTGGTCATTTCAAATATTTTTATTTGGGGGGACTAAGAGTTACATGATTCTCTAGGATCTAAATGTTAAATAAAATAGATTATCTAGTATTGAGCTTATACAGAGTACGAACATTTTTTTTCTTGATCACTAGTATTAGGAAAATAATTTGAAGCAAAATGCGAGAGCTAAGAATTTGAGGAAGGTATTATTGATATCTCTTATAAAGACATCTCTTAACCATCAGAACATGTCAAAAGGAACACACAAATTACAAAAAAATAGAATTTAACCTTCTCTTTCTCTTAATCAAATAATAGGTCTCGCTCTTCCTTCCTCTAAAACACAGTCATCCAGGAACAATTAATACATACTGAGCCCATACCCTCAAACACATTTTGTGACAGATAAATCACAAGCCAGAAAAGGCAGCTGCACCCCATATCTACCACTGAGAAGCTCCACAGAGGGGAAAGTGCATTCCTGTGCATGGAGGAGGAGAGCACAGGCCCCTTTGGCCTCATGTTTAGTTACTCCTCTGCAGTTGGGTGCACAGGAAACCATGGGCTCAAAGTATCACCACTGTCCTTCCTGCTGTAGGCAACACACAGGGAAGGTGGCAGTAAGTTGCTACTGATATTAATGAAAATAAACATGAGAATTTTCAAATGTCAAGGAGTAGATACCCTGTGGCAAAGCAGGTGGAAGAGCAGGGACAGATGACAATATTTCCCATTTGTTCCATGTTTAAACACCAGCATCGATCATAGAAAGAAGTCAGCTTGCTTGATTAGTGTGCAATCCACTAAATGACAGCTGCAGGAAATGGCCGTCTCAGTCAGGTAACACCACAACTGAGCACCCTTGCAGAAATTTCCATTCCATCCTATCCCATCCCATCCTGTCCTGTCCCATCCCATCCTCCCATATCTTTTTACCTTGCAGTCTAATTAGAAGTACAAGCACTCAAAGCTTGCTGTAAGGCCTCAGGTGGGAGTCCGCACAAAAACTCTTTGAAGAGATGTTCAGAGTGAGTAGAAGTCTTCTTTCCTGAGACTTAGAGGAGTAAACCTTTGTGCTGAAAAAAGGCTGTATTTTTTGTCCTCAGTACATAATTTTTCACATTCACATAGACTGTTTACATGAAGCAATATCCTGATACCATTTTGATCTTTTCTGAGGTAAAAAAAATGTCTTGGAAATGTCAGTTATGGGCTCAAGATATTCCATTAAATTGAAGTCTGTACACACACTTGAAAAATAAACATAAAGAAAAAAAAGCAAATTAGCGATGCAAATACTTAATCTTTTTAAACCCGGGTTTATATGATGTTTTTCCAGGAGAAAAAAAATATTAAAAAAATTTTGTTTTCTCCTGATGTTTTGTAGGAAGTTAAGTAAGAGACTTTCCCAAATTTTCTCTCCATTCTTTGCATGACAGGAAAATCATAGAGAGATTTGTTTAGGAAATCCCATTATTCATTTTAAATTTAAAACACAAGTGGCAATGAACTTACAGACATAAAAGAAGTTGTTTTCCAGAGTTAATATTCTCTGGTGAACAGCTCACTGTAGCCCTAATTGAGTTCTTAGGAATGTTTCAGTAGAAAATTTAAACAATTGGTATTATACGTTTACCTTCAGCATAACATTAGAACACTGAACATTTGTCATCTTAAGACCCAGGCAACTTCAAATGGAACAATTATGTAAATACACAGCAGTGGGGAAAACAGTGACACAGAACACAACTGTCTCCCCATCTGTCTTAGCAAAATAGTTCAGTGACACCAGGCTCCTTCTCTGAGACCACTAACCTATGCCTACCTCAGCAAAACACATGAATCTGCAAGCTGTGCATTGCAGATATCTGAGACAATATTGTTGCAATAAGCACTCTCACATCTTAGTTACATCACAAAAAGCACTTTATCCAATTTAACTCCTGTACATAGATATTTTAATTGGTAACCATTTAATCATAGAACTGTACAACAAAATAAAATAGGTAGCACTCAAAAGAAGGCAAGGAAGTCCCAAAAATCTGGGGGTTTTCATACCAAGATATTTCCCATGCCCTACAAGGAGATGACAGACTTGTAACCAAGCCATTGCTAGGGATACTGTGACACAGATACATTGCCAGGGTGACACGGGGTGGGACAGGTATAGGGAATATCTTTATTGGTCATGTGGTGACCAGGTAGGTTAACACAACTAACATTCATCTAGTCCTGCTGCCCCAGGAAATTAGACATCTTTTGCCTGAAAATAAAATTTAGCAGGTACTTCCTCCACCAACTTTTTGCTATCCAAAGTCATTTAAATAACCTTGTTAGAGGTAGGAAATGTTTGGGTTTTTTTTTTTTTTTTTCTAGTTAATATGACCTACCTGAATATCTGCCAAAATTTCTATTGTAAATAATGGTGTCAGTACAGTTCATCTCTTATTTTCTCTGATTATGTCTTCACTCTTCTAAATAAAAGAGCTTGTGAATAGCTCTCAATACCACATAGCAAATACCATTACTACTTTTTTTTAATATTGTTAGTTATTTAAAAGTAAGAAGCAGCAGCAAAGATGCTATCTCCTTCAAATGACACTTGCCAATTTGTTCTTTGAGGAATGTTGAAGAAAAATTCCCTTTTAGTCATCTTGGGCACCTTACCAGATATACAACTTTCAATATCCCTTCAGACATCAATCTAGAGCATAAGGAGTTGGGCACAGGCTGAGATACACATGCATATAATTTTCAAGAATGTATTTGTTCCTTGTAGCTCCTTGAATTGTGTTTTTGTTTGTTTGGACTTGCTTTGCTTTGTTCTGATTTTTTTTCATAAGGAGACATCAGGTCTGAGATGCCATTGCACTACATGAGTGTATTAGAAAAAATGAAGTGGAAGTCCAGAGATCTGGAGTAAAATAGTCATAAACAAGGCTGAAAGTCTCCCAACTGTGCACATGGCAGCTGTTCAAACAGCTGCTGGATTTCCTTAGCTTCCACTTCCATCAGTTCTCCACTTCATAGCCAATCCAAAAATTAGGTATTTTAAGGGAAAACTGTGCTTTCAGGTGTCATTATACCTGGAGTCTCAGGCACAGTGAGTCTCATTCCCCCTGCTCATTGAGAAATGACCTTCCTTTGAAAAGCTGAGGTTTCCTCCTCCAGCCGTCTGATTTCTGTCTGTTGGCTTTCTTAGGCTCTCCAAAGTTTTGAAAAATAAAATAAAATTTTTCATAGTCAAGGTGAATCTATGGGAATTTACAAAATCATCATTGGTTATTTCAAATACCTGACTAGAACACAGATATCTTCCTCTTCTTCCTGTAACTCTTATGGTTCTTCTGCCCTAGATAGTAATTTGCTGTAATTTATTTTACATGTCCTGTAAAAATATGACCTAAGATATTTTTGTATTATTCAGAAAACTCATAAATAGTTTATAACATCTTCATCATAAAGGTTTGCAGATTTGTTAATGGTACATGTTCAGCATGCTAATAAAATTAAAGATGATAGCTGCCCAGTGCTGGGAAGTGGTGAAGCAACAACAATTAGTAAGTAGCGGAGCTAAAAGACAAAATCCTAAGCTTTTATAGTAAAAGGGAGTTAAATTATCTCTCAACAATGCATCTAAATATCCACTGCTGTCACTCATGGCAGTTTTGAGCCACCTATGAATTTTGCAAGAAAAGCACACTATTAAATTCTGTGCAGTTACTAGTGTCATGAAACTGTTCATAATATATAAAATTAAGCATATGGACCATTTCATAGGTGAATCTTTTTATTAGCATATGGTATGTTGTGCACCTTCTTCAGATGACAAGAAAACAAAATGGCGAAAAATATCTTTAACAGAAAGAACATATCTCTAGTTGAAATACTAGAAGAAAATATCATCACCTTCTCTTTCATAAAAAAAGCTGCAGAAGTAATACAAATAAAGTAATTTGTCTACGTGATTTGTTTCTTTAATTTTATTTAGTTACTTTACTCATCTGAGAAGGAGCTGACTGTCCATAAGCAGAATGCACAACACAACTCAACAGTAATAGTCCGTTCTTGGGAGCTCAGTTTTCAAAGTTAACACCTGGATAAGCATCCTGATAAAGCACTTTGTTAATAAAGCTCTCAGCTGGTCTTCCATAATCTGAGGAACCAGCAGAATAGAACTGCTTTGTAGCTCCATGCACATACATTGACGATATAAATGTCTCCTTACCATCTTTAATTTTGCATTGATGGAATGAAACAAGGAAGTGCCATGCTAGGCTTTGGCAATTTTTATCTTAATTTTCTTGACAGTTGATTAAAGTAAAAAAATATTTATACTGAAGTCAGCAGTATTAACTGCAGCTGTATAAAATTGGTGCAAAATAAAGAGCAGAATCAGGCCCAGAATTTGTGAACATGAATTTCTTAATTGAAGTTTCAGCATCATTGCCTTTTCCAAATGTCCATAACTATTGCCATACAAACCATAAATTAACATATGGATCCGTGTCAAGGTTTTCTTTAAGGCTACAGGTATGACTATAATCTGGAAAATATGTCTCTTCCTTTATACAGTTTTTTGAAAATCATTGAATTTAAAATAGAAGCACTAAAGTTAAGTAGAAATACATCAACCTATATTTATGCCTACTGTATATTAAAGATTTTACCTAAAGAGGTTAACTTATATTTATTTTTAAAAAAAAATTAGATGGGTCATAGGTAAAAGGAACTGCATTTTTGTAATAATACTATACTTATTGCTGAGAAGAAAGAGAGTCATGATCAAAATGTTACCTAGTTTCAGTGTATGTAACTTTAAAAGAACACGGTCTATATTATCCTAACTTTTGGAAAATTCACCAAGACTGGTATAAAAAAAACCGAAGAGCTTATTGTAATAGCTATAACATATTAAATTTTTTGTATTTTCATTGATTTTATTCTTACAGGAGAAAAGACATCACTCACTAAATATGAATGCTGCACATGTTAGCAATAGAAACATTGATTTTTGTAACTTTGCACTTGCCTTAACTTTTCCACACATATAGACAAACACAAATAACACATAGAGGGGGAAAAAAGAGGATTAAGATGAATAAAACCCACAAAAGTAGGCAAGTTTTACATTATTTAATGAATAACAACACATGAGCTTTTTCAATACAATCCTTGTAAAGAGCACATGATGCCATAAGTTTGTAAAAGCACAAGGTGTACTTTGTCTACATTAAAAAACAACAAAACAACACAAAACCAAACAAAAAAACTCCTTTTCCTGTGACTTTGATTTAGGTTTAAAAAACTTGGATGTTTCAAAAAAAATCTTTATTACTTGCATATGAATATTTTTGTATGACAATATATGAAGAAGGTTTTAAAACAAAACAGAAAAAACCACTTGCTTTATAGTGTGCAAATATTAGAGAAAAGTAAACAGGGTACGTGTCCAGTTTGTAAAACAATGTTCTCCTTTCAAGATTACTCTTTCACTGACTAAATGCAAGGTTATGACAGCTTGAAATATTTTTTTTGTGAATTCAGAACAGCATATGCTATAAATGGCACTAAAACACACGTATATCCGCATTACAAATTGAATACTGTTACGTTACACACATAAACTTACATTGCATATAGAAACTTCAAAATGGTTCAAACGCGTAGGATGGTAAAAAACAAAAACGAGAAGAATATAAAACTGAATTCGAAAAAATAATCATTTAAAAAGCAAAAACGAGGCGAATATTAAAAAATCGAATTCAAAAGATTACATCTTTCACAAAAAACGGAAAAAGTGTTGCTTGCTATTTCTATGGTAGCCACAACAACGGCCCGGTTGACATAAACAAAATAGTTCCATTTGAAGATGCATATTAAATAGTTCGACTTATTTGTATTCGAAAACAACCTGATTTTCATAAAGCTGTGAAAAGGGCGCGAAATTGCATTTGGAGCATAGCCTTTCAATAATCCGATTTTTGTATGAGAGAAGCTTAAAATGAACGTACA
>JBBMKD010000001.1:104515563-104578679 GCA_037834095.1 Argya squamiceps
TGTAAAGTTTTTTTTTTTTCTTTTTTTTTTTTTAATAAATTGTTGCTAGTAGCAATACAAATTTAACAACATGATAGGGAAAGTTTTGAAGGTACCAGTTCAGTGATTTGACTAGAAGGGCAGACTGGGCCAGAGCATACACATTGGATAAGCTGGCACAGATCCACTGGAGGCAATGGAACTGCTCCAGTTTACACCAGCTGAGAATCTGACCTCTAATATTTTCTTTCTTGTTGTTTCCTCTTGTTCTTCTGCTTTATTTCTTAAGGATATTTTCTTTAGGATATATAACTTTTTTTCTGTCTACTCTTTTTTTCTTAAAAACTCTAAGGGTTATGGTTTTAACCATTATAAAGCAAGAAGTGCTATCTCATAACTCTCTGGGGCAAAGAGTTTGTGTGTGGGTGGTGCATACATGTTTGATTTGTTACAGCATTGCTCAATTTTGTGACAGTTTAGGTCCACTGGAACCACAGGGTGACAGGGGAATAGAATGACATGGTGGGAAATAGAGTAACATGCTAGGGAAATAATTTTTATTAGTCCATGTGTGTGTATGGTGTGTCTGTGTGAGCATCATGGAAGACCCTGACTGATACAGACACTGGAGTGGGACAGAAGGAGCTCAAATCACAGCAATGTTGCTGTTGTACCAATCAAAGCTAATGAGAAATGTCAAAAAGGGCATTACTGAAAACCTGGATGAATGCTTTTCTTTTTTTAAGTTTGTTAATATGTCATCGTGCCTGGGTCAGGAGAAATTCCATCCTTGGGTTCCTGAACAGACTGTAAGCTCCGCGGTTCTCTTCTAAACTGCAGTGGCACCAATCATTATCCAAGACAATGGGTTTATACTCATGTTAGACCACTCAAAGAAATTGCAATCAGCTTCTTTTTGGCCTTCCTATCAAGACCCTCACCTTCTGAAGTCTTAAAAGATGAAAGAAACACTGAACTTGTTTCTACTCTTTAATTATTTTTTAAGGCTGTGATACTCCTCAGATGCCGGGGGAATTGCTCCAAATGAGAACCTTTGTAACACATGGATTTGGGGCCTTGCAGTAAGAGACAGGCACCAGTGCACAGTAGCTCTTACAAAGGTCTATTTTGTGCCATGGCTAGAGCTGAAGTTCTCAGAAGGGCTGGTGATCTTCTGGCTCCAGAAGCCCAGGCCATAGACCTGTGCCAGGCCTGTGTCTCTGTAGCTCATGAGTATCACAAGACTTTTAAGATGTGACAACTGGATTGGTTTACCTGCAGCAACTCATATTTAAATGCATTTTTAATATTACTGTATTTTGCACCTGCAGTCTGAAGTCAAGGTGAACTATATTAAAAAATACTGTTTCTACAGGCAGTCACCCTTTTGAACTTTGTCTGATTCATCTACTTCTCATGAGATTTTTATCTTTGCTATACAAAATATTAGTAAGATCATTTGAATAAATGATCATGGTTTCACCAGTATCAACACGATTCATTGGCCTGGTATGGTGGCAGGAAATGCATTTAGCATTTGATTAGACATCATAAGAGTTATGATTACTCAACTACCAGCATGTGACGTGCACAGAAATATGGTATCCACTGTAAATTCAAAAAATATTTATGTATATTTAGTTACATTTTTAAAATATTGCTATTTAACAAACATTAATAAAAAAAATTGAAGAACATAATTCTCTATTCTTTACTGCATTACTCTGCATTCCTTGCAATTCTTAGACGCATGACTGATACAAATACAAGTCTAAAAAATCTGTTAATTGCTGGTATTCTCTCCCAAAATCATGCCTGTTTGAACAGGCTGAGACACTACATAGGGCTGCATGCTTGAAGAGGGACAATCACAGGAAAAAAGTAAGTAAACAAGACTATTGCTTGAAGAGTGCTGGAGTCTTCATTTCAAAAAATAAATAAATAAAGAGAAAAAGAGACAAACAAATAGAAAGAATAAAAGCACCAACAAACATTAATATTGATCAAAATGTTTAAAGTACCTCTGGACATCTTTGTTGGATTCCCCTGACATGTACCACATGGAGTTATTCTTATAATCAATTGCATTGATTGATTAAATTGATTTTTCCCTCTCTTTATGGGTACTTATTTCCATTTTTTATTTTTCCCAATATCCTGGGGTGACTTTATGACGTTGTATCCTGGTATCCCCATCATTCCCTTCCAAATATATCCCAAACCAGGACACCCAACCTCTATTTTTACTATTTGGGAGCAGATTTCTTCGTATTTATTTTATTTTGCATAGATAATTGAATTTTGTATTTAATGAAAAAATAAGTATAATTTAAGTACTAAGTTTGTGTTAGGAATTTAGTGTTGCATCTGTAATTGAAACATAGGTTTATGAATAAACTTGTGAAATGCAACTATTCACATGCTGTGAGCCTACATGTCAACTACTGGATCAGGGAGATGAGGATGTCATTTGAAGTAGTACATACATAACTGAACATTAAATGCTCAGGTATTTACAGTATCCTCTGAAGTGGAAATAAAACTGTTGCTTGCAAGTAAAAAGCTGTTTTATTTCAACTGGAGAATTTTAAGAGAAGATCTTCTGTTAAACAAGAAACATAAAAGACACCTTGATAGTCATATACTATAAAGGGTGATGCTGAGAAAAAAGAGACTTTATGATGCATGATAGATCTGTAATTGTAACTTTTCAAAATTGCTCCAAAAGGTCTGGGAAATACACCCTCACCTCCAATAGACTCATGGATTTTATACAGGTTAGTTTCAAAGCTCAGTGAAAACAAATGCCAAAAGTAAAATGAACATAAACATATTTTTCTGCAGAACAGGAACTACAGTATTGAGAATAATGTGAACAGAGGAGATAAAACAGTAATGTAGAAGTGATGTCCAAATTCATTGTCTAGAGATTGAAAAATAGGCTCCAGAAAATTAGTCAGAGATCTTTAAAGTGTTTTAGTTTCCAGTTGCATGCAGAATGGGTTCATTCTTTTAAATCAATATGCAAGCCACAAAATCAAAGAGCTATTCTCTGAACGCTGATGAACCTTGCCCAGGTCAGCTTGTTCTCCCTACTTATACTGCAGGGAAATAAGCACTGAGCAAGGTAAAGCTAGGACAAAGCCTGGGCCCCTTATGATTACTTTATATAGCACTCTCATTTCTGTCTTGAGAAATTAGGTGTTGACTGTCTTCAGATTTAGTATTGGCCGTGGTGGAGACAGCTGTCAGAAGCAGCACAGCCCAAATATTTGATGTGGGAATATACTGTGGCTTTTCTGTCAGCAGCACTGGATACACTGCCAACAAGCACAAGATTCTTGTTCTCCAGTGAACATCATCACGCACCCGACAGTAGCACCACATCTACTGGAGAGAATGGAAAGGACACAAAAGCATTAAAGGAAGAATATACTGTGAAAGAGGATGCAAGAAAAAGAACTATTGCTCCTATGCTGGTTGACTTCTCATCCGATGTGATAGATAAATTCCTTGTTGCCTCCTCCAGGCTTTTCTCAGTCCTGGTTTCTGGCCCCAAAAGAATGGGATCCATAGGCAATGCTGAGCCACAATGTTTGAACACCTCCAGGCAGTACCAGCTCAGCCACCTTTACAATCCCCAGTGCAAGAATTAACTTCCAGAACTCCCCTAACTGTAGCTAATTATTACGTGTTCTGCTTGGCCACAGAATTTAGTATGCTATCAATACACTACATTTATGTCTTCAGTTTTTCATTTTGATATCCTGCTTTTTTTAATACATCTAAGACGACATGTTTGTTATGAAGATTTGGTTGTAAAGCTAAAGAGTATAAATTTAAGTGTACAAAAGAGAGGATCTTGTTATATGGTGGTTTGACCTTGACTGGACAACAGGTGCCCATCCCAGACACTATGGCACTCACTGCCCTTCTCATCTGGATAGGGGAGGGAAAATATAACAAAAGGCTCATGTGTTGAGATAAGGACAGGGAGAGATCATCATTCCTTCTCCTCCCATGCAGGGGGAAAGGGAACAGGAGCTGTAGCAATTTCATCACACATTGTCTCTTCTGCTCCTTCCTTCTCAGGGGGAGGATTTTCTCACTCATCCCATTCCACCATGAGTTGCCTCCTACAGGACATAGTCCTCCATGAACTTCTTCAACATGAGTCCTTCCCATAGGCTACAGCCCTTCACAAACCTCAGCATGGATCCCTTCCTTGGGGTGCAGTCCTTCAGGAACAGACTGCTCCAGAATGGGTCTCCCATGGGTCCACAGATCCTGCCAGGAACTAGCTCTAGCACAGGATTCCTGTGGTGTTACAGCCTCCTTTGAACATCCACCTGCTCTGGAATAGGGTCCTCCATGGGCTTCAGGTGGATACCTGCTCCATTGTGGATCTCCATGGGCAGCAGGGACACAGCTGCCACACCATGGTCTTCATCATGGGCTGCAGGGGAATCTCTGCTCTGACACCTGGAGCACCTCTTTCCACATCTGTTTCACTGACCCTGGGTGCCTGCAGGTCTTTTGATCAAACAATCTCACTGATCTCTTCCCTGGCTCCTGCTGCTTGTTGCATGTTTTGGATCTTTTCGATCCCAGTGGCACTGTCACCATCACTGCTCAGCCTTGGTTGGTGACAGGTCTCCCTTTTAGGCAGCTGGCTTTGGCTCTGTCAGATCTGGGAGAAGCTTCTGGAAGCTTCTCAGAGAAGTTAGCCCTGTAGTTCCCAAAAGTTACCCCAATGGTCCCCCTGCTACCAAAACCTTGTCATGCAAACCCAGTATGAGCGGTGTGAGTTAGAAACTGTAGTAAGGTAAGATTCTAAGGTCTTAAGGCTGAAACCAGGACAGAAGAGCAGCACTTATTCTAATGAGTGAAATGACAGGACATACTCTTCCCAGCAAATAGTCAATTATCAATTAATGCAATCAAGAGATGCCTGAGGAAAAAAATCTCCTTTGGTTATAGGTAAGTGAAATAGAGAAAAGATAGCAACCTAAACAATCGTTGGCCAAAAAGATTTGACCATCTTCTAAAGGATCTGTTTCAAGCCATTAAGTTTTAAAAAACCTCAAAAACTATGTTTTCATCCATAATAACTTTGTAAAATGTGCCTCAGTCTCTCTGGTAAATAATTATCATCTTTAAACTGATTAAATGAATATTTATATTAGAGATTAGAAGGGGTTTCAAGGACTTATTACAGACTGTCTTTGTTGTAAATAGGGTGAAATATCTCTGATCTAATCTTCTGGGTAAATAACAGATTTTATAACTTTTAATTAAAAATAGGAGAAGTGAGATCATTTTAAACAAATACTGAATACCATCAAGGATTTGATTCAAAAGTGACAAAAGACATCAGACATAAAAAACCAGAAGAATATTCTATCCTTGATTTGTTTCCTCAATAAAATAAAGTGCCAGTTGCTGACAGTTCCCTTCAGAGCCTGTAATGTGGGACTGAGAAATGAGGTCTGGTGTTCTAACTTGTATGGACCACTTTACAAAAACTGTTGTGATTTGAAGCTGACTTAACTTTAAGCATTTTTAAAATTGACATCTAATATGTTTTGTACATCAGCAGAATCTGGAGAACAAGGGATAGGATTAGAAAGATTTTATTTCAGTGTGGAAAGAGACAGCTTTGTTCCTGAAGAGATTACTCTCACAGGTCAGGAGTTTTCGTAACTGCTCATCCGTATATTAGTCTTGATAAAAAAAAATCCATTCAGAAAGAGCAGGATTTGATTGAAGTTGATTTTCCTTCTGACTACTACTTGTAGGTCACTTAATCATATGAGGGAGAGACTTTCACCCTCTTTCCAGAATTGTGAATGAATTTACAGTGGTTGTGAATTAATTTACCCACCCATTCTTCAACTGTGAAATTATTTCTAGGGAAATTTTTCTGCCTTGAGATTCTTGTTGTCCTAAAATATTTTGTAGGATGTGACCACTGTGGAAAATAAATTGTGAAGGTGTGAAATAGAAATGTAAATCTCCTCTATTAGTTATAAAAAAGACATGACACAAAAGAAGTCCAAAAAGGGCTTGGTACCTACTTCAGATAGCTCTTGAGGGTGTCATGGAGCAGAAATAAAGGACAGTCCTACAAATATTGCACTAGGACAAACTCTAGTGGATGTCAAGTCCAGTCTTTCCTATAAGTACTCTAAGTACCCAGTGTGGTACATTTCTTAAACTTAAATCCAAGTAGGTTTTTTTTATTATTACTCTCTTAGATTTATTGTTCCAGGCCATCAATTTCTACCATTCAGAAATCATTGTACATTTACCCTGAATATACTGTTTTTGTGCCAATTTTTTTTTTCTATGCACAATTAATTCTCTCATTCTTTGCATTTACTCAGAAAATATCAGGTATTATGTACCATCCATGCATCTTGGCCTTTTTTTAAATTAAGATGAACAAGACAAGATAGTCCCATAGTTTTCTTCCCCCTCAGCATCTATAAGTCTTCTCCATGATGGTTCCAGTGTGGTATGCTGTTGAGGATCTACAAGAAATCTTCCACCAAGGTTTTGTAAAATGTCACTGGTATGTGTATCTTCATTTCACATGTAGTTTTGCTGGTTAAAATAATTTCATTTTTTTTTAGGAACGTCTAGAACAATGACTCAGAATTGCCTAGTGATGAACTACATGCTCTATGCATAATGTTCTATACATAAGATTTTGGGCTTAGTCATTATTTTTAGTGGTTGTTTTTTGGATGCAGTTGTTATAATCTCTCATCAGCTTCCAGCCTTTAGCTAAGTCCTCTGTTGTTTGTGTGTGGTATTCTTAGACTTACTCATTGACAGTGCATCCCAAAGCTGTGAATCAGAACTTTTCCAAATTAAAGCAAGGTCAGGATGCAGACTGTCCTCAATACTCACCTAAGAACTTCATTACCAGCCTCTCCTGACTAAAAGATTTGCTTTCAGTATAGTCCAACTTAATCCTTTTTTTCCTGTTATTTTATCAGTTTACCTGTATTGTTTAATAATTTCACATGCATATTTTACTGAGATCTGGATTGATAAATGTCATGACCCAATGGTGGTGTTTGGTAAATACTTCTTAGGCTGAAGACACCAGACCCCATTGTCAGGGAACTCTTAGACTTTATTGTACAGTCACCATAACTTTGGCAACCAGCCCACTGTTTAGATTTGAAAGACACTGATTAACAAGCCCTTGAATTTGTACAACAGATTTCCCCAAGAGTGGAGGCAAACGAGCCCTTAATTTTGTACAGTACACTTCAGTATTCACCTGTTCTGGCTCACAAGTCACAACACAACACCATAATCCCTCCTCTCCCACAACAGCATCCTTCAGTATGGAGTATGGGGTGAATATGATAGGTGTTGCAGTGCATGTTTTAGGTTTTTGAATTTGCATTTGCATTTTGTTATTTGTCTGCACTTGGTGTGTCCCTTTCACCCCCCATTCCCAAACCCCTGTTGTATCACCTTGATGTAACCCCACCCCCTTCCCTTTCCTCCATTGGTCCGAGGTTTCTTCCCTGCCCAGGCTGCTCCCTGGGTACTTAAGAGAGAAACAGAGGCCAGGCAGATGTTCTGGCTTCCAGTTCTGGCTTGCCCTGGCTCTCGGGCACATGCTCTGGCAAGTGCTCTCCTAGCACATGGAGCCAGGACAAAAATAAACACCTTTTCCAACCCAAACCAGAGACCTGCTCCTCATTTCCAAGCCTCATCCACGCTTCCAACGAGCAGATTTGGAGGAACTCACACAGAAGGTTATGAATTGGTCTGGGGGCTGCTTGGCCAGTAAGCACACCCCCACGGACATGCCAATTTATAGATAGGTATGTTTTCCTCAGGAGACAAAGATTGTCACCAGCCCTTAGATCCCACATTGGTCCTATCATGTGGATAGTCCAGAGATGGAGTTGGAAGACAAAGGGAAAGAGAAAGAGAGGAAAGGAGAGGAGAAAGAGAAGAGAGGAAAAAAGCAGGAGAGGGCCCAATTCACTCCCTTATTTAGTTCACCAGGTGCACACATCTTATGTAAATCAGCTTTTTCATGCATTTTGTTCATGTGTTCCCAGCCGGTCCTTTTGAAGGAGGTGATTTGGGGGTGGTGGGAGCTGTGCATGAGCCTCAAGGCGAAGTAAAAAGTCAGCTGAGACCAGCAGTGCCTGACCTTCACAGGACTCTCTGCTCCAACAACAATTCTCCTGTCATAACAGCCAGAATTTGAGACAAAACATGCTTAGGTCTGGTCCTCTACGATTAGTTATATTTTATTTTGATTTTCTAAGAGGCCTTACCTGGATGGTATTGCACAATGCACAGATAATAGACCCACACTACTCACCATAATTTTTATTTGCTTCCATAGCCTTCACTAGGGTTATGGTGTTTTGTTTTGTTGTTTTGGTTTTTTTTAATAATCCAAAGCCCTGCCTACTGTTTAAGTCAGATAAAGAACTGTATTCAGCTGTTGCTCTTTCTCCATTCATTAAATGTAGATGTTACAATTCCAATTGTTCAGCCAAGAGGTACAGTTATCAGCCTTATAAATGTATTAGCATTTCTTGGTATTTGACTTAGACTTAATGTGCAAGTTCTTTAGACCTTTGGAATGGATATCTCCAAATTGAGATACCTCCAAACTGATTTTTACTTCAGTCTTAGATTTAGTAATTCTGCTTGCCTACTGTGTCTTCTATTATTTTGGGGGATTGTTGGCTGATCTCTTTCATCAATCATACCAGAAAAAAGACAAAGCTTTAATTTACATTTGTGTTCATGCCAAAATTGCCTTTAGTCTGTGCTCTATCTTTACTATGTAGCAGGAGTGGGGGTAGAGATTGGACACCTTTTTTGCTCTTGATTATTTATGACTATTTTTATAGTATAAGTTGATTTGCAAGTTCTAAATCAGCTTGACTTTTGGTGCTGTTGATATTATCTAATCATAGTTCTAAGTTCCCTTTGCAAATATGTATCTCATTTTTTATACTTCTTAGTTAGATTTTTGTTTATTTTTTGTGATGGGGGGGATTCTCCCAGTGACTCTACTGCTTTTCCCTACCCATTTTCCAAACGTGTTTTCACAAGGCTTCCTCACTTTGGTCACCTTGAAAGTGGCAAAGGAAACAGTCGCTGGCCCATTCTTCAGCCCTGGGGCCAACTTGTGCATCGATACAATTAAAACCCTTTTGGCATCCAAAAGATGTGCCTTATCCAAATTGGCTATTAGGAACAATCATGCAGACTTGCTTAGGCACTGACTAGGAGAGCCCTTGGTGGCCCAGAGTAAAATCATGCCAGAGACCCTTTTAACAGCATGAGAGTGAGATAATAGAGCACCACAGGCAATGTTTAATTAACTCATGTAGATGAGTCACTGTGTTCCCCAGCTCTTCCTGCACATTCCCTGCAAAAGAGGTCAGAAAGTTGTTAATTCTCACAGTCTTATCATGAGTTTCATATATTTTGGAGTATATCTTGAAGCATAAATACTCTAAAAGAAATATTTTGGGATAGTTTTACTATCCATTCTAGGAAAAAAATAGTCCATTTTTTATTTGGTTGGTTGGTTGGTTGTTTGGTTTGGGGTTTTGTTTGGTTTTTTGGTGGTTTTGTTTTGTTGTTTCAGTTCATTTGTTTGTTTGTTTTAATTTACCTGTGGAGAAAGAAAAAATATCACTTACCTCTGGAAAACAAGACTTTCAATAAAAGATATTCTAAACCCTGATTTCTATTTTCTCCTCAGCTCTCTACCAGAAATAAGAAAGGTGTTTTGAGTAATTTCTTCTGCATTTTCAATCCAACTACTGACCTAATTTAACTGCAATCTTGAGTGTTTTTCTGGAGAAAATAGAGCTGGAACATGAATCAGCACATACACTTCTCAAAGGCTGCAGCAACTTCTGATGTGAAGTATCAAACCGTGACATGTTATGGATCAAATGAAAGCATAAAGTAACTACACAAGTAATATTTGAAATGTACTTTTCATGGGTTTGAGAGAACAGCCAACTGAAAGATTAAAAAAAATAGAAAGCAAGAGATTTATTGTGTGCCATTTGAAAATGAGACTCAGCTAACTCACAAGTTGAAACAAAAATACATTATTAGTAATGCAATATGAGATTAAAAAAAAAGAGAGAAAAAGCTGGTACATGTTAGTAAATCTTTCACTTTGTATTTGAAATGACAGTCATTAGCTTTTTGGGGATTTTTGTTGAGGACTTTTTGTTCTATTGATTAAGCTTTTCCAAGACATGATTTAGGCTTCAAAAATACCATGTTTTTATGGTAACTCTATTTGAATCTGTTGAAAAGAAGTTTGAGTATCCTATGTTCCTGATCTAGATTAGCACACTAATAATTAAGTTTAAAAAGAAAAGAAAAAATGAAGTTATCAGGTTTTTTCTTTTCCCATGATGCTTTTTTTTTCTGTAGTGGAACTATTGAGATGTTACCTTGTGCAACTATTACTAATATTAGCAGAATTATTATTTCAAACCAAATTTTAAAGACAGACCACTAAAGATTTTTTTTTCTTTTGATTTTAACTGGATTGCTGAATAATTCTCTTATTTCTCATATCTCAATCCATGCTGCTATGGTGACTTTATTTTGTTTGTTTGTTTATTGTGAAACTATTCTGGTAGAATCTTGGATTTTCTCTCTATGTTCATTAGGTGAACTGACCTTTGCTGACTGCTTGGTACCCCCAAGCTGATGTTTCTCTCCCCTTCCTGAACACAAGAAGGACAGAAAATTTAATGGAAGGCTTCTGTGTTGAGATAAAGACAGGGAGAGATCACTCCCCAGTTCCTGTTATGAACAAAAGAGATTCAAGTTGGGGAAATCAGTTAATTTTTCAGATTAGAGTAAAATAATGAGAAATATGAGCAAATCCATAAACACATCTCTGTTCTCACAGGCTCAGCATCACTTCCAACTTCTCTACCTCCTCTCTCTCAGTAGCCCAGGGCACCATTTCTTTCTCTCATATTTTTCCTCTGCCCCAGGATTGAGTCCCTCCAATGGGAGACAGTCCTCCAAAAACTTCTCCAGCATGAGCCTTTCCCACAGGCTGCAGCTTTCCATGAGCTGCTCCAGCCTGGGTCCCCTGTGGGGCCACAGGCCCTGCCAGCAGCTCCAGTGTGGGCTCTCTCAGGGTCACAGCTTCCCTGCTACCAGAACCTTTCCTAGCTACACCCACTACACCCAGTTACTGTGATCTGCAATCAGTTCATCTCATCATTTGCTGGAAAGCTTTCCTGTTTCTCTTCTAAGTTGTCATTGTGTGTATTTGCCAAGAAAATAGTGCCAGTTTACAGAGGTTCAGGGCTTATATAAGTCAGCATTATGTTGAAAAATGATTGCTGTTCTCTAGAAAGCACAGATTATCTAGGTTTAATATCAACCAAATAATCACAGCCGAAGAAATACCAATTAAGGTACTTTTAACTGAATTTTGTCTCTTCAATACTACCGTTGCAAAATCTGTGCACAGACGATTCAACATTATTTAGGTTTTCTTCACCCAGGGGTAGCATCCTTCATTTATCTTAGCTCCTACATAGCTTAAACCCATATCACTGTTTAGAATTCCTTTTTTGTTTCTTTGTGCCTGTGTGGCTTTCCACACATGAGGAAGTACCTTTCTAGTTATGGGAGGTACCAGTGAAATGCAAATTACCCCAGTGGTCTAAGAGAATCCAGAAATCTGAGGTGAAGGCAGCTGAGATGTCCTTGCCACCTGCTACTGTATTGAAACTGAATGAGGAAAAGAAGATGGCACCACAGTAAAGATTGTGGATGATGTGTCAGGCATTATTTTAAATATTTTTAAATCTTGTCAGCTTAAATCAGATTCTTGAAAGCTACTGGGGCAAAGAATAGGGCTGCAAAAGTACCTAAATTAAAATTTTTTCATTTTTACTTATGAAGCAGGACCATTTCTGTTACTTATTCAGAGTATTATCTGTTAAATGTGATTATAAATGTACGATTTTATTTCTTCTGCTGTTATAGGCAGCTACAGCTGTGTTCAGATGAAGGTTTCTCCCCAGAAATAAACAAAATAACACTGAGTGCAATCTGAGGCAATGATCCAATCTACTGATGCTCTCGGGTTGCCTAGGTGCCACAACTGACTCTGAGCGAAGGTAATGTGACTTTACAGCTGTCACCAAGGGATGGGGAAGTAAATGGGGTTCCAAAAATATGCACACGAGATTGACCAGGAGAGCAAAGAATGAAGAAGGAGGTTGGAAAAGAGTGATTTTGGTACCTCAAGCTGGACGGAGAAGGAAAAACAAAAGTATAATTTTGTTAGCATGCTCTTCCCATCGCTGGGTATTTCAGTGCCAGCGTCACTGCCACCTGTCAAAACACAGGTGTATGCTGTGTCCGTATGGAGGGATTGGAGACAGCTCAGGAGAAGTTAATCTCAAAATGCAGACTGACAGTGCAATGCACAACTTCACAGTGCACAGTTACCTGGCAACATTCACAGCCCTTCCTAAGGGTTTATGTTCTTTGCACTGTACAGGAATAAATCCTCATGTTTAAGAAGAAAAATCACAGAAAATAGCACACAGAGTAATGAGCATTTATGCCAGAGGATAAAAAACTGCGAGAACAAACATATAGAATAAAGTGTGCCTTTCTCTCAGAGTTACACACTTCCCTCAGGTCAGTATAGATTGTCTGTCCCCAGCAGAAATTTAGCCCCTGAGCTCAGTGTCTATGAAAACTCCTTCTCAAACTCAGACTAGTGCTAGTGTTGTGATGGCTTTTCCTTGTCTGTTCCTGCCAAGGGCAATGGGGCTGATTTGAAAATTATCAGGTAAGAATTTTTGAGGCTGGATAGATTCCTTCCATTGAAGCCGTTCTGCTTCATATAGAGTAATTAAATATTCAGTAGTCCAAAGAAAGCATACGAAAAATGGCTTTGTAGCCTGTGGGTAAGCAGCTTGTTTATGAAGAAGATGTCCAAATTCATATACCTCCTCCTCTCTTCATTTCTTTCATATGTTGCCTAAAGTTTGCAGCTTCAACTTCTCCAACAAATTAACTATTAGATTTTCCCAACTAACATGAGACAGCCAAAGGCATTGGGTTTCAGAATGTACAGGTTTTTTTCAGGGGATGTAACCTTCCTTTTGTTTTGTACATGGATAGTGTTTTGCAATGCTCTTTGTTTTGGTCACATATTGCTTCATACACTTTTCCAAAGCAATCAAGTAAAGTAGTAACATCAAATTTTATTTTTGTAAGACAAGATACAAATACTGCTGGGGACTTTTTCCACAGATTGTTTTTACTTGGAGATTGAGAATGAAACCTGGATACAATTTCTTTAAGGATTTGGCACCAGATTATTGCTGAATTTTCAGAAGTCCCTCATGACTTCATTGTAAATCCACATAACATATGCCTGGGTGGAACAGAATATGAGATCAACACCTGAGAAGAGATGCTTAACCATGCAAAGATTTCAGTGGGAGGTGAGTATCCAGAAAATCCCTTGGGTTGGATTTTTGGCTATCAAGAAGTATGTCTGAAAACGTGTCAAACAGAAGTGATTTCTTACATCCGAGAGTAAAGGTTAAAAAGTCCCTAGAGTCCTTCTCTTTTTCTTATACTACTTTATTGTGCTTTCTGCAATTTAATTTATTTGTCATTGTGAAATTTGAAGGTTTTCATAAAAACCTGGCAAACATACTTTTTCATTAATCTACTGACCTTAAGTTGAGAAAAATTCTTTAGTTGTTTAGGCATGAAAAGAAAAATGTATTGAAACTACCTACCTTTAAGGATGATTCATATCTATTAATACATTTTTTCCTGTTCACTCCTTATCTGCCTTTAATGTCTCAGAATCTCTTGCTAGTCCTTTTCTTTGGATGAAATTAAATGGGTTAGTTTTAATGTTGTTGGTTTTTCCCCTCTCTGAATTTCCTGAAAAATTAAAGGAGAAAAAGTATGCCCAACAGGAACAAGCAGTTTATAAATATATGCCAGGAGTAGTTATGCAAAGAAAATAACTGGTATATTAAAGTGAGTGAAGTGACTTCATAATAATTTTCAATATTATAGTCAGATACAGATTTGAATGGGCTTTCATTGCTATTGGGTTCAGGTACATGGAGAAAACACAACAATTTAAATTTATTGAAGTCTACCATGATACAGATGGCAGCTGCAATAAAGAAGACAGTGGTACAGACTGAGAAAACAGGGCAAAAATTCTTGCTCCTGACTTAACATCTTCAGAAAAACCTTTATTTTCACAATCCTTTTCTTCTTGATTTCGTGGTAGTGTTGTACTGATGCTGATGGCAACTACTGCACTAGTCCCAGAGGGACCTGAAAATTGAGCAAATTCTGTATTTAAGGCTCAACTTTCTCATGTTAGGCTTTGCATATCTTTTGTACACGATCTTGTAAACACACTCTGACAAGGCTCTGTGCTATCAAGCAAGCTCAGGTCTGACAGATCCCTAACTTGAAAAAGGCACTATGTTTTCAGCAGTTTTCTGCACCAAAGGTAGCATCTTTCAGCTGGAGCTCTCTGGCATCTGTTGGGTGCAGAATACATCACATATCTCTCAAACACACAGTTAATTGTAGCAGTGTTGTGGTTTACCCCAGAGAGCAACCTAGTCCCCTGCAGTCACTCTTTTACTTGCCTCTGGTCAGAAGGGGGAGAGAATCAAATGAGTAAAAGTGAGAAAAACTCGTAGGTTGAGATAAAGACAATTTAATGAGTAAACAAAAGCTGTGCACACAAGAAAAGCTGAGAAAAGCAAGGAATTAATTCAGTGCTTCCCATGGGCAGGCAGGTGTTCAGCCATCCCAGGAAAGCTGGGCTCCATCATGCAGTGACAAACTATCACTCTGAACATCCTCCCTTTCCCTTCTGTGTGCTGAGCCATGTATTCCAGATGGTCTGGGATGTCCCTGTGGTCATTTGGGGTGAGCTGTCCCTGCTGTGACCCCACAACATCTTGTGCACCCTCAGTCTCCTCACAGGAGGGGTAGGTGAGAAACAGAGGGGGCCTTCACACTGTGCAAACACTGCTCAGCAATAACCAAAACATCCCTGTGTAATCAGCACTATTCCCAGCACAAAACCAAAACACAGTCCCATACCAGCTACTGTGGAGAAAATTAGCTCTACCAAAGCCAAAACCAGCACAAGCAGGTACATGAAAAGTTCACAAAAAATAAGCCCGAAGAGAATGAAAGCATAAAATCTGATTTGAGCAAATGGAGCACTAACCTAAAGTATTTTAGGTGTGAAATGGTCATTTTGTAACAATCTGAATGTTATAAAGATATCTAAAGCCATTCTAAGTAACATTATGTATGGGTACATAATTTCTTGTTAGGTTAAGTCATCAGCAAAACTAAATCAAAAAATCTGTTTATACTTTTTTTTTTCCTAATCTTCATAGTCCACATTCAGGCTCAGAATCCACATCACATTTTCTCTTCTGTCTGATGGTTCTTGCTCCAGCAATAAGGAATATCGATGCACCTTCTGAAGGCAGGCTTCACATTGGAGTCTGCCACCTAGGACAGGCAGAGAGAAATTTCACAGCAGAAGGTAATTCATGGGAGACCATTGCTGAGAGTTGTGTTCGTTTATTTTTCAGATGGATGATTTTTCATTGAACACTGATCTGTCCTGTGTTTCCCCCTCCCTGTTCCGTATTGTCCAATGTCATCTTCTTGCTGGCAAGAAAACATCCATTTTGGTAACAGGGAGAGTGATTCTCCAGCTACTTTAAAGTATAACCTAAATCATCACCTTCATAAGTGATATAAACAAAGTCATAAGTTCCCTCTGTGTTCATTCTTGTGATCACATGAATGAGCAGTACATGGTGTTCCAACAGCATCTTTAATAGAGTGTCTCAAACTGATTTTCCACCAATTACGAAATTATAACACATATGTGACCTAGGATTTTTAATACTTCCCACTTGTTTCAACAGCAAACTTCATGTTCTTAGAGTTTAGAAGATTAATTTTAAAATATACTTTAATTACTTTTATCAAATTAAGAAAAGTTAATTGCTTTTAGAATTTGAAATTTTATATTAGTAGAATTTTAACTGTATAATTATACAATTTTAAGAATTTGTTATGGTTATTTAAAACCTGAACCTTCTAAAATTCTGAAGCATGAAGGTACCCTAGACAAATAGCTTAATCATTTTCTATTGGTGTTTATATCTGTTTCAATAACCATAAGGAATCCAAACTTCAGTTGAGCAGAGTAGAAAAGTAGAACTAAAACCAGAATGACTTTAAATACTACTAACATGGTATATCCCTAAAAATTATTACCCTAAATGACATGGGATACTAGATATTTACTATTTATGTGAATTTATTCCTTTAAAAACTTTCAACAAACTAAACCCCTCTTTGCAGTTTTTATTTAGGTTTGCATCCAGAGAAAGGCAACAGAGTTGGCATTCACATTCCTTTTAGTCACTGTAAGGCTCTAGACATGATCCTCACTAGGAAGGTGACATACATTCACTAAAATAGAATGGGGCTCAACTTTGATGAGAACCTGAATTCAGAAAAGCAATGAGAATCCTGGTAGATTGTTACCACAAACCACGTCACCATCTAGATTAAAACACTAGGGTTGCAGTTTGGGAGACATAGAATGAGGGCTCTGAGTGGCCTTGTTATGGCCATGACAGAAGCACTCAAAGGATCTGGAATGGAAAGTCTTCTTCAGTACAAAGCTGTATCCACCACCCAGTTTTGGAAAATTCTACTTTTACTTGATTGCTCACAATCTTTAAAAGAGCTGTACAGAAATTGCTGACAGTTTTAACAGAGTAGCTCTTTCTTTGTCAAGAATCAGATGTTTCATATATACAACAATAAAAATTATGCTAAGTGTAAAACACAGTGGGTCTCATTCTTAACCACATTACTGCTTATGCAGCCATTCAGGGTCCAACACAACAGGCAGGTTACAGGAAATGTGGTTCAGGTGAAATGGGCACATAATATCATGGATCAAATTTTTATTGTGTCTGCTTATGTCTTTCAGAGGCATTGTTTTTTGGATTAGTTGAAATGGAGTATCATGGTCTCTAAAACAAAACACTCGTGTGTGTGTGTCTGAACAAAACAGTCTCATGTGTGTGTGTTGTGTGTGTGTGTGTGTAGGGGGAGTTGATCGTTATTGCTTTCATGGTCATACTTTGGAAAAGCTGTGAATTTTCTTGCAGACAGGATACCTACCAGGTTTATTGTGTTTCTCCATTCTTCAAATATGCTTTGGGGCGATGTTCTGGAATGATCCATACTAGTGGCTCCTTAAGAAAACTGCCAACATATTTTGTCACTAGAGATACTTTCCCGCACATGCTTTTCAAATGGATTTTCCTGACACTCTGTGAAAATTCCAGATGCTCTTGCAGAGATGGCATCTGATACAGAATTCTGTCATAGCCTTTCCTAGAAACCCCCTGATATCTGGCAACATCAGACCTGTCAGCAGCTGGAAATGTGCTGAACTCGGGCTGTGTGCCATGAACCAATGATCAAATGTGACAGAGCTTTTAGGGAACACAGCCAACAGTGGGCACACATCAGCCCTTTCTTTAATATCTTTGCATATCTGGCTGTATATATAGCTGGTTAATATACATGATATACATTATATCATGGATATAATGAGATTGAATATAAATAGCTTTTTTTAATACAACATAATTCAGCTTCAATGACAGTAGCCTTCCATTTATATGGTATGGGGACATCAGAGAGAGAATTATCCCTCAAGGACACCTAATGATAATGATGAAGCTGAAACAAAGGTAACATTTCTGGGTCTACTGAGAATAACATTTACATTAGCAACAGAAAAAGTGGCTAAAAATAAGCTGAGCCAAAACTGCATATTGCAAACAATGGAAAACCCAGCTCCACACCATTTTTTTTTCCCCTTCTGTTTGCCTCCTCTGGATTTTTATCTCCAAGGCTGTCTTTCCTTTAGTATATGGGAAAAAATTTCCAAATTTTTGGAGAATTTGGACATGAATAAAGGATAAATCTTTTTCATTTCAAATCTTTGGCTAAAGATTTGATTTCACTTTAGAGAATTTACAGTAAGGTTGTGTTTAACCCATTGCCCTCATCTGTAAGAATTAGAGTGGAAGCATCCAAGTATGAGAGTTCAGAAGCCTCCATAGATTGCCTTGTGGCCCTTGAAGAAGGCCTCTCCTTGCATGCCAAGGAGTTGCACATCTGCCTAAGGGTTTTAGAGAGGCAGAGGCATGTTTCTGCCTCTCCCTGATGTGGGCAGGTGCGGGGAAGAGAGGCAGCAACAAGTGCAGTTTCCCCCACCCTCCTCCCCTTTTCCACAATCCTCTTCAACTTAGATTTGCATTCACCCGTAGGTACAGATAATCTCTAAAAACATGAATAACCTGGTCATCATGAAAACGTGTAATCATCTGGTTACTTACTCATTTTCACAACTTTATTCTTCCTCCTGAAGATAAAACTAATGGGAACGATTGTACAGCTTTTGCATGTAAGCACATCGAGTTTGCATATAAAGTTTTGGAAAACTTAAATATGTTCTCATTTCTAGATTTTGCATGCCTAGTTCTTTGGGGCATATATGGGAAGTTGGAAAGCAATCTGCATTAGTTTCTAGGAACACAGTGAGTATCAGAGGCCCTTTTTTCCTAGCCCTTGGGTATCATGTAAAAGCTGAGGACCCTGAAGAAAGCTTTATGTGCATCTCAGCAAGACTGGCAGTCATGGGCTGTTCCACCTGTCCTTCCAGAGGAATTTGTTATTTATGACCATTCATATTTCAAAGGACACCCACAGCTTCCACATGAAACACATGACACTGTGAAAAACAAGTCCTGCTGCCATGGCACTGATCAGCTTTTTCTTAGCAGGAACCTGACTTGAAAAATTACAATGGGACACTTGTAAAGAAAAATTAATGTCTGTGTTGAGGACAAAGTAAATCAGGATCCTCTGAATTTCAGTGTTCGGTTAAGTTGCCTCAGATTTTATTCTTCTAAAGTTTAAATCTAAAATAACACAAAGGTTGACATCTATTAGTTCCTGAAAAGCACAGGTCTAGTTCCATGAGAAGATTCTTAAACACAGTGGCACCTTACATTTTTCTTCTGCATTAGAGACAAAAACCTGTTTTTCTGCACACTCTGTAGCATATGAAGTTTGACTTTATTGACTTACATTTTTAAAACTAAAAACAGCACTTCTAACTTATATTTACAATGGCAATCCAGTACCATTACATTATCACATTTGATTTACTTTGATAGTTAACCAAGTTCATAGCAAATCACAAGTGAATACAGTAGGTTGTGGAAGAGAAAATGGAAGTTTAAATGGAAGAAGCAGCAAGTATAATTCAGTAGTTGAAAACCAGTAATACTATTTGCTATTTTATTTGAGGTTTTGGTCTATTTATCACATCTTACCACAGAGCGGAAGAAAAAAAGCAAACACAAAACCCAGTGTGTTCATGATAAACCCCATGATTCTGTCTCCATTATTAACTAGTAAATATGCTAATACTTCACATTTCATGATGGACTATGTCTGGCTACATGACTTTTAAGTCATGTGAAATCCTTTAAAATTAATGTGCTTGAGAGCTGTAAATTTTATGAACCAAAACTGGGCATTTTAAACAACCTTCCAGTGGTTTTTATGAGACTTTTCTATACCTCATTAAAACCTGGTTTGTGCTTTGACTAACACAAATTTTCTTTCCATCTTTTTTTCCCCTATTGCAGTACCTAAAAAATGCTCTCCAAGCTGAAATTATGTACTTGTAGTGATTGCAGTGGTTAAAACTCTTTTAACAGTTTGCAATTCTATGAAACTGAATCTTGCCTTACTCACAAATTAGAATATGGCTTTTACTCTTCATTTTATCCAAGTCATTAATTCTCAGAATTAAACGTTAACTATCACAAACAGTAAACAATTGTTTCTGTGTATTGATTAAACCCTAATATGTTACTATGACCTTAATGAGAGCATTTAAACTCACATCCCCAGTGTAATTTTGGGTTAAACTGCTGAATACCAGCATTTCAAAATCTATTTGAGTGTTAAGGCCCAAGTGATAGATCACAGATGTCTTACCTATTAAGAAAGTGCAACGACACTATATTAAAAAGTCTCTTGCTAAATACACTTGCAGTTTTCATGCTCAGCAAATATTTCTTTTTGCTTTTCATATATAACTGTCTCTTGTGGCAAAATGATAACACATTTGTCATCAATCCATTCTAGGACATTCAGGAAATTGTGAATACACAACAGAGCTTCCTCAGCATTTGACTGAAGGAACATTTTGGAATTCAATTAAATTTTAAATTAGTAAAAGGCTTTTTCACATTGACATTTTCCATGATCTGTATTTATTCTGTTTAAGTAATTTTTAATTAATTTTCTCATATTTTAATATTTTTTCAGGCCATATATTATATATCAAACTCCAAGGACAATCTGCTTCTTATATTACACATTTCTTTAGTTGCTACCAGCTTGGTGATTCCCATGAAAATTTGTGAGAAGAGATAGAATAGGTAGAATTAGCTTTTCAACAGTTCACAAAGAAAAAACTTTTGCCTGGGTGCCTGGTAATTTTGTCCCAGAGTGCCTTGCTAGTCTTAACACTTCTGCTGCTAATGGAAGAAGAGACTCCCTGAATCAGAAATTTGTTCAATAAGAAAAGGATTATTTTCACAGCTGTTTACTTAATAAGGACTTTATTTCAACACCTGGATATGTTTTTGGTATCATGTCTGCAATTAGTAGTGTTAGTATAAGTCTCAAAATTTCCTGTTATAGTCCCAGCAAGCAGAATTTAAGATAATTAATTTTTTACAAGAAAACAGGAAAGGGAGGTCTTTGCTTCATCTCAGTTTCCAGCTGGTGAAGGTGAGAGGTAAATTGACTTGTGTCTTCAAAACTCAAAGCAGGTGAAAACATTTGTTTTGTTCTTGTTAATACGTTCCTGAGGTCTATTCCCATTGAGCATTACTGCTTTACTTGGATCAGGAATACTGTTTCAAAATGTTTCTCCAATGCCTCCTTTTTATGATGCTTTGGTGCATACTATGGATTTGGCTCAGTGTGCTTGATCCGAATTCCCTTTGGGTGGAACTGAACTTCAGGGAAGTCTCCAGGTATTCACTGAGTGGGAGCTCAGGCCATGGATCCAGACAAGACTTGGCCTGAAATCTCCTTTACCTCCCCACGCTTGAAATGGACATGGTGTGCTCAGCACTGTCTGGTTTGCTCACCAGGGCTGTTCACACTGCTAAACCTGACTGGGGAACAGAAACATAGTCCCTCTTTTTTCTTCTTTGTGCTTACAAAAAAAGTTGTTATGAAATGTAAATGCCTGAGAACACGAACCCTGGAAAAACTTGATGTCAATCACTCTATGTTAATATACATGTAATGAAATGCAAATGTCTGTTTATAAAATTAGCTTCACAAGGAATTGCTGAATGTCTGTTGGCCTGATATTTTCCAAAGATCAAGATTAAAGCAGATATATATATGGATGTTACTTTTCACTTAAATGAACAAGATTACACAAAGTTGGTTAGAGAACAGCCATCCTTACCACAGGCTGCATTACTGCCATTAAGCTTGTTTTACAATTGGCATTTCTTGGAAAATCATTTCATATTCATAGATTTACCAGACAGGAACAGGAACATACTGACCTCATCTAAATGGGTACAGGCTCATGGGAGCACTTCTGATGGTTTTACAAAAATGTCAGACAGAATGATTTTAAGGAGAGGAGACCCCATGAACCCTCATATGATATTTTCAAAAGCACTTGCATGCACTGGTAAGATGATGAATGCACTAATAATGTGAGAGAGGAAGTAGGCTGTAGAAGATCTAGCTGGGTCTCTAAGTTAAAGATCAAAAGAATGTTGTTCAGATATTTTAATTTTAAAACTATCCAAATGTCAGAGACAGGACTATGACCTCTTTGAACTTGTTACCATTCTAATATTGGAGTGCTTGCAACTGAAATATTATGGTTTAATTTCAACAGACAAACAGGTAATTCCAGATAAAACCACATACTTTCTTCCCCTCTCTGTTATTACTTTAAACAAACTTGGCAGGTTAGAGTGTTTCCAGAGAGTAATCCATCCAAAGATCGTTCAAGAGCTAAAACAGGAGGAATTACTCCCATTCTAGGTGCCTATCTCTCTATTTGAAACTGGAGCATAATGTGTAGTATATGCTGACTACTCAGATAACCATAGTTCGGTATGAAAATTCCCATTCTCGGTGTCCATTTAAAATTTTTGTGGTGAATGAGAAAATTCCCTTAAAAATCTTTCTATCAGTGTTAGCTTCTGTTCTCAAGTCCTTTTTTTTTTCTTTTTAACTCATTAGGATTGCATGTGTGATGTCACTCCATTGACACAAATGGGTGTTGGAGCAGATTTCTGAGCTCAGGTCAATGTTGTTCACATTAACGATCAGCTTTTCTTCCTTCCCAGCATTGTCCTTGTCTAGAATGAGCCCAGACTTCATTAATTATACATCATTGTTGGTGCTGTTTTACAATCTAACTGCTAGAAATGCTCAGATCAGCTGCTCTCTGATGCTCAGATGGGACCAGAGTCAATGAAGGAACAGGGTTTTGTGGGCCATTGGGTAGTAGCAGTGGCTCGTACGGTATTGTAACCTCAGGGCATTTCTTGACCCTCATCGCTCTGCCAACTTCTTTGCAGCACCGTGGGTGACACTGAGAAGGTGAAAAGGCAAAATCAGTTTAACTGCCACTGCCTGGGGCACTGTATTAAATCCTACTGCCCCACCTGGAATGTTAAACCTGTGATTACCCGGTGTTTCCATGGGTAGGAATGAAGGTTTCTGTGCTGCTTTAGTACCAGTGTACATTCTCACTCATCACAGAACCAAAGGCAAAGAAATCCTCATGGTTAACCAGTTGAATTTTCCTTGTTTTAAAAGAGGGCTTCATCTAGTCAGTGTATGTAAAAGGCAGTACATCCTTCCCAAAATTACATCACATTATTTCTGAATAACAGTAATTCCGTTTTTTCATGGAGAAAATTAGTAACTAGTTCACTTCAATTCAGTCTACCCCTCTTTAAAGTGAGTGTTCAAAACAATTTTGCAAAGCTTTTATATGAATTCACACATTAATTCAGATCCTTTCAACTGCTATATAGCTACACATTGAATATTTGTCATAATAAAAATTAAAATCTCTAGAATTTTAGAAAAACTTGGTTTATTTTCTTAAACTGAAAGTTCCATTTGAAACAAAGTTAGATAGTTATATTGTATTAGTATTTCCAGTAGTGGAATTATGAGTATAATTTCTTCTAGTTGTTTATTTTCAAAAAAAAATAGGAAAAAAATCCATACATGTAGAAAACACTGAACACCATGTATTCCATTTACAATAGTTTATTTACAATAAAACGCTGTGTTTGCAAAGGAGCATGTTCTTAACTTTATTTCCAGATCACAGCATATTCTAAGTTGGAAGGGAAACACAAGAACTATCAATTCCAATTTTTCTTGCAATTATGTTCTCAACTTTTGTATGATCAGATTTGTGTGTTTTGGTTGGACTTCTTTAATTTTTTGAGGGGGTTGTTTGATTTGTGTTGTTTTGGTTTTCCCTGAGATTTGCTTTAAAACAGTGAAGTGTTTCAGGGCAATCTCAGTTATATCTGAAATAAGTCCTGATGTGTCTCAGGTGCAGAATGAGTCTGTGCCCAGCCAGAGCTGTCCAGTGCTCTAAATTTCAGAATGCTTATTAGCTAGAATCCACTGCTGTACCTGAGCAGGACGAATCTGTTCTTGGTACATTTATTTTAGCTAGCGACATTTCCAGGTTCAAAGTGAAATGAATTCATGGTAGCCTGAGCTTTATAAATTGTAATAAAAGTTAGGTTATGCAACGAGTTTCAAGGCATAGGTATTATGAGAATTTTTCATTACCTGAACTATCCCATCCCACTTGTTTTTTTCTTTTAATCAGACTCATATACATAGTTATCTTATCAGGTATCTCACAGCCCACAGATAATTACATCCAAAACAAACAGCAAGCCTACCTTCTCAGTTTGACTCCTCTCCAGCCTGCTGGCCTCAGCTCTTTAGTTCTTGACACAGCAAGATTCTAATTCTAATCACAAACTTAACTCAGAAGAGCAGCAATTCTTGTTAGTCCTTGCACTTAGTGTGACCTATTTAAGATATCATCCTAGCCCTGCTAATCTTGGAAATTCAATCGATAAACCTGGCTCTGCTCTTCCAGGCTCCTGCCCTAACACAACCATTAAATGCAAGTGCAGTGACCTTCCCCAGCCCTGATATCAATCAAATGCCAAATGCCACTGCTAGCATTGACCTTCATCTTATCTTTGCAGACTTTGTCGGACCCCTCAGTGAAACACAGTGGTCAGACTTGATTCTAATTCTAAACCAGATTCTGCCACTGGTATAAAAACAAGATACTGTAATGACCTTGATTAACTCAAGCAATAATCACAAACATACAGCTCACTTGATTTGTTATTTCCTGGTCATACCTTCCTTTCAGTGGCAGTATCTGGATCTAAAGAAAAAACATAGGTTTTACCTCATGCTAGTTTATTCTCATATAGTCAAGCAATTAAGCTAACCCTAGATAAATTCAGCCAGTTTTCGCAAAGACTGTCACTCAAAGTCTGACTCAAATGTAACACTACCTTTAACAAAGTCAGCAACCCTCTGTTGGCATTTACTCCTACTTAGTACAATATAATACAATAATTCTTCCTAAAGCCTAAGGCCAAGCCTATATTTAACATAGTAGTTTATTAGCTCCATCTAACCAGGACCAGAACAAAATGTATCTAAAAGCCCAGCTCTGTGTGCCAGGCAGAATTCATACTTGACATTAATTCTCATACTTCAAACCCCACTGTAGGCCTAAACATAACCTTAACAAAGCACTCACCCCTCACAGTCTCAGAATAAATTATATGTTGAATCTTGAAGAATTAATCCAATTAGTCCTTCAACCTCTGCTATCTTGAGATCTAACTCTGGGCTAAAGTAATCCCTCCCCTGCATCTTGCAGGATCAGACCAGCCTTTCTTCCTCTCCCAGGGATGATCTGGAAGTCCTCAAACAGCCCACTATTCACCTTCCCTGTTCCAGGATTGCTCATCACCGTTAGACATGCAGCATTTTCAGGCAGAAGCCTGGGATTGTTCCACACTTAACCACAGCCATAACGAAAACCACTCTAATTCATTCTCCTCCTGAATTCTGTGTAAGATATTTCCCCATGTCAGCAACAACCTTTATTGATCTTAGCAGTACCAAGATTTACAGCTGTCTCCACTGTTCTAAATTTTACTGCTGCTCCAGCAGTGGCAGTAGGGATCTCCTGACATCTCCTGGTCTGACGAAGTGTCCCGGCTGGGCGTTTTCAGAGAAGTCGGTCACACTACTAACGTGCAGCTTAATGTTAATTCTTGAGCCAGTGACAGATTCTGCTGTATACTGTCAGGAAGAGATTAAGACTAGAGTTAGAGGACTGGAGAGCAAGAAGGCGCTGGGATATTTATTGCTCACTCCTGTGAGGCTGGGGTAGGAGTTTTTCACAAGTGAATGTTTTAAGACACTTTTAGGAATTGATGAGTGTTGGCATGGTAATTTCATTAGGGTTAAGACTAGAAGTAACAGGATTTAAAGAACAAAATGTATCTATATCATGACAGATCCACAGAGTCAGGATGTAAATTTTATGGGCTTATAATATCAGTCTTTTCCCCTTGCTCTGACAGGCTCCAGGGGGAAAACCAGCTTCCACCTTCATAGAAGCAGCAATCATGAGCACCAGTCTTAATCATAAATTCTAATCCAAATTCTGCTGGATAAAATCCTAGTGTTATCATCACTATCTCCAGTTCTCTATCAGTCCTCAGACTTCATGTTGGTCACAGGGCACAGATGGCCTGGAGGCAGTCATACTGGCATTACAGAATCAAGCAGGTCATTAGATCAGAAACTTGTGCTTTCAGATTTTCAGTTTCAGAAGAGACCCAAGTAACATTCATAAAGGCAGGAACCAAGCATATTTAATAGAAATATTAGTCAGGTTTATTTAATGAATCAACAGTAATGTTTGGATTGTCAAATTACAGTCTCACTAATAATGAGTGAACCATTCCTTCCATCAAACACCTAGCTCCCCCTTGGTTCCTGCAGAAGTCAAAGAAATGCTGGACTTTGTCATTTTTATATATAGAAGGATTATTATTTTTTAGCAAGCCACAGGTATTTCTAGTTAGATAAACTTTTCCCCATCGGTTTTCCACTTCTATCTCTTTGTCTGGAAATTTATATAAATAGCTATAGGAACAGCAATCTAACCTCCACAAAGGAAAAAAAAAACCCAAAAAATACCCACCTCTAATTTTTCTTTTTGACACATAATCGAGACCAAGAACCTACACAATTTTCCAATTTACACGCAATTATATGTTTATACCTGTTCATCTTCTGAGCCATCACCAGCTAAGATCGCCTCTAATGCTGCTTAAATTGAAGGTTTGGGCCTTCATATATTAAAGTTTATTCCCCCCCAGCCCCTGCTGTCTTAAACAGTAAAGCAAAATCAAGTTTTAACTCAAATCTTGCTGGTCCCAACTACAACACCTTGTTTGTTTTTATTCCATGCTCATCTGCTTGCCAAAGCAGGAGGCAAGGGTGTTCATAGATGAGAAAGACAATTGCTGGTCTAAGATGTGCAATTGTTTCAGAGTGAGGACTAGCCTAGGTTGTATTATATAAGGATTTCGGTCACAGGACTGCTTTAAATATTGCAGTAAAGTTTGTGTCCTGGATACAATCCAGACAAAAGGAGAATAATAAATACACTGTGTCATGCAAGGCTGGTGAGAATGCTCTGGTGAAAAGAAATAAGTGTCATACTTTAGTCTGGACCAGGATGGGTTCACTTGTCAGCAAAATACATTAAAGTTTAAATCACTAATGTCTAAATAAATAGTTTTACTGCTTAAATCATCTTATATCCTTGTGGCTAAGATGATGAAAATTTACAGAAAATCTTAATCTTTTAAATAAATTCTGGATGAAGAGGATGTTGCTCAGTTTCAATTCAGGGGTCAGGGCAGGAAAGACTGAATAGCTAAGATTATTCCTATGGTCAGAAAGTTTTACATTTAGTAACAAGGAGTATGTTCATCTTTGGTCTAAGGGCAGTTTTTTTGCTTTTTGAGAGAAGCAAGATACAAGGCTTGTAGGGTTGGGCTGAGCTGCAATGGTATAGTTTTAGCTTGAGAGGTAGTCCTGAACAAGAAAAGGAAGGCTGTTAGAGTTCAGAAAGGCAAAGATACTTGGTGTTCAGAGGTAGATTACAATTTGGGAGTTAGGTTAGTGTCTGTAGCCTTCCAAATGTATAGAGTTAAGATTCTGGGTGTCAGCAGAAATTGAGATTATGATTTATAGTCCTAACTCATTTTGGTGTAACTAGGCCATGATTTTGGTGTAGCATGGATCAGTTCTCAAGCTGAAAGCAGCAGTTGATCATGTACATTAACTTCTATATCCTCTCAAGCAGTTAATACTGAGATCAGAGGCATCAGCAGAAACAAATAATTCAAAATCTGATTTTCAGGGATATGATAGTAACACATGGAGTTTTGTAGACTAATTATGTCTAATGTTTCATTATGGGTTTGGCTGAGGTTAAAGGCAAGAGACCTCAATCTCTTGCTGGGAAGTGCAAGGAAGGAGGACTCACATGAGCCCTGTTTGAAAGTGCAAAATGTTGTGGCACCATTCTGACAGCAGGTAGGATTTACTGCACCTCTGGAAGTTTCATACTGATGTTGGCATTGGATTTGGAGTTAGGATTCAGCAGAACCTGAAATGCCAAGCTTGTTTGTCAAATGCCATAGGACAAAAGCAAGTGTTCGTAACAATATATTGCCATCAGCTGAGGGGATAATGAGGTGCTCTGCTGTTGTGGTAATTTGGCTCCTGTGTAGATTGCAGTCACAAGTGCCTACATAGGAAATATTCTTAATTCTAATTCTAAAATGAGGATAAATTACAATAGGACTATTTAAGGAAGACACATAAGAGTCACAAGATTATTCAGAGTTAGGAATACATTTTAAGGGAGCAGGCACTAACAATTGATTTGAACTTGTTGTTGGTCCTGGCTGGGCAAAGGCAACTGTCAGTAGTTTGAATACTTTGTTGTCATTCCAGGGTAATAGTCTATGTGGTGCGTGAGTGGGCATGAGTCCACATGTGTATTTGTAAAGATATGTATAGAATAGATTCGTGTAAAATATATGTATCTACACATGTATGTAGGTATTCACAGAGTTAAATTTTGACTTAGGACTGAATCTAAGTTAGTTTTCAGGAACAGTTCTGAACTGAATGACCTGAAGAATTGACTATTGTATCTCAATTCCTTACATTCTTGAACAAAGAAATCATTTTGAGGCAGTCTATGTTATTAAGCATGGAAATAGAATTCAAGCCACCAGACTTCCCAGAACACTGACTTGTTGGTGAATTCAGAAAGCCCTACCATGTCCCTGAGACACAAACAGGTTATATACACTTCAGAAGTCAAACAGGGCTCACCTGGCTCTGATATTAACATGTTTGTGCAGCTGTGAAGGTATTAAAATTCAGCACTGCCTTTAGCCACAGCTAAAGGGAGCAGCAAGAATGTCGCCTGTAGACCACAGTTAAATCTGGGTTAATAAAAACATAGAATTGTATTTGTTTTCAGCCTAGAACAGATCATCCAAGCAGGAAAGAGTAGAAAGATTTCAATTTCTACAGTAGTTTGTTCATTGAGTTGTTGTTTCCTCTCTTCAACACTCACTACATGAATACATGCAGAATAGAGGAGCATTTAGCTTAATTATTCCACTGAAAACATCAGTTTGAGGCTCCAGAATATAAAAAGTAAGACAGGGTAAAAGGAGAATTTAAAAATAATTAGTTCAGGGTTTAACTTTGTTTCTTACAAAAATAGGGATCAGATAGAAGCAAGTAATTACTTCATTGGTTACATTGTTCCCTCTTGTTAACATACAAAACCAATTATGAAAAATGTAGATATTTTAATATAATTACAACATTGATTCATTTTTTCTTGTTCTTTTTATTTCAAACGAGCATGACAGATAAGTTGCTACTATAATCAGTTTGAAGTGAATTCTCTGCTGGTAAATGAGGTCAGACTAATGGTCTTCACAAATGAAGTTCTCAGAAGCAGTGCTAGTTAAAAAAAATTTATTACTTCCTCTACAGAAAAATCTGATTTTTTTAAAGTATAAATTGAAATGCCTCATTTAGTTGCATTTATTTAGAAATGTGACTGATTCCTTGTAAGATTGGGAATATAAATTCCTTTTTACTACATTCTCCTATCAGTTGGGTCTAGCAGCCAACAGTGGCTTTATATTTAAATATATACTCTCCCTATTTTCTCATTATTTTCATAGTTGTTAAAGAAAATGTTGCATCATTTAATCTGGTGAAATATGTGATATTTAATAAGGCAGAGTTTGTCCAAATAGGGCACCTAACACGAGTAATTTCTTTCTGATTGAAATGGAAACCAAAATATTCATAGGATGACAGAAGCTGAATAGAAAAAAGTTTTTGAAGTGAATTTCTATTATTGCATTTGACACTTCCTATGGTAAACTACATTCCAATCTAATAAATGTATTTGCAAAAAAAGTTCCCTAGTTCTGACTGAAAACCCATTTCCATTAAAATCAGAGCATAAGCTCTTGTAGGCTATGAAGGGTCCAAGACTTCAGTTATTCTCACATATATTTTTATACCATGTCAGGCACACAGGCAGAGGGTTCCTGCTTGAGTCAAGTGGGCCATGGTGGGGTTGGTTTCTAAAATCCTCATTCCTCTGCCCATCCTCACTTACCTCTGTAGTGATGCACCCCACACATCCAGCAGGTGTTTCCACACAGGGAAAGTTTAAGGCTCACCCCTTAAGGTAAAGAACCCAGATTCTTCCATACCCTCCTGACAAGGACTGGCTCAAGGCCAAGACAGAAGCATCTATTGGATCTTGTCACTGTTCTTCAAACCCTGTATCCCTCTCTATTGGCTGTAAGCTAAATTGTCCCTCCTAGAATACTCGGTATTTAAGAAAACACAAAAGGAGGTAAAGGCTTTTTGAGATGTCTTAGCAAGGTGTCTGAGGTTTCTCAGGTGCCTGTGCTCAGTTTTGGTTTTTGTTTGTTTTCTTCAATGTTTTGTTACTTTGTTATTTTTTCATTATTAAACCTTTTGATTTACAAAACATCCTGGAGGAGCAGTCTCACTAATTATTATAGCCACTTTTCTGCAAAGCTGGACCGTCAGAGTGTGGAGTTAAACCACACATCTCTCTCCTTGAAAAGCTACATGTGTCTCTGTGTAAGAGAGCATTGACATGAGCTAATACTCTCAAATCAGGCTCAAGAGAAAAAAACACAGCCAGAATCAGGTACCTACTTTTCTCTTTTTAGCTGCCTTGGACAACTCTTCTCAGCCCTTTGCCCTTTGTGGCAAGGGACCCCCAGGATGAGACACTTTATCCATGGCTTTAGCTCCTAAAAGATCGGAAACCTCATTTCTCATGCCCATTATCAACTGAATTTAAGAAATTACTTTTTTAGTATTTTAGGTAAAGCATTTAATTATATTAGGAGAAAAAGAAAGATTTAAAGCACTGTAAATCTTATTTTCTGTCATAATTTTGGAGCTGTTAAATAAAATTCATTACTTTTGGTTCATTTTGTGGGAAGTGTTAATCAGAAAAGCAGTGCAACTATAGAAGCCTTTCCATCACATATAAGCACTTTCATCATTAAATGTGGACTCCAATCCTATTTAAGTAAAAGACATTTTGGCAGCACTACCCATGTGTTGTTTAAAAAGTGTTCATCTTCCCCTATAGTTCTTTATGGCATAAGGAAGTATTTCACAGATAAAACTGATCAGCTGAAACTCACCATTCTACAGTGGAAAAGTTCAGGATTATAACAAAACATTGCCAGTTAGAGCTAGTTCCTGTTTTTACATTTTGCAGTAGGAACACAGTTTTCATCCAATAATTACAAATTTTTTTGGATACACAATGTCACCTGAGTACATGGATACAGTTGAATAAATGCTGTCAAGAAATGGACAGAAGTTACCCTTAGCTGGATAAAGACAGAGACAGTCCCATTCCAAACCCTTACAAACATTTGCCATGTGGCAAACTCAAAGCTTTAGTAACTTCTAGACAAAAAGAGATATCAATTGCATTTGCCTGAATAGTAAAATATTTTCTGAAGTTTTGTGGTTTTTTTTCCAGTGCTGAGGAAAAGTGACAGAAAAATCTCTCATAAACATCAAGAAAGAGAAAAAAAAAATCAGAGCTAACACAGTCTAACACATTAAGAAATTACAGATTGGGAAAACAAAAGCCCTGGGTTCCTCCTAGATCTCCTGCAAACACTTGTACAGCATGGAGTCTTCACAAAGCTTTTGAAGGGTTGGTCTCACAAAACTGAGAGTGTCACAGAACTCTCTGCTCTCGTAAGGGTTTGTGAGAATTTTACAGTGAATCTTGAAAAGCCACACAGTCACCTTTGAAACTATGATATCATGGCAGATATTTACATTTAAAAAATTCAGGGAAAAAAATGCATCACCACTATGAGCTAGTTTGTGATTTCATGTAATGCATATGAATATATGTGTATACACAAATTTCAGTTAAAGCTGTGTAAAATCATGGAAATGGAGGGAGTAGGGAAGTAGAGAGGGAGTAGGGAGTCTGTGAAATTAGAGTTATTAATGAATGAATGAATTAATGAATATGTCTTTCCCATTTGGAAAGATTTGAAAAAAAATGAAAATTCAAAACCTCAATATGGGAACCACTTTGTTCAACGCACACTTCTGGGTATTTGAATGAATAAAAGCAAATTGAAATGCCTTCATTAAAGAGAAAAGGAAAAAACAAGAAGAAAAAATATCACCCATGCATATATTATTTGCAGAGGCAAACTCCATTTTCTGTGTCTCAGGTCTTGACTCAAAGGTTCTGCAAACATGAAGAAGAAAATAAGAAAACTGAAGATGAGCTTAGATGGAGATACTTAGGTTATATCAGTTATTGTTTCTTTCCTAGCACCAGCAGTATTTTCAGTTCTGCCATTCTGTCTTAAGGAAGTAATTAAGAGAAAAGAATTTTTTTAAAAATTAAAACTTAATTATTTGTAATGGACTTCAATGGACAAAACTTTTGAATGTGCTAACAAGACAAAGGCTATATGATAGAAATACATACAAAGCATATATAGTGAAAGGGATATATGAAATAACAGATGCCATTACACATACTCACATTTCATAAAACAAAATAAGTGGAGAGACATTAAGTAAAAATTGGATACAATGTGAAGAGTTTCTTTCTTTCTGGAGAAAATGCAACCATTGGGATCCAAGGCACGCAAGAAACTTTTATCGTTATGTGGATAATAATAACGTCCATACTGCATCAGTCAGGAAAAGGATCAAGTATTAAAGTCCCATCCTTAATGTCTTAAACCAAAGAGGAAAATAATCCATAGTAATTTCTATTGATAAAGGAAAATCAAGTGGATCCCAGAACAGAAAATAGTTGAGGTTTTGCTGGCAAATACTGCCTCATGGGAGGAGGCTCTATAGGGTCAGCCCTATAGAGCTCTACAGAGTCAGACTGGTGCTGAGGGCACCCATCCGGGGAGAAGGAAGTGGGGAGAATCCCATCTGCTTTTTTCCTGAAGTATAGGAAAATCCTTGAGAGTAGAATTTGTTTTTACTGACATTTTTTCTTGCTTGCTTCTTCTGAACTTATGCCTGACCAGACTGCAGCACATGCCCAGGTGCAGGATGCGCATGATGAGATTCAGAGAGGACTCACCAGCAGGGCCACAACTGCCAGTAAGTGCCTGCTGCTCTACTTTGTTAGGCAAGAGCAAATGCATTCTGCCATTTATAGCCCTCAAAAACATTATTATTGACCACACTGGAACATATTCGAGCTGTATTGAAAGAAAGCATTTGGATTTCCCACTATGAGTAAAGCACCTGCTCTGATGTTTTTAGAGGAATTAATGAAATCCCTAAATCTCAGAGCAGTTTCCTGATAGACTTAATGAATAGCTGTCAGCACAGCTGGCACTAATTGGCATGCTTCTGGGTATCCTGAAGGAGAAGGAGCCAAGTGAATAATAATCTCATACTTCTTTGATTTATAAATGTTCAGAGTCAGACTGACACTTCATTTCTGGGGCAGTACATTGATATTTGTATTTTTGTTTGTGTGCTGATCCTTGTTCTGTGCACATGCAGGGATGGCAAGGTCTCCAAAATGTCAGGTTTGTGTTTTTCCAGAAAGCCCTGTGGAAGAATTTTGACAAAAATGATTGTGTGGGCAGAAAGGAAAAATAAAAACCTTCAATCTGTAAAAGGAAAAAATATCTAACTTATGTGTGATGCTTACAACCTCAATTTCATCAATCATCTAGCTATTGTGCTAATTTAAGTAAATCTAGACATCATTGATTCTGCCCAGACTAACTCTCAGGAGGGCTCTGGCTGTCGAAGCTTTGCCACAGTCAGAAGTTTCTCACAAGTGAGTGAGATTTAAGTGCAGGTTGCATGCTACCTGTCCCAAAGAGAGAAAAGGATCTTTGCATGGGAGTTATCAGGGGTCAGTGCAAGAACTTTAAATGGATTTGAAGGGGAAAAGGGTTAAAACCAAACTCACTCAAGATAAGCCTGGGGACACCACACCAGTATTTGAGGGATGTTTGTTGGTGAGGTCTTTTGGTCTGCTGTTTCAATGGGGCTGGAGATCTGTGAAACAGTAAAGACACAAGAGTTATTGGTGTGTTAGGAATTGTGGTAGTGCCTGAGAAAGATCACACACGAATTAGGAAATTAGGCATTCGAAAGAGTGTTGGGGTCAACAGCTCAGCTGAAATCCCCCTACAATAATGCACATGGGCAATAAACAGGAGGAACTGGAAACCATTGTGCAACTGGAAAATGGTCATATAGCTGTCATCACAAGATGTGGTGGGATGACTCACACAAGCATTACAGACCTCCCACCCCAGAGGAAGAGGAAGATGAAATATTCTGTAACTGGCCGTGAGAAGTCCCATAATCAGTGGTCCTTGTTCTCCTGGAGAACTTCAACTTACTAGATGTCTGCTGGAAATAAAATTCAGCAGAGAGGAAATAGTGTTGAAGTTTCCTGGAGTGTGTGGAAGATAACTTCCTGATACAGCTGGTAAGGGACTCAGCCAAGGAAAGTGCTCGGCTGGATTTGCCATTTGTGATAAGAGAGGGATTGGTGGGTGACATAATGTTTGGTGGCCATCTTGTGACCAGAAATTCTCAATTCTCAGAGAAGTGAGGATGGTCAGCACAACTGCCACCTTGGACTTCTGTAGGGCAGATTTTGGCCTGTTTTGGAGACTGTTTGAGAGTCCTCTAAAGGACAGTCTTTTAGACCTCCTTTGGCTTCAGAGGATACTGGGGGAGCTGGAAGAAAAGCTCACTGAGCCACTTTCTGTCATTTATCACCAGTCATGGATAACCAGGAAGGTTTCTGTTGACTGGAGCTCAGCAAATGTGATGCCAATCTACAAGAAGGTCTAGAAGGAGGATGCCTGTCAGTCTGACCTCTGTGGCAGGGAAGGGTGTGGAACAGATCATCCTGAGTGCCATCAGGGTTAGGAAAATCTGGGGACCAGGCCAAGCCAATATGGGTTTATGGAGGGCAGGTCCTGCTTGACCAGCCTTATCTCCTTCTATGACAAGGCTGCCTGTTCACTGGAGGAGGGAAAGGTCATGGATGTTGTCTACCTGGACTTCAGTAAAGCCTTTGACACTATTTCCCACAGCATTCTCCTGGTGGAAACTGGCTGTTGGATTGGATGGGTGCTCTGTTTCCTGGGTAAAACTAGCTGTGGGGCCAGACCCAGAGAGTGGTGAGGAATGGAGTTACATCCAGCTGAGGCCAGTCACCAGTGGTGTTCCCCAGGACTCAGTAATGGCCCCAGTCCTGCTTCACATTTTTACTGATAATCTGGAAGAGGGGAGAGAAAGTACCCTGAGAATCTTTGCAGAGGACACCAAGGTGATTGGAGTATTGATCTGCTGGAGGGTAGAATGCTCTGTAGAGGGACCTGAACAGGCTGTGTGGATGGTCCAAAGCCAATTGTATGAGGTTCAGGAAGGCAAAGTGCCAGGTCCTGACCTTGGATTACAAACAACCCCAGGCAGAGCTCCAGGCTGGAGAAGAGTGTCTGGAAATGTGCCTGGAGGAAAAGGAGTTGGAGGTGCTGGTCAACAGCAGCTGAACATGAACCAGGTGTGCCCAGGGGGTCAGGAAGGCCAATGGCACCTGGCCTGAATCAGCAATAGTGTGGCAGCAGGACCAGGGAAGGGATTGTCCCCCAGTGCTGGGCACTGGTGAGGCCACACCTCAAATCCTGTGTCCAGTTTTGGGCCTCTCACTACACGAAGGACTTTGAGAAGCTGGAGCATCTCCAGAGAAGGGTCACAGAGCTGGGGAAGGGTCTGGAGCACAGGTTTGATGAGGAGAAGCTGCGGGGGCTTGGGAGGGTTTAACCTGAGGAAAAGGACACTCAGTGGGGATCTCATTGCTCTCTCCAGCTGCCTGAAAGGAGGTTGTGACAAGGTGGGGATCAGTCTCTTCTTCCAGATAAGAAGTGATGAGAGCAGAGGAAATGGACTCAAGTTGCACCAGGGAAGGTTTAGATTGAGAATGTCAGGAAAATTTTCTCCAGGGAAAGGTTTGTATGGCATTGGAACAGACTGCCCAGGGAACTTGTTGAACCACCATCCCCGGAGGTATGTAAAAGACTTTTAGCTGTGGCACTTGGAAACATGTTTTATGGTAGACGTAGCAGTGCTGGGGTTTCATTCAATGATCTTAGAGTTATTTTCCAACCTAAATTATTCTGTGATTGCATGAGAGGTTATTTATGTTTAGGATTTTCCCAAAATATCTTGTGTGCATATGCCTTTTGAAGAACCATTCTTGGCTGAGAGTGGTAGCATGGTTAGAAGACATCAGCTGAAGATGAGACATCATTCTCAGTAACTTTTTCACTTTTCTTATATTGAAATATTAATGGTTATGTTCTTATTTTTAACAAAAATTGACCCAAATCATTATTTAGATCTGATCTGTTCACAGAAGCTACAGTGAAGGCTGCTAATATCCTCAGACAGGTTCTCAGAAAGCTCAGTATCAGTTGCCATGTAGCAGAAAGTGATTCATTTTTAAAACCTATTCAGCACTTCATTTCCACTTGTGGATGTTGGCTAAAGTCCAGAATTAGAGTAAAAAATTGATAGTAGTATCGGTAACAGCAGCTTCTTCTATGTAGAGATGAGCATTTTCTCTTGATTGTCTAATTTTTCGGACCAATAATAATCTTTAAAAACATTCAAAATTGCAAAGAAATCAAATTTTGCTGCAAGAATGTAATACCTTAAAAATGGAAATTTGAAATATAAGGGTAATATACTAATATAATTGACTCAAAAGAAAAGGAAATGCAATTATCTACTTGGAACAAGGGCTTTTTAATTATAATGGTGGCTGCATTAATCAGATGTCATATTAATACCTGTAATAAAATGCCTTATGGAGCCTTCTCAGCCTACAGAAAATGTACAGAAAAGAAGAATGATGAACCCAAATGTTAAAAGAATAAAATTATCTTGAAGTCTGGATGGATTGAAAAGGATAGAGTCATGTGAATTCAGGATTGTTTTTTGAATTCCTAGAAGTTAGGCAATGAAAAGACTATATATATATATAAAATAGTATATTTTATAGCAATGTTAAAATCAAAGGCTGTCCTTAGACTTCTAAAAGGAATTGTATGAATTGGTCAGTCATATCCTGTGCTGTTAATCTACAAAGGCATCCTATCAATTGCACCTCATCAGTGTCATGCCAAAGAAAACACCAACTACCTGCAACTGGAAATTATGTCCAGCTAGATGCAGTAGCATTTTAAAGCTGCCTGGATAACACGAGTGAAAGCCACTGAGTTTTGTTCCCTTGTGGATGTAAGAATGATTATATTCCAGGCATGGCTCTCCATTTCTTGCCACAGTGTTACTAGCTGTGAGTGAATCCCCTTTGTGCTCCCTCTCTAGTGCCCTCCCCAGAGGATGGGCTCCTCCTCCTCCTCGGCAGACGGGAAGCACAGCCTGCTCCTGGGTACCCCCAGCTCAGCCCATGCCTCTCAGCAGCAGCACGAAATACACACTTTTTCAAACATTTCAAGGGATTTAAGTTGGTGAAATTGAGGCGTGTTCTGTAGCCTAATTTTCACTGGGTGTCAGTTAATTTTCGCTCCTGCATAATGCATGAAATGGCACATAAGAAAGCAAAATGTAATGAAAGCAGCAGCTATAAATAAACATGAAATCTTACCCACATGTTTTCTTAAAGGAAATCAGATAATGGAATCAGACTCTCTTATGGAAGATGGATTCTTGTCTTTTCAAGCAGTAGTCTTATGAATATTTTCATGACAATGTTTCAGTACCTACAGATACCATGTTTGGAGTACTGAAGAGAAATTCTTCAGCCCAGAGATATTTTCAGGAGAGATCCAATGCCCTTAATGCTACCTCTAACTGCAGCATTACCTGCTGAAAGACAAGGAGCTTAAATATTTCAATTCACTTTCATTTTCAATTCTATTTAATTCTGTTCCACTGGATCAAACCCTATCATTTCATGAGACCATTTCTTTCTTTCTGCTTGAACAAAGCAATGAATTCAAAACTGCTTTTGATCATAATGAACACTGAATTAGGTTAGGTTCCTTATTCAATTTTTCCATATTGGCAACACATAATTATGTCTCAATTTAAAATGTTTCTGAAATTTTTTTTGACTGATCCACTAAATTTGATACATATATATAACAAAAAAAATTAAATTCCATGGTTTTAGAAAATTTTGGTCTGACAATGTTTGCTTAATTACAGCAGCTGTAAAATTCTAAGATGCTTGGGCTTATTTTAGTTGAGCAGGTCCTGTGCTATGGTGAATAATGGCTCATTAAAGAGGAGCCTCCTAGGAGAGAAGTTGTCTAAAACATAATGATTCAGATTAGCTTTTCAAAGGAATTTGGAATAGTCAGAGGCATCTTTGATCTTGTTTAGTACACCAAAATGAGGATTCTGTACATCAAGTCTGCAAGCTAAATCCATGGCAAAGGAAATTGAATAAAATGGATTATTTCCTATGTGAGGTCATTTGATAGATTTAGTTCTAAATTCGCTCTCTCTGGAATTGCATGAGATCCTGAAAGCTGAAGAACACACAAGCAGGAAGATGTGATGAATAAGGCTGCCTGGTTCAATCCATCAGCAGCTGACAAAAAAAAAGTTGAGTGGATTTTTCAAAGTGGAATATTAAGGCAAGTAAGGAAGTTGCTAATATTTTTTAAAAGGTACATTTTGATCCAGCTTCAGTTAAAAAGCATAATACAGCACCCATGGTAACCCAACCCCTGCACTGCTCTCCCCAGGTTGTTGGAGACTGAAAGAAGGGATCTGTGTTTCTACCGAACCTTTCTTATGTTGTCAAAGCCCAGGTAAATCCCTGACGTTTTTGACCAGTTAGGGATACAAATATATGATCTCAGGTTGCTCTTCTCTTCAATCTCCTTGTTGTTTTCTTTCTCAGGTCACATTCTCAATGACACTGGAAGCATTTTTACATTTCCTTTATAGGAAATATCTTTCCTCTGCCAAATAGTTTTGTACTTATATTTCATTTGTCTTATTTCTTTGGCAAAATCACAGAATGATTTTTCATTCTTTCATTACGCCTCAAATTTGGCATTTGATCATAAAAATCTGGTGAGTGGACATCAAATCTGATGATTGGACATGTCTGAAAATTTGAAAATTAGCAGGGGATTTTCCATGCTGCAGCATTATTTTGAAAGTCCATGTACATAAATTCTCTAACATGCACTAACTCCTTGGGTGAAAGGGGAAAATGTATTATAGAAATATTCTTTTAACAACATATCTGTTTAATGATATTTAGTCTGGATGTGCTATATTAAAAATGTTAGTGCATTCAAGAATACAAGATTGATCTTAAACTTTATACCATCCTTATGATTTCTTGAAATCCTGGGTATATAAACTCAGATTCAGTACATTTGACAACTTACAAACAGGCAATATAATTTTGGCGATTTCTGAAAGGTTGAAAGAGGCCTTTAATAAGATAATGTAAACCACTTTCATTGAAAACTAAGGTGTTTGGGTTTTTTTTCTTTAAATCCAAAACAATTTGGGGTAAATATACAACCATCTCTAGCAACAAAAAATAGGTTTATAGTTTGTATTCAAAAATTAATATAGCTTTCCCACAAACAAAAGTCATATGTATCTAACCACCACAAAATAGAGTGTTTCCTAACCCTCAGAACAGCCCATATCTTGTACCTTTCTTTTGACTCAATAGTTTTCTTCTGATTACCATAGTTCCGTGTTTACTCACCACATCATCAAGTTTACAGATTTGTTTACCAGTTATTTCAAGAGACCTCCACATTTTCATTCCAATATCCTTTTTCTCATCACCATGGGAACCACGGTCTTTTTTTATCCTTCAAGAATATTATGTTTTAGAAAAGCTCTCATCCTTGTAATGGAAATTTGCAGGTGAGAACAGCTTCATTTTGTATTCTTAACTTACAGACAATTTTGCTATTTGCAGTGATTTATCATCTCTGTCTGCTCTGTCTCCACTGTAGCCAAAGGTAGCATTGCACCTCCTGGAAATGCAGTCACAGTGTCCAATTGAATACTCACAATTGAATGCATACAGTTTTAGCACTGGGCAAAGGCGAGTCTGCAGTAGCAGCAAAGGCTCTGCTGCCTCTAAAACAGCTCTGCAGCTGTTATAAGTGCTGCTCCATAAGTCTTAGATGCATCCAAACATGCAGTTTTTAGGGCTACTTTGGTTATGCCTATGTAATCTGCAGCTACTACAGGTTCTCCACTGCAGATGTTATTTTGGGAACCATCTCTGTATTTTTCTCATTTAGCAGTTTGCATTGATAAATACAAGGGAAGCCAGGGGAAAAATCTAGGAGGAGAACTGGAGTATTAAAAGCTCTCATTACAGAATTAACATTAAAAAGAAAAGAAACAGTGGAAGGGAATTGAATATAATTTTCAAGGCTTAAAAGAAATTTTAAATTGCCCTGAAAGATAAAGAGAAGAAAGACAAGTGTATTCCCAGAACAAATTGTTCTGTGCTGGGTTTCGCTCTCCTTCACACACTCTGGTTGTAGGACCTTGGGGGTAACAACATCTCAGAGGACCTCACAGTAGGGAAACTACAGTTTTGAGGAAGATACCTTAATATTTTCTTCCTGTAGGGTCACCTAGAATTTCACATCCGTGAACTACAGGTGTCAGATGACATGGCATATAATCTCAGGGTTAATTCCTCATGGATTCGTTGAATGTTTGGGGTTTTAGCCACGGTTCTTCTGACAGGTGAGGGAAGGGGATGAAGAAAGAAGGTAACTGTTTCCTAATCAGCTCAATTTGTCACCCAGGTTTCTGGTGACATTCAGCTTCCACCTGAACCCAGCAAAGAAATTAGCTCCCACCTCTGTGCCAGGGAAGAAGGCAATGATGGGTTTGGTTCCAAATCTAAGGTGGCTGAAACATTCCTCAAGACACCTCTTTTCTACGTGCAGGCACACAGTGAAATACAGCTTGGCTTCTACCTTGACCCCCAAGCACTACCATAATGTAAATATCAACAGTTTATCACATGGCAGTCAGGTACAGCCTGCCCATAGCAGTAATCATATTCTGTTTCTACAAATCTCCTGTCAAGGCCTTTCAGTCGTGAGTATCTGTGGACATGAGATGAGCCTTTGACAGTATGAGAACTGTGCTTCATCTCCATTTTTCAGTTTCCATGCTGTTTTCATCCCCTTCCCTTTCATCAGGCACACAGACCTAGACCTGTAACCTTAAAAACAGAGAATCAACTTAGACATACTTAGACATTTATGTGGGATATTTTTCTTTTTTTTTTCTTTTTTCTTTTTTTTTTTTTTAAGATAGGCAATTTGGTACATGAGTGCCAACATCAAAATAAAATCCTCAAACTCCATATCATGATTCAGAGTCCATGTCTTTCATGCAGAAGGCAAAGTACTTCTTTAAGTAAGCAATCTAGTCAGTTTATAATTTGCTGGCATAGCTCAAAGTTACTTTTATCCACTAATTCCCTTTTTGTTTCCTGGACCTTGCACATTCAGAGAACAGTTTGAATCTGTGACTCATCAGATTTTCATAAAGCTGTGAAAAATTACATTCTAAGAAGTTAGTAAAGAACATAAGTTGTCATGATATGAAAGATAAAGAGCTGTTGGGGAGCAAGAAAAGCGAAACACAGAAAACTAAGTAGGGAAAAAAAGTCAATTTTCAGCAGTGCAAAAGGGTAATGGTGGGGTGTGATCACAGACTTGCAGCAGTATTCTGGTTATCCAAACTAAATATAATATTATGTAAATTGCAACTGTTCAGTGGCAAGTAATAAAAATCATTATAAAAGAAAAAAACAACAAGTTGCAAGGAGATTAATTGCAAAGATAAACACTGGGGGGGTTTTGTATAAATGTACTGAAGAAGATAAAAAACTTATGTAGCTGGTTAATAAAGCAAATAATTTCAAAACTCTTCTCTATTGTCACTTACACAAATACAAAGTGTCATGTTCTAAACTGATGAAAGGAAATGTTTATTTCAGACAATTTACAGCCAATCTGTAAAATTCATATGGTGGTTCAAACTAAGCAGTATAGACTTCAGTAGAATAAGAACTGTTTATAGTTTTTCCATCAATGATCGCTTTGCTGAAAAACAACACTTCAAACACAATAAATATTTTACTATTTGTAGTGATTTTCCCTTTAAAGTAGAAAGATTTTGTGTGTTTTCGAAGAGAAATTAAGCAAACTATAAATAATGCCTCCACACTGTTTATTTCAAACTTTTCCAGCTCATTACTATCTGATTTTTATTTTGTTATTTTCTTATTTATTTCCCCATAATTTTATTTCATTTATTTTCCTTTTATTTCAAAACTTGAAGAATTGAAAGGAATGAAGTACAAAGATTTATGACAGAGAAAAAAGTAGATTTTTTGAGAAGTGTTTTGATCCAAAATGTATCACCATGAAAGCTTCATCGAATCATAAAATCATAAAATGTCGAGTTGGAAGGAAGACATCAAGACCATCAGGTCCAGTTCCTGAACCTGCCCAGGACACACCAATAATCACCTAATATGTCTGAGAGTCCAAATTATTCTTTTAAGACCATTTTGCTTTTATTTTGGTATATATTACTAGAAAATATTTAACACATTTTCAGTGATTCAGGAGAATTAAAGGATCCTGTTACTGAGGATACAAGCTGAGTCCTTACAGTAGAATTTATATGATAATTCTTTTATATAACAAAAAAAAAGGTCCTGTGAGTGAGTTACATGGGGGTTTTAGCTTTGTACGAAGCTACAAAGGCAGTTGTAGCCAGTTCATCAGGAAGCAGGCACACATTCACTGCAAGGTTTGGAGGTGCTTACAGAGCTGTAACTTTTTGTTCCCTCTCCAGGGGACTGTCACACACTGCACAGTGATTGTGTCTAATGCTTCACACTGCCCCTCCTCTCCCTCCTGTCCCTCCTCCCCACCTTGTTCCATTGGATGCTGGGGCCAAACTCTGGAAATGTAGACTAATATCCTTCATGACAGAAAGTTTTCAAAAGCATAACAGAATATTTAAAGTTGTGACCCTGACCAGACTAAAACAGATATGTCTGGCCTGTCAGTATCAGTGAGAGCAGAGCACACATCCTATATTCCCCAGACTGTGTCTGTCTGTGTGTCCACGTGTCTGTGTGTGTGTGTTGTTACAAAACACCCAAAACCACCCCAGCATCACGTCATGTATAGCACAGAGGTGTGATGTAGGCCAGCAGGTACAGAAGGGCTTCCCCGATGGTGACACTGTCACAGAGATTTTGGGAAAGGGTCAGGATAGGGTGTGAGGGGTGATCTGGCACTGTGATGGTAGGACCAAGCTCACGCCATTCAGGCAGCTTCTGGTGGGGAACAGGTGCTGGTCTGGAGTGCTCTGGAGTGGATTAAGGGTTTAAGAAGCAGTAGGAGGACATAGGTTGGAGGTAGGAACAGATTTCAATGGGGCAAGAAGTCAAGGGGAAGAGGAAGACAGGAGTTTGATATACATAGAAGAGCATACATCTATATAAAAATATAAAATTTATATTAAATGAATAGACATACACAAATACATCCAAAAGTGGGAGGGTCATGCTGGTGTGCATTTGGAACCTTTAGTTTAGACTTCTGAGACCTGGAGCACCCACACGATGCCACAGACTCCTGACAGTAAGAAAATGCCTTTCCCCCATCCAGTTTCCTGCCACACTGCTGTAGAGGAGAGTCATCATTAGAGTACTTTCAGCCCCACAGGCATATCAGGGACTGATCTTTTTGCCAGATTTGTTACAGAGGAGTAGAGAGGCAAACATTTCTCCTGTGCCCTCTGAGCACATTTTTGAAGCATGAAAATGTCACATATCCTGTTGATCAAGGTGCCAGGGGAATTCCATACAGTGAGACCCATTTGACGTTCGTTTTATTGGAGTTGGGGGGAGGAAAGAAGAGACAAAAGGCCAAACTTTTACAAGAAGCAGAACTGTATCCTGTGATTCTTTGATTTCAGCACTTCTACAGAGACCCTTTTCTATAAAAGAACAGAAAACATTGTAAGTTCTTAAAAGGGAGTGATAAGTTCTGTTTTCCAATATCTTGAGTTTTAAATTCCCAATAATAATTTGCATGATGTTTGGAGTACATTTAATCTTCAAAATGTTGAATTAATTCTTATTATTCTTCTCTAGGAATATTTTCTTGTCGTTTCTTCATCTTCAAGAAAGCTTTCTATTTCTCTGCCTTTTGTTAAGAGTTATGCTGAATTCATAAAAATTAAGTGATATGATATGCAAGCATAAGTATAAAATATTAAAATTTTAACACAGTCTTCAGAATGACTAAAAATTATGGGATAAAAATCTTCCTTTAGATTTCAAAAGTCATTAGACGCAACAAAGGTACATTCCTCAAATCAAAGATAAAATCTGACATTCTATTTTCTTTTCTACATGACATTCTTCACAATGATACATCTTGTCCAACGGAAGACTTTCATTTCTGACATTGAATTGCCATCCATAGACCAAACAGTACTACAGGAATCTGTTGTAAAATTTTCCTGCACTAACTTTTTTTAATAGTATTTTTGTTCTAAATCTATCCTGTGATCTCCAGGAGATTTTTGACAGTATCTCATCAGTGTTGTCAAAAACTCTTTTATTTACCAGTCTATTCCTGTCCTATGCAGGCTTGTTCCCCTTTTCCAGTATTTTGCTGATACCATGGAGCCTGGGAAAAGCCCAGGGGGTTCCACAAATCCTCCTGGGAGTAAAGGCCTTCACACTTAATGAGGTTGTTTGTAAAGTCGACTGAATCTTCAGGACAGGAGGATTTCTTTTGGATTTATCATTCAAATTCCTGTGCCACTAAAAAATATTTGCTGGCACATACCAGGGTGTTATATTTACAGATTCTATTAACAAATCTGGCAGCTTTATGGAGCATGAATTGAGCTGCAGTCTCTTTCATGAAACAAGACACAAATCACACCTCAGATCAAGTAGTATAATTTTCATAAATGTTTAATCCACAAGCACAACTGAAAGGATAAAAAGAAGTTTTTATTTCATAATATATGGTGATGCATATATACACAGTTGGCTCTTATTCCAGTTAAAGTTTCCCTTAGGCAAGTAAAGGTCAGGAAAACCTCAAACATTACCAAAGAACTTTCCCAGACCAAGACATTTAGCTTCTTTGATTCAATTTTAAAAACTGATTTTCTGTGCAGTAGAAGTGCTTTCCCGCTGTAAAGTCTTTTTTCACAGTTATGGGAGGTGTCATTTGAACAGGAATTACAGTTCCCTGTAGAAGATCCTGTTGACTGACATCCTCTCCTTCATTCCATCTTGTAAATGCATTTAAATCCCATATCTGTAAAGTTTTTTCCCCTTCCATATCATTATTTAAATGAACTCTGACATTTCCAAATACAAATCGATGGGAGACTGAACTGCATTATGGAAGAGATGGTGGAACGAAATGCCTAAGTGCAGTAAGATGTTCTCAAATTGGCAAATTTACCTTTTTCCCTTGTTCCACTGCATCAGGGTATGCCCTCTGTTTATGTTATCTATGGTTAAATTGTCTCACTGGTCATAAAGGGTATATGGTTTATTAGTACCACCACAGCTGACAGGGAGGATGCATGAGTATGCACATGTGTGAATGTGTGAGCAAATACATATGTATGTGCAAATGTGTGTAAATGTATGCACATTATATATATATATATATATATATATATATATACATACTTTTTTTTTTTCCAGTAATCAGGATTGTGACCACTTAGGACATTTGCATACCGACAAAGATTACACTGGAAATTCCCTGCAGGGGCAGCCTTTTTGGAACTCGGGCAGAGGCAGGGGTTGGTGTCAGAGGAGAAGCATAACCACGAGATAAAAATCCCTGTCCCAGTGAGGATGGCTTCCTCACCCCACTTCGTCTCCATTCTGACACAACTGTTGCATTTCCACTCCCAAAGCTAATTTTGTTCTGAAGCACATGTGGTGCAAAGGACTCTGCACCAACAGTGAGAGTAGACTCAGGATTTTGTCTGAGGCAGCCCCACAGGCAGCGCTGTGTGTTTCCTTTATCATCCCAGGGCTTTTTGTGTCATTCAGGTACCAAATACAGTCCAGAGTGAAAGCAAATGGAGGAATGGAGAGGAGACAAAGAGACAGATCATTTGTCTTCAGGTTTATGTGAAATAATTGGCTAGACAGAGAGAAAGAAGGCAGCGAGACAGCTGTTCTGACTGCTTCTTCCTCCCAGCAGGGAGGAGCAATGGGGAATGTTTTGGAATGAGAAATCTTTTCTGATGCAGAGCAAAGGCACATCTCCATGAATTCTAACAAGCCTTTAGATTGATTATGTGCTGAGAGTAACAAATTATATTGCAAAGAGTGAAAAAACAATGTTTATTTCAATGTCCAAAGTCATTTATATCTCCTCAAACACTTTGAGAAGTATCTGATGCTGTCAGGACTATTTTTCAGTATGATTTGTCTTGAACTGAGCTTCTGTGATTTCAGGCAGCCCTTCGAACACAGCACATGCTGCACACATCTTCATGGTATGCCCAGGTCTTTTTTAATCACTTAATTAAATAGAGAAATTTGTAATTCTTTTGGGAAGATAAAAAACAACTACAGCTGAGCAAAATAGTACTGAATGCAATTAAAATTGTTATTACCAGCCTTCATTTGTCACTGATTACATCAGCGTCGGTGTGTTCACAGAATCAATGCTCCCAGAGGGACTTCCTTGGGAACAGTGCATCAGGTCCAATGATCTTGCCACCCTCCTTCCCTGCTCCTAAGATTGCTTCTATGGGTTTGGCTGAGGGGGAACAGATGCCCTGTTTACTAAACCATTTGCCTAGAAAATTTAGGAAGTTTTCTGGTTCCAAGTGTGTCATGGGGAGGGAGAGAATGCAATTGTCACTGTGACCATCTGATTATGTCAACAATGCAGAGCAGGGACTGATGGAAGAGGACTTCAGTGGTTTCCTCACTCTCAATCCATCTCACAAAATGTGTTACATTGCTCTGGAACATGTAAATGTTATCAACGTTTAGGAGAAAAAGCCAATGGGAGGTGGAAGGCTCTCACAGTTGCACTTTCATAGCACAGGGGATCTGCATGCTGAGAGAAATGCTTTCCAATCCCTGAATGAAAACTGCTATGGACAGAAAAAAGAAGTGTAGGAAAGGAAATAGGGATATGCTCACCTGGAGATGTTGAAACTGAAAAAAAAAAATAAACTGTCTTGGAGGTAGAAGTGAAACAGATTAATCACAGCTGGAGCTGCAAAATGGGGACCTGACAACAGGGCTGCAGCAGAAACAGGGCTGACGACAGGCTGGTGACTGGGAGACAGGACAAGATGTAGTGCTAGGTTTTGGGTTTCTGACTTCTCTGAAACACATCTGCACGTCATTTACAAAATTTGTTGGGATGAGGTACGATCTCAGTCACAAATATATTTTAACACTGCTTCGCTCTTTACTCTGTTACTTAAAAAGCCATATCTGCTTTTCATCTACACCCGCAGCTATTAATAACTTGGTTTTTAGTGAAAGCAAAGTCTTTCATTACAGCCCCTGTGCTCTGCAAGGAGCTGCACATACAGACACAGCCATATACCACTGCATGTACCAGCTCTGGCTCAGTGGTCAGCAGGACTTCTGAAATAAATTATGATTCAGTGTAGGTAAGGCTTGGACAAACCAGCTCATCAAAAGCACTGTAAGTGTTCTTGTTTGAGGTATTCACCGTGGCTATTTTTCAGCTGTTGCCAGCAGGGCTAAATGGATAGGATTGCTGATCTGTGGCACTTAGGGCTTTTAGCTATAGCAGTAGCAGTTGCATTGAAAAACACTCTGCTAGGATGCAGCTCATTATGTCACCTTTGTGGGCCTCCTTTGGCAGCAAGTGATCAAGATTCTTCAGTCCTTATTTGCTGTTTGTTTGGGTTTTTTTTTTCCCAGGAAAAATCACTAGTGAAATCTGAAATTGGAAAAGGATACTGCAAAATCATTTTAACAATTACTACTAATTGTTTAATTTTGTAATGTGTGTCTGTGTTTAGTGATTTTGCAGTTGCCCTAAAATCTGCTTTTTGTCAGAGAATTTTTTATTTGCTCTTGATTACCATAGAACTTGTTATTAGAAAGAACATCTTTGCAAATATCTTCCAAAATTAACCTGTTTGGTGTCTTAAATAAATACCCTGTTGTGCTAGGAAATGGCCTTTTGGTCTTAGTTTTGAACTGTAATTGAACACATTATCCCAAATTTTTTGGGATAGTAATTAATACTAATGATCTTTGTAACAATCTCCTAATCTAATTACCCCCTCAGTCCCAACTATCTAGCAATTAGAAAATATTGTATAAATCTTTAAATAGAAAATGCTGATATGTCAAAAACTACCTAGTTGGTTCCAAAATGTTGGAAAATATTCCTAATTTGGTGTTTAATCTCCTGGAATTCCCCTCCACCACCCACCAGCAGACACTTCCAAAGCAGTCTGTAACTTAGTGGAAAGAAAGGAAACCTACACTTTGATATTCTGAATTAATTATGTCATTCAGACCAGGGTCTTGAATCTTGGTGTCCTCAATTCATGTATGTTTAATACAGCCAAGTCCAGAAGCAGCCTTTAGTTCTTGACTTTATATGATGAAGTGTGTTGTGTCCTCGGTGTTGTTAGGTGCAAGACACATAGTAATCACAGGATGGCTGATGTTGAAAGGAACTTTTGGAGGCCATCTGGGCCAGGTTCTCTGCTCAGGACCCTTGTCTAGATGGTTTTTTAATGGATTACAAAACAGAAAGACTTGCATAACTAACATATCATTCATTTTTAATCCATTAAAAATGCCCATTTTTAATCCATTTGTACCTGTAATAAAATCTACTGTGCATTGCAAAAGAATATTTTCAATTTTTTTCTTTTTTGCATATCAGAAGATCAATCTGAAGATTAATGCTATTCAAACTGATCTGTGCTATTGAGGCCAAATTTTCACTTTTAAAACTAAGAAAGTAAACAGATTTGGGACAAAAAAGAAGTTATTGTATTGTGAGCTTACCATTCAAAGCTATGAATATTGGATGCTTATGAGTGAGAAAATATCAAATCTGAGCAGAAGGATAATCAATGATACTTGGCATCCAGCTTTAGGAATGGCAAAATGAGAACTTTACATTGGCTCAGGAAGAAATGGAGCTGCGGTGGAGCAAAGGATTGAAGGTGATGGGCTCAAATGGGGAATTGTCATTGTCATTTGTGATGTGATCATTGCAAACATTGCAGATATTCTTAACACATACAGCCTATGTGGAATATTGTCACATGCCAGTTAGATTCCATGAAGATTGACCAGGATTCAGGATGTGAAGACAATTGAAATTTATATGTGCTTGTGTGTGTGTGTAGAATCTTTTTTTTCTCTTTTTCTTTGGTAAATTTATTTTTAAACTTTCAGAGATACAGGGCATCAAGACTCACCTCTGCAGATGTGCTTGTTTTGGCTGGGGTAGAATTAATTTTCTTCACAGTGACTAATGCAGGGCTAGGCTTTGGATTTGTGCTGAACACAGTGATGATAATATAGGGATATTTTTGTTATTGCTGAGCAGGGATTGCACAGAGCCAAGGCCTTTTCTGCTTCTCATGCTGCCATGCTGGTGAGAGGGCTGGGGGTGACTGGGAGGCTGGGGAGGGACACAGCTGGGACAGGTGACCCCAGCTGACCACAGGGGTATTCCAGATTGTGTGACATCATGTTCAATGTATAAAGTGGGGGGAAGAAAGGAGGAAGTAGGGGGTGTTTGGAGTGGCAGTGTTTGTCTTTCCTAGTCACCATTACTCATGATGGATCTTGTTTTTCCTGGAGATGGCTAAACATCTGCCTGCCCAAGGGAAGCAGTGAATTAATTATTTGTTTTTCTTTGCTTGTGTGCATGGCTTTTGCTTTTCCAATTAAACTGTCTTTATCTCAAGCCACGAGTCTTCCAACTTTTACTGTTCCTGTTCTCTCACTGATCCTGCTGGTGGGGGAGTGGGTGTCAAAAGAAGTGCAGAGCAAAAGATTTTGAGTTCTACAAAAAGGGAAAAGGAAGAAGTGAAATATGACACTGAAACTGAAAATGCAAGTGGCTGGAGCTGGAAAGTTATTTCAATTGTCAGTGTTCCTCCACTGGACCACACCTCTGCAGCTGACCTGGAGATGACAGGTGGAAGGGCAGACAGTATTCTTCTCTGCTGAAATTGATGCCATTTAGCAATTTTTACACAGTTTATATGAAGATGAAATAAATCTTTTAATTAAACTAGAGAGACCAGCTTCAGAGCAGGCTGTTTCTCTTACTGTTTTAGTTAGAAAAGATGTTAAAAATGCAAGGTGAGAGAGCACAGACCTGAAAAAGTGACAAAATGACTCATTCCTTCTAATTCGTAGTCTATTCATGGTTTCTTTCCCATTCAATCCACCTATGGGAAGATTCAGAGAATGTCTTCTGGCCTAATTGCCAAAGGTGCTGAGTACTTGCCACCACCATTGACTTTTTGCTCCGTTTGCCTGGCTCCTTGTAGTAAAACATTTCAGACTTCTCACAGGAGCAACCCCTTCTCAACTTATATGTAGGAGGCTGGAGACCAGCTCCACCTGGGGCAGGAAAGTGAGAACTCTCTGCAGTTATTCAGTGTGGGTGTAAATGCTCACACCTCTTCCCTGTGGCAGTTACGCCAGGAGCAGCACTCTGAGGCACTTCACTTTACCCTTGACATATCTTTATATAATAAATATTTGTAGATAGTATTGGCAGCAACTTCTCCACTTCTTGGTATAGTAGGTGCTAGAAAAATGTAAAAATGCTGCTTTTTTTACATTTTGCAGCTCTTTGCATTTTTTGTGGTGCCCAAAAACATTATCATTCTCCATTTGAGAGCATTGTGCTAGACTGGAAAAACACATGGGTTGAAATGAAGACTACGTCTACCACTGAATTGTTGGTACTTGTAGTATGTAAAACGAAACTCTTGTTTGTTTCCCTTTCAAATAATCTGAAAGGAAGCAGTTCATTAGTCCCCCTCCAAATAATAAAGAAAATAATTTATTTTGCATTCTTTTGCTTTTCAGTGAGAAAAAAATGACTGGCTTTTTAGCTGTTGGTTCATTTACTGTCACAGAATGTGCATCAATTTTTAGGAAATTAGTCTGTATTTAATCTACACAAAAAAATTAGTACATGCAAAATACAAGCAGTCGATTCTATCAAGGAGACAAGGTGCAAATTAACTTTAATCCATTTTTATTCTAGTAATCATGGGGGCACTCAAAATCCAAATGGTGATGGTTTTGCTTGAAGAGGTGATCTGTTCTGTATAGTACTCTATCATTTTAAGCACAGGAGTGGCAGTTTTCTATTGTGCATTAGCATAATATTAGATCTAATCTATGCACAATTTTTACATTAGCATGCATTGATTGCAACATGAAAGGGGCTAGTAATATAATGCTGCATCCCAGGGAGTTATACCAGTGCTTCCTGCTGTTACAACCTTCCCACTGTAGCATGCAAACTTTCCCAGTATAATCCACTTGTGTTGCTAAGAGAGATGAAGATGTGGAGATTCATTTGTAGTCAGGCTTTAGTTTATGAATTGGTGAACAACCTACCACAAAGTTACAGAGTGAATTTACAGAGCCAGGTCATTTGCACAATTATTCATTGGAAAATGCAAATTCATGTTAAGTTGCTTGCCTTTGAGCAAAAACAACATTTGCTACCCCACAGTGAGTTGTGTGAGAGGAGTCTGCCCAGGGCAGTTAGTATAGATTAATTGCTTGTCTGTAACTTCATAGACTGCAGCATGTTTGTCACACACCCATATCTATGCATTATAATTTCTTATATTAATGTAAATACATTTAAAATGGAGAAGGGAATCATTACCTAGCTGGTATGGACGGATTTATCAGTATCTGAATTGTCTTTTATCATATCGAGCCCATACTTGCTTTTTGTGGTACACTGGAAAAATTATTAATGAGGTCTGTGACCTAAACTCTGTCCCAAAATAAAATATAGTTCAGAAACAGGGTTAGTGAATATTCAATTTCCCCAGAAAAATAGGCAAATGGAATTGGCATACAGACACACATGGGAGAGTCTGCTCTTGCTTATTTTACTCTTTAAAAAGCTGAATGAAACAGAATTTATTTGCTAAGGAAGTCAGCACTTTATATTATCAAACTTTCACCACTTTTCCTCATATGACTTCTTATATGAAAGAATTTGTTACCCCACAACAGTCATAACTAGGGAATAATTAACATCTTTTTTTTTTTCTCTTCCTGTATTGAGCTGGATGGATCTGGGATAATAGATATAATGAGAGTAATCACAGGGCTGTATTTCAGTCTTGAGAGATCTGCTGACATCAGGAACTGCCAAGATGGCAACACTGCCAAGCTGCCATGAACTGCCACCAAGCCCAGGGCATAAACAAGGTCTGGGCAATTCCTCCCCTGGGGACAGTGCTGCTCTCAGAGATTTTCTTCAAGCCAGACACTTTCCAGAGCTGCAGGGGTGAGCTCTGGTGTGAGTAAATGTAACTGCACCTTCTCTTTTTGCTGCTCTTTAACTTCCCTGAGGAACAGCAGAGATAGGATATTTCCTGGAAGCCAAGACAACCAATAATGTAAATGCCATATCTCAAAAACCAGACCGTTTACTTAGAATTTGATATACAATAGTAGGGAAAAAAAAGCTATGTAGAAAATAAACTAACAAACAAATCAGCAAACAACCGTTGCTTGTTAAAAGCATGGTTTTACTTTACATTTCCCTATTTTCCCTCCTGTCCATGAGGCAGAGAAGACAGTTTTGAAGATGTTTGTTTCAAGTCACAATGAGTGTCATAACAGAGCATAATAAAATGATACCTAACATTTGTGCATGTAGTCCTAAATCACAATTTTGATTTAAATTGGGTATGATTATGTTTTTGTGTTAGATAGATCCTCTAATTATTTTCTTTGTACAGCTGTACTAGTGTATAGAAAAAAAACCCAAACTCCAGTTACAGAGTTTCTAAGGCTTCAGCAGAAAATTGATGCCTTGAATGACCACCTTCAGGCATTTCCATTTTCTGTTTGGTTTTTTTTTTAAGCATTATATAAAGTGTGACTATTTTTCAGAACAGGGCCTTCCCATTTTTCTCTGAAATAACAGTGCTCAGATTTCAGCTGGGACTATTGAAAACATTTCAGAACATCTCAGAACTAAGTTTGAAATATGGATACATGTGTCTTCTTTTTTAATTTTTGTTCTATACAGTTAGGGTGATAATGCTTTCAGTTAGGGAGATTTTGGTTATTTTTAGAAAGGTGACAACTCATTTTGAACTACCACAGTCTTTATTTCTTAAAAAAATAAGATTAAGATAATACACATTTTTTAGTTCCAAACTAGCAATTTCAAAGCAATTCTGGACTGGAAATACCTGCTCTGTGTTTAATTTAATTATGTTAGTCAATTAGACAATCTGAAAGAAAAATGTGGATGTCACCAGTCAGGAAAAAGAGGATGTCAAAAAAAGAAGAGATGATAAGGTCATCAGTTCCTGAGAGACAAAAAGAGAAATTGGTAATTATCAACTATGGAACACTGAGTTATCAGGAAACAGCTTGGGAAGAACTGCAGTGTGCCATAACACTAATATCTCAATTGACTCAATGGCTTTTAGTATCTTTGGAGGTCGTTCAACTTTGAAAGGTATATATTGTGAATTCCTGCTGCTACAGTGCCATCAACAGTTCCACACAAAGTTTTATACAGAGTTCCAATCAAGTTAAGTCTAGTTAAGTTAGGTCTAGAGGAGTTAGTCTTATATCTGGCATTCATTGAAATCAATGAGAAGATTCTCTGTCACCAAAACCAGAGTTAATCATTATTATAATGACATTATTTATTGCTACTATTATTGCTGTCACTACTGCTACCATTATTCTTATTATTCTGTAAATTGTAAGCCAACGTTTAGAGAAAAAGAATCTTTCAGTTAGGTGGGGTCAAATATTTGGTCTGGAAACTTCACCAAGGTGCTTGAAACCAGCAAAGGTGCTACAAATGCTCTCAGTGTGAAATTATTAAACAAAAGATACCTTACAATTATGAATTCAAACCCATGGTTGCAATTGTTCACAAGTGCACTCATTTTAGCTAAATAACATTGTTTAAAAATTATAAAGGAGAATGATTAGCAAACCTTAGGTAAGTTATCTCCCGCAGTATCTCTAAAATGCAGGTAAATGAGCATTCCTTTTTTTTTTGAATGGCAAACTGAAGCAGAAGAAGTCATTAAAACTTCCAATTTCAAAGAGCTGCTGACGGTTTCCACACTTTCTGCTCTAGAGGACTCTTCCCTAGGAAGGATTGCAATATTTCACACTGCTTTCATACCTCTCCAGAACTGCAAACTATGGAAGGGACCAGAGCCCAAAGCACCAATCACATCCAGTGTCTTTTCATTACATGAAATCTAGTCACTCAAACCTAGCACAAATTCCCTCTCATATGCACCTCGAATAGAAGCAAATACCATGTTGAGACATTCCACATAACTGCTTTCCTCTCCTGTCACAAGACAGTGGTTCATACAGGAATAGCAGCAGCTGGAAGCCAGCAAGGAGCACTTGAAACACAGACAAACTGAGTCACTAAGGAGGGGTGATGTTAGCCGACTTCTACATTAGATTAAAATGTACTGAAAACAGTGAGGGTAATTTTAAAGTGACTGCTTTCAGTACCAGACTAAGCTTTCTCAAGTTCAAGCTTATGTGATGTTGTTTTCCTTTCATCAATTTACTCAGCTCCCAGGAACTCACCCAGATAAAACCAAAACAACTCAAGTCACAGTTTTGTTGGTTACTCAGGGAATAATGTAAAACTCAGTTCTGTAGAATGTCCAAAATATTTTGAAACTGAGGACTTCAAGTTAGTTACCCCAACACTTAGAAGATACCCTGCAAGATAAATCATCCAATACAGATCTCCTTTCCCAGATTTTTCTGATACTTCAACTTTTCCTGGAGCCTAACTTACAGATTTTTCACATAAAACCTCTGCTATGTTTGTTATTGCTGGCAACTCTCTCCTCTCCTGTAGTCATCAGTGTCACAAAGTTGGTGCTTTCTTTTTAACTTCTCCCTCCATTTCTTTTCCCCTCAGCATTGCCATTAAATCCTGCTGCTGTTTCTAATCTATCTGAGAAATCCAGTCATTCCTCTCCGTCCCTACCAGCAAAACATGTGTTCCCATTACATTTTGCTTCTTTGCTGCAGCAGAAACATTTCACTTAATAGTGTTGTCATTAAACCCAGCTCATATTCATTCCTGTCAGCAAAGGAGCATGATCCAAACTCACCTTTGTTTTCTCTGCCTCCTTCTGCAACTCTGGCTCTGCTGCCTTCTGTGCATTTGACTTTCCAGATGATGCCCATTGCTTTCCTCCCCCCACCAAGGGAATCCTGAAGGACTTCTTAAGTTGTTGATGTCATATTTTCCCTGGTGTGGGTAGTTCTCTATATCTTCCATTATTTTGGTGGTCTCTCTCCCTTTATGAAAGAAATAAACTAGTTACAAGAGGAAAAAAAGAGGAAATTGTGATCAGGGAGAGGCAAAGTCAATGGGAAAAGGAAGAGAGGAGTTTGATATACATAGAAGAACATACACATAGTAAATAATAAAATATATAAACAAATACACATTCACAAAGACATCCAAAATGGGACGGTCATGCTGGGGTGTGTTTTCAACCTTCAGTTTCAACTCCTGAGACATGGAGCACCCACATGATGCCACAGACTCCTGACAGTAAGAAAATGCCTTTCCCCCATCCAGTTTCCTGCCACACTGCTGTAGAGGAGAGTCATCATTAGAGTACTTTCAGCCCCACAGGCATATCAGGGACTGATCTTTTTGCCAGATTTGTTACAGAGGAGTAGAGAGGCAAACATTTCTCCTGTGCCCTCTGAGCACATTTTTGAAGCATGAAAATGTCACATATCCTGTTGATCAAGGTGCCAGGGGAATTCCATACAGTGAGACCCATTTGACGTTCGTTTTATTGGAGTTGGGGGGAGGAAAGAAGAGACAAAAGGCCAAACTTTTACAAGAAGCAGAACTGTATCCTGTGATTCTTTGATTTCAGCACTTCTACAGAGACCTTTTTCTATAGCAAAAATAAAAAACATTGTAAGTTGTTAAGAGAAAGTGATAAATTCTGTTTTCCAATATCTTGAGTTTTACAATTCCCAGTAATAATAATTTGCTCAATGTTTAGAGTGCATTTCATCTTCAAAATATTGAATTAATTCTTATTATTCTTCTCTAGGAACATTTTCTCATCATTTCTTCATCTTCAAGAAAGCTTTCTATTTCTCTGCTTTTCATTAAGAGTCTTATCTGATTCCTATCCAAGTAAATGGGAAAACGGTGCTTGTGTTACAAATAAATGAGGATATACTTGGATTTCTCCTTCTCTTGTGGGATTATTTTTTACTTAATTCTTTCCTTTTTCTTTTGATTTTTTGTCATCTGTGTTCCTGTAGAAGATTTTTAACTCCTTTGTTTAGCTTGTGTCAGTGCATCATTTGTTCTGGTCTCTATACTGTTCATCTCATTCCCCTTTATTTACTTTATGTATTTTATTAGTTCTACTTGTCTGAATATATCCTCTTTCCCTTTTCCTTTTGATCATTCCTTTTTCCTCACTCTTTTAATATTTCTTCCACTCTATCAGATATTATGGAATGTTGGTCATATAGGAAAAGCATGATGTTTTTGGCTCAATAGGGTTGGAAACAAATAGAATGTGCAGGCATATGAATAAATGTTACACCTCCAAACTATTTTTATGAGTCATTTTAAAACTATGTGTCTGAAAACATGTACCTCTGTGAAACTTAGTGGTGCCATAAATGGATAACGAGATAAAAATATCTAACCAGCATCTCTGAAAAAGGTTGGGGAGAAAATCAGTACAGTGGCAGTGGATTTTGGGGGCAATGTGTTGTGTGGGCACTGTTCATTTGAATAACTGTTTTTGTTTTCTTTACAAAGCCTGTTCTTACATTTTAGCTGTGGTGGCATTGCTCTGTGTTGGCAGTGTAAATTTAAACCCAACACCAGACTCCTTAACATAACAGAATAAGGTAAAGTCACTTGCAGCAATTCCTGAATAAGAAGCAATCATGTACAACCAAAGGAGTTTTTCCTGATTTGCTTCCCATATTTTGAGGCCGTATACAATCAGAAGCTGATTTTAAACAACTGGAAGTATTGCTTTACTGCTGTACCAAAGGGCAGGATTAAGCCCTTGATATTTGTCACACATTTTCCATATTGCTATTCTGAATCTCACAGGTCATTAAATAGGATAACTCTGTGCTGTGGTTCTGAAAGACACTACAAATTCCTTGCATTTCACCAGTTTTAGAGACAGAGAGGACTTTTAGAAGCTGATGTTCCAAAATACACTATTTTCTTTTTCTTCTGAATGTCTAAAAGCATCTGGGATTTTTCCTCTTTCTGAAAGAGCAGTTGTGCTTCTGTCTCTCTCAGTTGGTTTGGTTTTTGGTTTTGGTTTGGTTTGGTTTTTTTTAAGGTAAATGAGATATTGCTGTAGAGCCTGAGCCAGGTGACAGATGAGCAAAGCACCTTTCTACAGGTTCCTTCTACCCTGTGATCTGTGAGAATATTTGACAGAAGGAAGAAAGACTAAGCCAAGAATATGGGTAAGAGCCATTGAGATATATCAAGCTTCTATCCCAAAAGAAATGTGTAGAAAATTTCAAGCTGGCTCTGCATAGGCATCAAATGGAGAGAATGCAAGTTAACATCATTCAGACATGACTGTGCCCCCATCCATTCAGTGGGGTCTGAAAATGGCTCACTGCCCACACTTTGGGCTTCAGTGAACCTGGGTCCTTGCTGTTGGCACTGAACTCTCTAATAAATACATATGTTCATCAGGTTCTATAGCTGTGGGAATTTTGGGAATTGTTTATAATATTCTATAAAAGAAAGGTTAGTGATTTTGACTGCATGTGGGAAATTGGAGGATGATAGGCCCGTCTGGTCATTAGATGCAAAAACAGCAAAAACATGCCTCAGCATCTCTTAAACGCTATGGGAAGCAAAAGCTGTGTACATAAGTAAAGCAAAGCAAAACAAGGAATTCAGTCACTGCTTCCCATGGCTGGGCAGGTGTTCAGCCATCCCAGGAGAGCAGGGTCCCATCACAGGTAATGGTGGCTTGGGAAGACAAACTCCATCACTCCAAACATCCCCCCCTTCCTTCTTCTTCCCTCCACTTTATATAATGAGGGTGATATTACGTGGTGTGGAATGTCCCCTAGGTCAGTTGGGGTCACCTGTCCTGGCTGACCATTCGTTCATAAGAAACTACCTAGCTCACATGTAGCTTACTCTCAAGAAATTATCCCTCTGCAAGATGAGATGTATCAGAGGGACAGGGTCAAACATGTTGAAATGTAGGAGATGGCCCTCACAAGTCAGTTTCTGAATTATTAATACTGTCAGCATGTATTTATTGATTTTAAAGTGCACACCCAAAATATGGCAAGTTCTATGTTTCCTTTCAGAAAGATGCCAGCTTTGTAATTTAGCTAGCAAAGGGTACAATAGGAATGGTTGAGCATTGTATCATCCATCTGGAAGTGTTGCACCAGAGCTGTATTGCCAGGGCAAGAGAATTGTAATTTTTGCCCTGCTTTCCCCCACACCTTTGGCTGAGAGTTTACATCTTGTTCCCTTTAGATGATTTTTACAGTATTACTTATTATTTCAGCTACTCAAATTGCTAATGAAGGCAGCAGAGAGTACTGTAAATACCATTTAAGGATCCAAGTCATGCCAACTCCTCTCTAGCACAGCTTGTATCAAGGGGCACGGAGAAAGTTGCTATAGCACACTTCCACTCCATTAGCACTGAGGGGAGACTAAGTTCAAAGGCAGCTCTTTGTGTTTCTTACACTGTTCTGTGAATGTTTTTGCAAAAGCTGCTGAGCCTGTTTGGTCCCTAAAGCCTATTTGCCTTTTTCCTCTGCTTTGGTAACTCAAGGGAATATAAAGAAGCTCAAAAGTGCACATGTACCAAAATATCTAGCAGGTCATTTCTCTGAGAAAAGAGCTGAAAGTAAAATTTACACTGCTGGTGAGTTGCAGCCGCACCACTTACAGTACCTAAAGTGCTCATCTCATTTCTTTTGCTGCAGAATTGCAGATCAGAGTGGCTGAGGTAGATACAGCATGAAATTAATGTAATTTATCATTAAATGTCAGGATGATGTTACACTTGATGTCTACATTTTGACATATTCTGTTATACCACCTACATTTTTAACATTTCTTTAACCTGAGATATTAGATTGTTTGGAGAGCTGAAAGTGAATATGGAAAGAGAAGACCTCTTCAGGAATGCAGGCACACACAAAATGATGGAGGCAGTAGTATAATCTCCCCACTCATTCCTACGGACACTTCCATTACAGCAGATTATGTCCAAACCTTTTTATTCTGTTTCTTCCTTCTTTTTCCCTTTTGCTTAGAACAGCACACCACCAGCAAACAAGTACCATGAGCAACTTCTTCCTTCCCTGCTTTTTTTTTAATACCGTTTGATTTGATAATTCCATACTGGGTTCCTTTAGTGTTTTACACTCTTCTATAATGAGCTAATTAAGGATATACGAGTTCTCTTTATTGAGGCATATGCAGGCTGTTCTTTTTGCGTTACTTTTTTGTTTCTGCTGTGAGTCAGACCTTTCTTTCCTCCCACAGTCTCCTCTTACTGGGTGGGAGGGTGGGGTTTTTTTGAGATGGAGGTCGGAGAAGGTTATTCAGAAGCTCGTTCCCCCACTTGTCTTCTGGCACTGTACTAAAAGGTTCCCCATGTTCCCTGGGATTTTTATGCCTTGTCAAATAAAGTACACCAACAGCACCTCATTGCTTAGTTCAGCTGCCTTGCTTACCAAAAAAGAGAAACTCTCAGCTGCACTACTGAGCATGAATCTACTGTGTTTGCCTTCTGGAGGAGCAGAAATGGTATTTCAACTTCCTTTGCCACAATTTACACCAGTACCAATTATTTTTCCTCCTGCGAAGATATACCATGAGTGTTGTGGCTTTCTGCAGGTGTTATCTCCCATTCATACAGAAAATCTCAACTCTGTAAGTATGGAGTGGCAGATGCTTGTGGCCAGACTTTTAACTTGAAAGCAGAGGTTTTGTACTGTACTGCTACATGAACTCAGCTCTGCCCCTGTGTGGACTAGTATATTCCCTCAAGGTGAACTGAAAACCTTGAGAAACCAGGCTTTTTGAAGCTTCCTGGTGAGATACCAGAAAAGATCTGAGCTTTTCTGGGATATGAACAGTATCCCAAAAATATGAACAGAAGGTGGGTGGCCTTCTCAAGTTTCAGGCTGAAGGGAAGATCCAAAATTTGTGAAGTGCAACATTTCGATCCACAGTCAGCTTGAGACCAAGCCGTGATCTCCATTTGGGCCTTTAATTTTTCTGTTTCTTTTCTGGGTCTTAAGATATTGGAGTAGACCATGCAGCTCAGTTGTGCTAGGGTAGTTTGAAAATTATGTTGAACTCTACCTAAGAAAAGGAAATTGTTCAGTGTTCTCTTGAGATCAAGTTGCAAGCTGTCAAGTCCTGGTGGCACAGTAACTATTATGGTAAGTTGAAAAACAGATAAGCTGGCCCGCACATAAAAATGGAGATGCAGTGTCTTCCAGAGACATCTCCTTGTAGGACATGCAACATTTTTTGGAACACACACACACTATCACTAAAACTGGACAAGTCAGGAAATGTTCAGCTATCTATTCCCTTCTTGAACAACTCATTCTGTGAGGAGTAAGGGAATATTTAGATTTGTCCATTTCCATTCCCTCCACCTTCACTTAAAGCAAGAGGTCCCTCAACAAACTTCCAAGTTCCTTCTTTGATTGAAGCCACTTGGCAGAGTTATTTAGAAAAGAAAAGCTGTGTTTGAACAAATATTCTGGTCATCTCTTTCATTCATGCACCACAGAATATTGTCTATCATCATCAGGGAGTAATTGTCACCCATGCACTAATGTGTGATGAGCAAACTAATCAACCAATGCCTATTCTCTTCCAATTAGCCAAAAAACCCCATTTTCTGCTCCCTACTTTCAGCATTTTATTTGTAGCTGTAGTGTCAATGATTGCAGCTATTCTAAAAACATCTTCCTTATTCATTCCTGAGGCAGCCATGTAGATGTGTGTTCTGAATCCCCAGTACACTCCATATCTTCTCTGCACACCTGCAGAGGGACCTTTTTGCCCCAGTAGCCTGAGTACTATAAAGTCTTTATAATGCTGGTAGAATAGCAAGAATTTTGTTATGTACCATATCAATGGTTCTGAGATAAGAGAAGGAATGGGAAAATATTAAAAATAGTAGGCCTTTACATCTGTTAATACTGGTTTCCTAGGTTACCTTAATCCCCTGGTATTACATATGGACTGCCAGTATGGTAGACAGAGAAGAATTGCCTAAAACCAATAATTTCATTGGAGAAATAAATTTTTGGGTTTTATCTGTCATAGGTCAAAACCAGAGAATTTTTAAACCTCACTGTCAGTGAAAATGGCATTGCAAGACATTGCATTTATTATCCTACCACAATTTCCACATTTTGTTTTCTTATTTTACAAATCAAAACAATTAACACAGTGTTTATTTGTACAAGGCAGTACAGGAAACTGTGAAAATTTCATAAGCATGTTTGCTACTTTTGAGTGGTAAATTAATTGAAGAGGATATATAAAAATTATAGAAGTTTTAAACTAGTGTAACATAATTAAATCTGAAATTTTGTGCATGCAGTTATGGTGAGAGATAATGCAGTAATTTGTGATCAAGTGACTTGTACATTCCTAGTGTTGATTTTTATGCTGTTACTTAATTTAATCCCCATTTAGTTCCCAGACTGCAACAAAATACAGTATTTTTCTAGTTATGTTTATACACATTATAATGCCTCTGGCATTACACATTATTATGTCTCTGACATTATGTATAAATCATGTACAGGATTACCTACCTGTTTAAATTTTCCTGCTAGAAAAAGGGGGCTGAATTAGTAATAAAGACAAGAAACCTTCAGTTCAGTTTTGCAACCACTTCAAGGAGGCTGTTGCAGTGCTGTGGCAATTGGGATAGGGTACCCATTAAGTTTTCTTTTCCTAGGGTTAATGCATTAAACCAAGCATATAAAAGGATATAAAAGGATGGAACTGCCTATGCCTTACCCTCGCCTAGAGACAGCTGAGCTAGCTATAAATGCAAGAGTATGGGCTGTAAAAATAGGGTATCTTCAGCAACACACACCTTAAGGAAATCCCAAATTGTGGCAATGAGGTTGTTTCTGGTACTTGAGCTAAGCTAGTATAAAGCTGATGACACTGAAGCTTAGACATGGGCTTTTAGTGCTTCTTGATGTAATCATGTTTTCAGAGCTTCACAGGTGGTTTCTGAATGTTCTATTATGCTGGAGATTATTTAATGGCCATTTCTTTTTTTGCCCCTAAAATTGTAATTTTGGTTTGTATAAAATACCTAACTCAAAAAAGCTGATTCTATTCTCTCTTATTATATCTTTTTCCTATTGATATAGCAATATAGGCACATATATATATGTAAATGTTGATATATTTAATTTGCTGATAGATATTGACATATCTTTGTTTATGTATTCATATACCTATATAGTATTTTTAAAGGAATCAATCTGTATACACCACCATCTGTTCAAGTCAGGTTTTTTGGAGAAAATGCATCCTTTCCCTGGCCTTTATTTGTAGAATAGAGTATGCCCAATGTATTTACTGAAATGTTTGCTTCTGACATACAGTAACAGCATAGCTGTTCTGAGAAATGGGGGTTGTCCTAGGGTGACTCTGATACCTATCTCCAAATCGTCTGTTCTGTGTTCTGTACCTTTAAGACTGGTTCTGAGAGTGAGCAGG
>JBBMKD010000001.1:104578779-104595692 GCA_037834095.1 Argya squamiceps
GAGAGGTTTTATTGTTTCATATTATTATTATTATTCATCCTTTATGCTTGTGGGCATTTTGTTTGTTAAATAAATAGTTTTATCCACTCTTCTCTGAGGGAGTTCTTTCCCCGGACCAGCTGGGGGTAGGGGCTGTTTGGATTTGCTTTCCAGAGGAACACCATTTGGAGGTTTTCTCCCAAATTTGCCCTAAACCAGGACAGGGGTTTACAAGTCTGATCTGAAATGCATAAAATAATATAGCTCCAGATAGCTGCTTCCTTGCTGACTGTAAGAAGTTGTTTCAAGGAATGAAATTTAAAGGAGCTCTTTAAATTCTGGCCCATCTCTGAAGTTCTCCAGAGAGCTGGCTGTTACTAAGAACATCATATAATAAATATCTCCAGTGTGCCAAACACTCTGGCCTTTGCTGACCAGCAGGCTGAGTTACAGAGTATTTGTGACCAATATTCACACAACCTAAAAGTAACTCTCAGTTAATCCCCAGATTTACCTTTCATAAAGAAATAAAATAAAGATGATCTTAAGTGTTTTCCTGAGGCAAAAGCATTGGAATAACGCATCAACTAGAAACCCTAAGTTTCACCTTAAAGGTCTTTTTGAAACGCAGTTTTTTGCCCTGAAGCTATAAAGAAAGACATCAAATTTGATTCATCTTCACATTAAGTTATGCTAGTATAATTGCATCCCTTCCAGTGGATTTGCATAAATGCAAATCAGGCTGTCTCTCTCTTACATGAAAGTAAAGAAATTTTTCAAGTTCTTTAAGGCATTATCTCTACCCCTTTAATGAGTTAATTCCTCTCTCACCATTTTAGCCATAAGTTGTAGGAATAAAGGAAAGTGAAATGTGATATGTTATCATTTAGAGTCTCATATTTAATTTTTCCACCTATATTTATAACTTCTGAGCCATGTTAAGGATCAGAGAATATGAGATAAAACTCAGGTGAGTTTTACAGTCTCTCACATGAGAATGGCAAAGACTAACATTTTTTTCAAGGCTTTTGCTATAAATACCAATTTTTCTCTTCTTGACAAAGACCCATTTTCATTCAAAAGCTTTTTGTGAATCTCAACAAAACAACAGAAATTATCTCATTTGCAATGAAAAGTAAGAAAGCAAGCATATTTCACATCATTTATGGTACTACTAGGGACATTTTGTTCACCTCTACTGCAGCCAAGCAAGTAATTATCAGCAGAAGGACTTGACTGTAGCATTCATGAGATGGTGTCGGCACCAAAATCCTTTCAGAGATGGCTTTTTCTGGGCCTTTCATTTTGTTTTATTTCACCTTTGACACTAATGTGATGATGGAAGCTACCCTTCAGTAAAACCCAATAACGTGTTTTCTATAGGCACAAACACAACTATCCCAGCAAGATTTGAGATTAGTCTGAAGAACTTCATCTTACTTATTATCTACAAGCTCAGACACTCTGCTATGTAGAGCTGAAATTCCTCTTTTTCCCAGAAGGTTGGGAAAAAGTTGCCTAGTGAGCCTAGGGCTCACTTCAGCTGCTGCCGTGTGCTGGCAGCAGTATCACCTTCTTTCATTTTGTGTCCTGAAACGAAAACTCAAAATCTCTTGTTCAGTTTCTCTTGCAATCATGTAAGCCATGCTATGTATTTAATAAAAAATGTCTGTATTTAAAGTGGATATAACTTATGATTTTTAGGTAGAATTTCCACAATCCACTGCTAGAGAAGCTCAAGCCTTCATGTGCTACAGCTGAGATTAAAAAGGAATAGATAATCTTATGAGCAATGTTTGCAGTTACACATAATAAGCTGGATAATCAAAATTCACGTGACAGAGGATAAAGTAAATCACATTGGGTTCAAACAAGAATTTATAAGCCATGGAACACATTGCAAAACATGACTAGGTACCTTATATTATTTTAAATATTGCCTTTTACTTAAATTTCAGTCAGTAATCATTGGCAAAGCATGAAAGAGCATTCATCTGACCAAGCTCAACATTTTGCTCTGAGAACTGAGCTCTCAGCCAGCTTTAATTATATCCTGCTTTGGATAAAATCCAGTGACAGGGTGTAAGAGCAACAATAAAAGATATTTAGGAAAAGACACATAAGAGCAAATTGTTGCAAGGCACATGACTTCTCCAATTCAAAGGCATTGTTAGTGTGGGCAACATCATTAAATAGCTTATCACAGTCAAAAACATTCTCTGAAGGCAGATGGTCTACAATTGCATGATTTTATTTAGGTTTTGGTTTACATAGTGATCTGAAAGGATATTTTATCTCATTTTACATGAAAATGAAAAAGTTAGTTGCATTTTTGTACAGATAATTTCATATGCTTTATTATCTCAGTAGGATATGTTTTATTAATGAACATGTTTTGCTTTGAACATATTTTAATTTACATTTGTGGCAAGAAGTTTCAGTCTTTCCTCTGCACTGTTCCCTGTCCTACCCGTATTCCTCTTTGGTTAGATGTGAAAGAATATTTTGTTCCTTGTTGACTTTAATGTGTATTTCTGAACCAAGTTCACTGCCAGGGCCCTGAATGCACTAATTTTACTTGATGACCCTGGCCAGCATCTCCAGAGTCCTCCTCTCACATGCCTTCATCCTCTCTGCTCAGAAGCCTCCTCATCTCACCCCTCTCCTGGTCCTGGCCTGAGCAATGTTCCTGCCAGCCCAGGTCCTTGTCACACCTGGTCACTATTCCCAGCACTTCTGGTGGGATGGAGCCACTGCAGGAGACCCCTGTGATGCCTTAAGCTTTAGCTTTCATATTTTCAGATTCTGTGCTGCCTAGGGATGTAGTTCTGAGCCTCATATTAAGTGCCAGTGAGCTCTTTTCACAGAGTAGGTAAACAAAACAAATCCTTTTCCTGCTGAGATCCAAGGACAATTTTCAGGCCAAAAAGCACAAACAAGGGTGGACTGAAGGGAGGAACAAGAAGGATGAGACCTGAAGGTGTAGTTGGACAATTAAACCCCAATAAACAAATGGACCAAAACTTATAAAAAGGTAAGACCTCATGACCAGTCAGCCATTTTGTGACTATTCTCAGTCCACTCTGGGTGCAGCCCTGGTCAGGCTCCTGCCCTGCCCAAGGTGGATCCTGGAGGCCTTTCAATAAATACCTACTTTAGCTCTGTCCAGTCTCTGTTTCAGGTCAGCCTTCCAAGGCATCAGTTGCCCCACTGCCCTGCTACTGCTGTCTCACTAATGCTGCATCCTGATGGTGCCTTAGACATGGACATTTTTAACACTTAACTCATTCCATGAGGAAGTTAGAGGTGTGATGATCATGTGTCAAAAAAGTCCTCAGGCAGCTCCAGCAGTCAATGACAATTGGCTGACAGTGAGTTCATTTGTGTTGAAGACCAGGGTTGGGATTTAGTCCCTGTTTTTGTCTGTAGTGCCCATTTGAACCATCTACTATCTTGTACCAGGATGCAGAGTAACTAAATGCCAGCTCCTCTCAAACTCAAGAAATACATAGGTTTTTAGGCAGAAAGGAGTCAAAGGGACCCTACAGCCTTCCTGTGAAGGTGGATCTTTCATCTGTCCTTCAGTGACAAGGAATCTAGATGAGCACAAACTCCTGGATGTCCTGGTCCAACCCTAGAAACAGAACCAGGGCAATGTCTTAGTGAGACACTGTCTGATAGTGCCAAGGAGTGTCACTCTGGCTAGCAGAATGTTGGAGATTTCATCTCAGCTTGGGATGGTGGAGGAGATGCCCTCATTTTGAGAGCTTACACTTGGTCTTTCTCATAGAATCACACACGCTCTTCCTCTACACAGCCACAACCTCACTATGTCCTGAAGCAGTGCCTAAAGCTGTTATTGAGAAATATTTCTCCTCTCAAATTTGGACAAAGCCATCCCATTTCCAAAGATAAAGAAGAGAAGGCATTATTGGGCTCTTCAGGATAATGCTGAAGATGGGAAGCACATCTGCAATTCAAATGTTAGAGGTAGATGGCCAGCTGTCCTGTTTGATGAAATGATCTCCTTTTCTGTAGTCAGGTGTCCTGTTGTTTTGATGAGTTTTATACAGGCTGCCATTTGTCTTGCATTGTGGCTTTAAGATAAATATTTTAAATTGTCCATTTCATAATGCAGATGTGAGGTGTTCCTGACTACCACGAAGAAGCTTGCTGAGCAATTTTATTTTAATGTTGGGAAAAATGAGCTGGAAATTATCTTGGCATCAAACCAAAGTCTATAGAATTAAAATGCAGGTTGATTGGGTTTTATGCTTGTATTCAGACTGGGAGTGTTGTAATGAAGGTTTTGCTTTGTTTCATCTGCTCTTTCTTCTGCAGTTGTTTGCAAGTGGTTTTGAAGAAATGGACCTTATTTGGTCTCCTAGTCATATGTTTCTCAGTTTATTATCACTTTCCAATACAACACAGAAAACCCTAATGTAATAATTTAATGAAATTTTAATTGCTTAACTTTTGTTTTGGTAGCTTTAGACTTAAATAGAATGGCAATATTTTTCAGGAGTCACTTGTATATCATGAAACATAAATAAACTCAGCAGTCACAATATTATTAATTTTAGTTGAAAAAATGTGTTTGGGGTGAAGAGAGTCAGGATTGTTTCCTCTTGCTTCCCTCAAAGAAAAAAAAATCAGCAGCTGGTATACCCTGGAGGGTAAGTGAACTTGCTCAGGAAACAAATGGTTCTAGATGCTGCCAAGTGTGGCAGGAGAATAAAATTCTCAGCAAGGAGTAAATCAAGCAGGTCTCAAGGTCAAATTCTTCTGGTATAAGGGTAGAGAGTATGCAGAGAGCCTTTTGACAATCAGCAAGACAGAACTGACACAGGTAGTATCACGTTTGGGATAATTCTCACTGCTTTTCCAGTTATCTTTCCAGTTAGTATTAATTTTCTCTGTCCAGAAACCCCATCATTCTAGTTTGAACATAAAAGAAAATATCTTGCTGGAACTTAAAGTGTAAAGCTCTCTGTATGGGAAAAATTTGCATGGACTGATCTCAAAATGCTCCGTCCAAGCACACAACAAACATTTCCCTTCATCGCCCTGAAGGATCATGAAGGACCTCAGCCTAAAACTGAAAGTGCAGACCTAGACATATTAATTCTGTATGCTTTGCAAAGATTTTGGGGTGATTTGGTTTATGAAACTCACTTCTCTCCTAGGTATTGCTTCAACTGATATTTAGCTATTTTGCATCAGCTATACCCCTGGGAGAGAAGTATGTTTGGAGTTTTTAACTTTTCAGATTTAAACTGTGAGAATGCAGAAGATATGCCAGAGAAATCTGGAAAAAAAGAAAAAAAACATAACTATTTAACACACACTTTTTTGCTGCCTTTTAGGATGACAATCTCAACCTACTTTTGTATAGGTCAGGAAGAACAAACACAGCAGGCATATGGAGAAATCCAAATAAAATCTTGAAAAGTAGCATCCTGGTATAGGTCATTTTGTCAGGACTGCTGGGAGAACTGGGATAACTTTTCTGTTCAGTCCAACGGCTTTGGACTTGGACTTTTCAGCTCTGGACTTGGTCGGTATATTGCTGAAGATGTTGCTCCTCCCTGACTAGGGGATGCTATAGGCAGGTTTTCCTGCTGCATACCCAGCCAGTCACCTGCAGCCTGAATTGCTGTGCATGCAAAAATATTTGAAGCAGCAACATGGATTTATGTGGCTTGTCTCATGAAAGCTCAGACTCTCATTCCAGAGGTAGTTATAAACTTAAAAATTTTGAGGGAAAATTACTATAATAGATGTGCTGGTTTGTCTGCCCTGCCTGCTATAAGGTCATAAATCAGTGTATTACTGGGTTGTAATACTGTCATTCACATCTTTTGGGAAATCCAGCCACCAAAATCATGCAAAATCTGAGATCATCATGAATGTGTCAACTGGGAGATGGTGCAAATAGTTTTGCTGTCAATTGGAAATAGCTTCTGACTCAAATGTAGCATAGCAACTATATTTCAGTCCACTCCTTGGCATTGCACCACACCTGTTCCCACCTCCAAGACACCCACATGCAGGGGAATAATCATTTTGAAACTCATCATTTACAACAAACTACAGGAGGAGGTATCCCTTAGGATCTCAGTGTGCAAGCTATTTTCACTGCAGTCACACGCCTGCAGGAGGTCTGTACTGAAGCATGCTTTGAGCAGGGCGCTGGGATTAGATGATCTGCTGAGGTCCCTTCCAACTTGGACGCACTCTGTGATTTTGTGAGGCATGGGCTGATGTCATGGACACTCTGTCAGGGCTGAGCTGTGCTGCATTGCCCTGGCATCAGTCATCTGTGATGGGATCCCTGCCACCCACCAGCTGACTCTTCAGTCACCACCATGCTCTGCTCCACTCTCATTTCTCTTCCAAAAATACTTCTGAGAGCCCACTGACCTTCTGAGGGACTTCACAGATGGGTTAATTTACTTTTGCTTTGACACTGGGACAAATAAATGTTCCCTGACAAGATCAGTAGAGCTGTGTGGCAGTGGCCACTGGTATCAAAACTTGCTCATTCTGTTCCATGCATAGTTCCTCTTCTGCAGCTCTAGCTAGTTTTCCTGAGCAGCATGGATCTGTAGGGCTGGGAAATACAAACCAGAGGATTTTCTGTTGTGCTCTGTGTTTTAGGTCTATTCCATTTTTTTCCATATTTAAAAAAAATAGGATTTGTTAGGCCTTCATTGTTTTTCTTCTGCAGGCATCCCACAGTGGCATGTGCAGGTCACACAGAGGTTTGAGCTGCAGCTCTGGGTCATCCCCATCAGCTGCAAGGAAGGGCAACCAAGGTACCTCTTACCCAGACTCCACAGCTCCAATAATCACTGCAAACCAGGTCACCCTACAGCTTGAAAAACATTAGAAGGGTTTTCTACCTCTGCAATTTCATTCTAATCTAAATCAATAAACGTGTTGACATAAATGATATTTTCCCCTTCCCAGGGAGAAATCTGAGCTGTTCAACAATCCTGCTGTGGCTATATTTCATGTTTTTGAGGTGGCTAGAAAATGCTTTTCTCAATAACCACAAAATAGTAGATAATAATATCTTGGCTTGTGAAATGAGAGAAGAGTTTTATTTTTATAATTATGAGATTTAAAAACAGGGATAAAGAAAAATTTTAGACAACAATGACAAAGAAAAATTTTAGTCTACTCTTTGCAAACAAAGCTTGAATTACCTGTAACATCGCTCAAAGAAAAGCAATTCCTCTTCCATGAATGCTTCTGAATTAATTAAAAAATCAACTTCTTGGCAAAAAGCTAAAGATTTTATGACTTGCATTAACGAAGTTGACAACAATACATATAGAAGAAGCTAACCTTTTTTATCAGTTCCTCCATATTTAAAACAAAAAAAGAGATGCCAAGTGAAGGTTGAAAATAAATATCAAGATAATATTGATGCAGATAAAGGATGAATAGATGTATTCAAATATTTGGATACACAGCATGTACCTTGTTAAAACATGAAAGCACAAACTGAATTTTCATTGGCAGGAGCAAGAACTACTGCATAATTAAAAATGTTGCTTTCACCTATGAATCCTTTATGAAGAGATGAAAAGTTCTGGTTTGGCATTGGAATTATTAACATTGTTATCATAAACCAATATTTTTCAATATTTTTCCTACTAAATATTTTATTCTGCTTCTTCAAAACCTTAGATTTTAAGAAGAGATACATTTTTCAAAGGAACATGAGAATAGAGAAGGCTTGATCCTACAGCTACAGAGTATTTATATAATTGTAACATTCAGTAAGCAATTCAGTAATGTTACCTAAAAAAGTTGTGGAAAGTGGTTTTCAAGACATAACACTTGGCTTCATTACTCCTATTGTTACCAGTAGTTACAGCTTCAGATAAACAGACAGATAGATATAGATATAGATAGATATAGATATAGATATAGATACAGATATAGATATAGATATAGATATAGATATAGATATAGATATAGATATATTAAATATAAATAGATAGAGAGCTAGAGAGAGAGATAGATAGATAGATAGATAGATAGATAGATAGATAGATAGATGCATACATACATACATAAATTTATTCTAATGAAGCAAGGGTTAATTCAGTCTAAAATATTTATTATATTAAACCTATGCGTTCCCTATACCTCATTAAGTGTGAAGATGTGGAAGGCTGAGCATTTAGGAAGTCATGGTACAAATCAGCTGCAAGCAGTAGTTATGTTCTGCAGAGGACAATGTCATCTAATGCTGAATATCTAGAATTATTAGACATGTAATTTTTTTTGGCTCATAAAGGATTTAGAATAATCACAAGGCAAGCACAATTAATTTTTTAATTGGCATGATTCCTTGTGTCTTTTTCTGATCCAAGAATGATTTTCACTTCACAGCTTTCTATTTTATTCCTTTTTTCCTCAAAACAACACATTCCCACATCTTCATCAGCTCTATGTGAACCCTTTTTTTAGTTGTTTTGCTGCATGTGTTAAAATTATTTGTCTCATTAATTTATCCTTTAAAAAACTGAAAGTAAAACCTCCGTAAGATATCTGCACGCTAAACTTACCTGCTGTAAGCTAAAAACCATGATCATAATACAAACACACAGACACATCAACAAGGTACAGCTTTTACTGTATTAACATTGAATTCAACTTTATTAATGCCAAATAAAACCTTTATTAATAAGTAAAGATCAACGCTTAGCCGATCAATGAAAGCCAAGTTACCACCACTGCACGATAAAAGTGAAACACCACAAATTGATGGGAACCTACCAGTTATTTTCAGAGAAAAACAGTCTGTGGGAAATAGTTAAGTGATTAGAAACAACTTAAAGAAGATAAGCATTTTAGGGTGCAGTTTCTTTTCAGTCAGCGAATTCAACATTAAGTATTTACTGAACCCCTCACAAACTGAGGAAATGCTGAAATTGGGCTGTATATTTGGGACCTGGCACTGTGGGGACTCTAAAGAGGAAATAGTTCTTAGGGGCTGCTACAGGGAAGTGCTGCTCAATTTCCATCTGAAGGAGCTACTGACCATTTCCTATGGAGAACACTGTACACAGGGATACCATAACATTTCCAGAGCTTCCATGCAAAGTCCATTCATCACAGTATTGATTCTTGCCTATGTCTGAAGTGTACCAGAGCAGAGAGAAACCAAAAATGAGCTGCAGCCAGCAGAGAAATCCACATGAACTGCTGTAAGACCCCCTCTGTCTGCAGGGAAGACCAGAATAATTGTTTTGGCAATGACAGAGGCAGCTCCTTCCTAGATTTTATCTTTCCCAAGGTCATTTATTCATTTCTCCTTTATGACATCCTGTCTGGGCATGTTGTACAATCAAGAGCAATCACAGGACCCCCAGGAAAAATTAAAAAGAGAATGAGATGTCACTGCCAACAGAGCAGTTTGTCATGCCTGAAGATGGGTTTTGAGGAGCTCTTGGTAAAGATACTCAAGCAAGGAAAGAAGGTTATTAGCTGGATGAACTAAGGAGCAAAATCCACTCTAAAATGCCATTCTTTTGCGATAAATATCCACCAGACTCCATGCCCTCAATGCTTTACTCTTATTTCTCTGTGGTATTTATGATCTCCAGCCTGCATAGATCATCCTTTCAACATGAGAAGCAATTTTGAAGGGAAAGGTAAGACAAAGCAAACGTGTGACTGTTCCACAGAGTATTTTTCACTGTGAGCATAGCTTCTTGTCTGTGAGGACCACAGAGCTGCCTGTGTCCATTTTGGATTTCTGCCTGCAATCCATGAGTCTCCTGTCAGGGTGCAGCATGGCCAGCGACAGACTGGGGCAAGGACCTTCCCAGGCAGCCTTATCCCTCAATGAGGAGCAGAGCTGAGCCAGGGGTGGTGATGGGGCACACCAAGAACCTCCCACATATCAGAGCATGCAAGAGTTCAGCCCAGGATTTCTCAAAATCACTTTGGGAGACACCATAAATGACCATATGCTGCCCAGAGAATAGAAATGCATTTGAAGGGAAAAAACGAAGCGGGAAAAAACGAAGCAGGAAAAAAGACACTCTCAATAATTCTGAGTGTCATGCTCACTGCCCTGTCCCTGAGTTAATGTCCTTGCAGCAGCAAGAGGACAGTGGGCCAGAAGCTGGCAGGGAGGAAGCTTTCACACTAAACTCAGCCCAGGCAGAGCAGGAGTGCCCAAAAGCACTGCTGGGTGCTGGGAGCAGAGACATCTGACACAGCTTGTACAGGGTGATTCATAAATGGAACAGAGGAAGCCTGTGACAAAGAGCCTGCTGCAAAGGGAGAAACAGCTGAAGATGCTGTCAGTATTATGGCAGAGGAGGGATTCACCTGGCAATCATTCAGATACACTGCTGCTGCTTTCATCTCCTGAGAAGGTTTTCTGTATTTCCTATTAGAACTGAGAGCTTATGAATAGAAATGTGTTGTCTGTTAATGTAAGGCTCACAGTAAACAGTATAATGAATTCAGAAACACCATGTAGAAGGATCAAGCAAGTTATACAGTTATGTTTATATTTTTAATAAGTACCTCAGCTATTTAAGCCCACCTCATATTGCTGTCTACCATATCTCACAGTAGCCTCCTGGTAACTTGCTGAAAAAAATTGCTTTTGCTGAAGCCTTCCACAATATCTTGTGATGCCATGGCCCAGTGAACTGTATACCCACTATGTGTGGAAGGTAGAGGACTATAGCTGGCTGGACTTTGTCAACACAGGGATCAGAGAGTGCAGTCAGAACACATACACCATTAGCACATGGCTTCACAATAGAAGAAAGTTCAATAATTCTACTTGCCAAGTCCTGTCTCTGGCTCTCATCCCTCCTGCCTAAAATACTGAATGGATGGAGAAGTTACAGCCACTGAATTAAGGGCAGAGATTTAATTTTGGCACAGAATAGGCTCATTAAGTATATTTCACCCATGCTTCTAACATTGTTAATCTTTTTTAAAGTGCTGTGAAATTTGAAGGCATGCATAAAAAAATTCTGCTGAAAACATATCCATTAACACAGACCACAATGACATCTCTAAAGCTTTTGCATCATTTCAGCAGTACAGTTTATCACATGTATATACTAGGCAATTTATTTTTCAACCATAGATAGTTAAGGGATAATAAAACAGGAGTCATCTTTATACGGTAACAATCCAGTTGCAGATCCCGAGTGCAACATTGACAAGGACATAGCTAGATTTCTATCAATATGCTATTAGATAGCTCTGAAATGGCATTAATTTCACCTTTCCTTGCTTCTCCCATTGTGCATGGCACTTCCTCGTGCTGAGTTCAGATGCAGAGCTGAGAAACTCAGAAAATACCCAAGGATCAGGAGTAATGTGTCAGGTTGAGAACTGAGGGGGTGATATTGCTAATGCTTAATGTTTTCTAAATTGTCAGCACTGAACAATGAAAAGGGGAGTAAAAAACTGATTACATTTTGGCAGAATAGCAATGAACTTAAAGATGAAGGAAACTTAGGAAATGATTTTGAGGATCTGAACACGGCTGGTGACCAGAATGAGATGTGTCAAAGAAAGACTGAAAATGTCACACTGCCAGCCCTTGTACAGAAAGACTGGGAATACTTTCTCAGTTTCTATTTCCATTGCTGTGAAGTAGTACATTTGATAGGCTAGATTAAGTAGTAGCAACCCAAGATTTGTAATCAGCATTTGTTGATGGTGCTCCCTGGAGACAGTAACCATTTAACCAAGTTTAACCAAGGAGTAGAGGCTTGTGAGGTGCTTCAGAATATCTGTTGGAAACAAGAGAAATGCTGCATCAGCAACTTCTGTGATTGCCCTATCTTCCTCATTGCTCTGCTTCCAGCATGTCCAGCTGATGTTCCCAGAGATGTTTTCCTATCCAGACCTGAGCCTTTCAAGTAGACAAGCATGCTACATAATAATGGGGATCTCAGGACTATGTGGATCACAGAACTTTCTGACAGGATGGATTCAGAAAAAAATTACCATTTTATTATCCCATTTAATACATTTATTACTGCCATTTAATAATGGGAATATTTATGATGGCAAATGTTGCTGATATCCATAACCTTTAGAATGAAAACCCAGATTCAGAGACAGCTATTCCAAGGCAATTGCAGAAAATTTACATGCTTGTCTGCTGTACTCAGCTTTACCTCTGTCGGTTGCAAAAGCCATCACCTTAAAATACAGAAGATACCACTTGCAGAAGAAATCACTGTTAGGAGAGTAGGAGGGCAGAATGTTTTGTTACTGTAATGAATGAAGTCATCAATCCTTTAGTTGAACTGAAAATAAAGCGATGATTTAGAAAATTCCCTCCAGAGTGATTACTGTGTGTCATCAGTTAGAGCAACACACATTGCTCAGAGCCAAAGGCAGAAGACAAGAAGCTCACCAGCTTCAGGAAATAAGAAGAAAAGAGGGCATGGACTGATGATGCAATAATTCAGCATTCAGCCAAGACAACCCAACAAGGTGACTACAGACAGCTTGAGTTTCAATACCATCAGTGCAGATTCTGAAATCTCAGAGGCAGGCTCCCAGATCTGCTAACCCCTCATAACTCCCTTTTGTGTCTCAAAATGTCACATTGTCACTTCACTAACTTTACGTTATATTTGTGTTATTTGTTCTTTGCACAGCTTTACTCATTGATTTTCTTTTGGTAGCAAAATTACTACAGCTTTCCATCTGATTTTTTTCTGTGCTATCTACAGTGGATTTTTGCTTTAGAAAATAATGCATCTGTTGCCCCAGCAAAAGTTACGTAATTCTCCATTTACCCATACAGTTTTGCTCACTCTTTTATGTTTTCCTGCTCATCAGTATGCACACCATCTGTGCCTCTACTACAATGTTCTGACATGGCCTCCAGACTTAATGGTTTTAAACTTTTATTACTTTGCCCTTCAGTCTCATGTTAATAATTTTGCTCACTGTTTTAAAAATCTGCCCTTTCAAACCTTGCTCGTAGCATGTCACCCACTGAGAAATTCAGCCCACTTGCCCCTGCATGATATCAAACCTTATGGTATGCTATGGCTGGAAATCAGTGGAAATACTGTAATAACCAGAACTAAACATTGCAGTTATATTGCAGAGGATACAATTATTAATTACAGAAGAAAATGATAGCATGCAAAGAACACCTGGGAAGAGCTATTACCAATGAGTATAAATGAAGAAATGCTTTTACTTGGTCACTCTTTTCAATGTAGTGATTGAGAGATCTCAGACAGCACCTACAGCTAATGTATATAATGCCAGCTGGTTATACATTGCCACAGTGCTAAATTCCCTCTAATAATGTGTATTGTGAATCCTGCTAATTGACCCTCAAATCTAAGTTCTGCCCAGTTTAGCTAAGGAGATTTTGGAGACAGGGAACACTTGCAGGCAGATTTCATGGAACACTTGGACTCAGAAGGGCTGGGCAACATTATTTTGTCAGACCCAGGAATGTTTTGCAGCAAAGCTGGTCACTTTCAGACTGCAAGAGGAATAGAGGTTTTCTGATTAAGGCACTGAGCAGCAAGATGAAAGTGTAAATCCCAGCTCTGCCAGAGGTCGCATGTATATCCCTGGGCAAGTCAAATCACCTTGCTGTGGTTTGTGTCTGCAGCTACAAAAAGCAAATCATTATTTTTCCATCCTCAAGTATTTTTGAGGGTGAGACCTCCTTTGGAGCTGGACTTTTTCCAGCAGTATGTTTGTAAGGATCTAACACAAAAGCATTTTATCTAACTGAGATTTCCAGATGTTCTGTGGAATAGACCATTAAGGCTTCTACTTAATGCATAGTATGAAAAAGAAAAACTGCAAATGATCTTTCAATTTTTCTTTTGTAATGTAAGCTAGGAATAATGTACACTGGGATATTTGGATTTATATAGGTTGTTATAAAGGAGCAAATGAGACCACAATCATGACTTAATCATTCTGAAAGATTTTACTACCTAAATCTGATTTTGTTTATTGGTGTTTTCAAGTTTGTGGAACATGAAAAAGAAAACAAGAGATGCTTCATTTTGAAACTGATGAACACATTAACATTTATTGTGGAAATATAAACAAACTTTGCAAGAATACAGACTGCTTCTTTTGTACCCTATCAGTATTCTTGAGGGAGAGCAAAGTGGAGGACTTCCCTGCAAAGTTATTCTCAATGACAACTGAGTTACTTTGTAATGCTTTAGTTCATATTAAGTATGGTTATATTTTATTATGTTCTACAAAATCCTCTTCATTGTTTTCATTTAAACAACTAAACCCTTTCCATGTTAATAAAAAGATATAATTAAAAAAATTTATGCCATTTTCATCCAATTCCATCTGTTCAATTTTCATTATCACAGTTCCAGTGCATTAGTATTTCTTTTCTATCAGAAATAATGAAAACCTAAGTTGAAGCAGTTGTTATTTGTATGAAAAGCATTTGTCAACCCAAGGCCTTCAGCAAAGATTATTTTAAATTCAAATTTAGTTACTTATCAGAACTACAGCAGTTGATTACAAGGTAAATAAATATGTGCACAAAAATTTGGAAGAAATCAATTCCAGTGCAGATTTATGGCACTGAAAACACAACACAAGTCTAAATTTTCAAATATCTAAATTAAATTGAGGTTGTATTTCCCAACAGGATGAATGTTGGAAAAATTGTGAGACAAGCAACAGTAAAGTAATTTTAAAATCACTACTAATTACAACACTTTGGAAATATACATTCTGTGTTTGAAATACACGAGTCAATGCCCAGAAATGAAACAATGAAATACTGTTAAAAACATATCGAGATCACAATGACAGAAGAAATTGACAGTAACAACAAAAGAAGTTTTAGAACATTATCCAGCAAAACGTCCTTCCCTTTTTTTTCTTAATCCAGAAATTTGTCTGTTCTCTCATGTAAAATTATTTACCTAAATAATGAATATAGAGGAAACTTTATTAAAAATTCCTCATTTAATGAATTTATAAAGCAGTTTTTCAAATTAGTTATTTTTAATCTAGGGGAGGCCAAGTATTTTCATCATTTATTGGTTGAAACACACAACATGTCATGTTCCTTTCCAGTATGCATTTTCCCTTCAGGCTCCTCCATGAGGTTTGCCACCTTAGACTTACATATAAAGGTACATGTAGAGATTTTTATTCAAAACAGTGTGACGATATATTGATTTTGATTTAGCCATGCCTCCCATTTCAGCAGCTCTACTGAAACTTAACTTTAGCCTTCATTAAAATTACACTTTTGCTGTTTGCTGAACATTGGAATTCTTGCTCATCTCTTTAAGCTTTTCTCTTTCAAACTAATTGAAATGTTCACCCTGACTGTCAGTCAAATGGCATGCTTTTAGGGCATTTTTTGTTTTGGCATTTTTAGGGCATATTATGTAGATAGAATTATCTCTTCTTGAAAATGAATCTGGATCTGGTCAGGTGAGAAACACATCAGCTATTGTGGAATAACAGCCTGCATTGCTCAGACCTACATTACAAGCAGCTCTCCCCAGATCCTAAATAACAACAATCCATTTGCTGAGCTCTGCCTGAATTATAGCTGCTTTCAAATGGACAATAATATTTGTTGATTTTTCATTTCTCTCAACTGTGTTTTCCAAAATGACTGCAAGCTGCCAGCATGGTACTCTGCCACTAAATTAGATGAAATGCTCCCCCTGCTTTTTTAAGGACCTGAATCTTGGAAAATATCAGTCTGGGCTCCCACCCACATGCACTTATCCCATTTCCCTCATCCACACAGCATATGCTTCAGGTCAGGCTGGCTCCAGTGAGCAGCCAAACAGGAATGTGTCTCAGGAATGAATGTCTTCATCAGCAGTGGCATGGTTAGTATGTCACAATGCCATGAACAGCAGTTGCAAATACTATAGTCTAGATTTCAGTGAAGAAATCACAGAGTCACATACAGCTTTCTAAGGGTTGGGTACTCTAATTGAAGGACTATAAAATAGTCCTGAGATTGAAGTTAAAATTCATTCTCTAATGAGGATATACAAATTCTTTGAGCTGTAGGACTGACCATACAATTGTACCTTTTTTGTAAGGGGCTTATTTAAGTGATTTTATTTAGAGCATGACTCCAGTGAAAGATAGACAATGTGGAAGTCTCCATGACCATTAGTTCTCAAAAATAATTTAAAAAAACAAACAAACAAACAAACAAAAAAACAAACTCAAAAGTGAAAGTACCTAAAAAATGTAAGAAGGCAAACACTTTTATGAAAACACAATTTATTTTTATGAAAATACAAATTCAGAAAGCTTATCCAGACTTCAGTATGTCTTGCTGGTTTTTTTTCTTTAAAATATAAAACACAGTCACTCTTTTGATCACAGACATGCAATGAAGCCTCTTGGAGCCTGTCTCTAAAACCAACAGTTTTGGGGTAAAGCTGTGCTCTTAGAATATAAGAAAAAGCAGTCCCTGAAGTCTCTTTTACATACTTTGCTGCAAAACCCATGTCCTTTGCACTGGCACAGTGACACTTCTGGACTCTCCCAGGTGACAGCTCAGAAATCCTGTTCTGGCTGGACTCTGTTGCATTCCAGCACCAGGATACTGTAAATATACCATGGTTCCCCACTGGAAGTACAAACCAAGATTACAAGTGGAAGAGATGGGCACCCATCTGTTTTTCTTATCCTACAGAAACATAGTTTTAGCTGTAACCAGCAGTTTGCCCAAATGTCCTCTTATGTTTAGGTTACAAACTTTTTGGTGAAGGTGTGTCATGATGTGTCCTGGGTTGTAGTATAAGATATACACAAAGTATTCTATCATCATCTTCATCAACTGTTGAAACCAATTGTTGAAGCAGTGTTCTTCCAGGTTCCCCCTCTCTCTTCTGTTAAGGTGTCTTCTGTTAAGGTGTCTTCTG
>JBBMKD010000001.1:104595792-104613515 GCA_037834095.1 Argya squamiceps
TCATCCCACTCAGGTTGTATTCTGACTCTGTCAGTGGTCTTTTGTATTGTGGCATTTATTTTATTTTATCCTTTTTTCTTCTTCCTATTAAATTGTATTTCTGACTTGGAGCCTCTTGCTCGTTTTGCTTTCAAACCACTACATGATGTTAGTATCCAACAATAACATCTGGCTTCTAACTACTGCAACTTTCCTCATCAGGTCTTCCCAAATTCTTGTGGATTATAAGAAATTGCTCCAGAAGAATTAGAAACAATCCCCTGATCTTCAGATTATTTTTGCTGAGGGCTCTGTGAGTGGTGATGGTCACACACCTCGTTGGTTCTTGGTGTGGTTCTAAAACACAGCCACCACTTTTGAAATATATTGTAGCTGTCTGGAAGTGCCTGCCCAAGGACAAAATAAGGTCATACAAAATCAGATTATCAAAGCTTTGCTTTTATATAGCATTTATTTTTCAATAAGATCCTCTCTGACATATTACTGTTTCTCAGATTGAAGCACCTTGAAAGATATTTTCAATATAAATGAGAGCTGTTTCCTCACTGCCAGAGGTGCAGTTCTCTCTGCTGGCATCAACTGGCTTCTGTTACCTATGAATTTGCTCTCTTCCCCTTGAATGTCATCTGCAGCCTTCTTTGTACAGAAATTTCTTTTCTTTCCAAGACTATTTGTATAACTCAGAATAATTACAAATCCAGCAGTATTCAGGAGATCAAATTATTTTTTAATGATTCTGCCAGGACACCAAGCAAATTTTTTTTCTGAAATTTACTTTTAAGAAGTTTGATTGTTCAGACTACTTATTAGACTCATTAATATAATTATGCTGACAGAGAACACAGTGCTTCAGTACTTGTAAAAGTGACTAATTAGGTATGTAATACCTTGATACACCTCCAAAACACTCTTAAAATAGCTATTAAAAATGAGGTTCCATGTTTATTTTTCCTTTATTTCATGGGATGTGTATGGTGGGCTTCCTGACTAAATAAACCCAGGAATAAATTAGAGAAAATGGTAAAAAATAATAAATAATTTAGCAGGTGTAATCTAAAAAGTGACAGGAAAGGAGTGCAACCTGTACAGCTAAAAGAAAAATGGCAAATAGTAGATATGATAACTGTGTCTGCCTACTTCAGGAGAAGTAACATAAAATATGAGGAGGAAGTATTTCAAGTTATAAAAGCAATATAATAATAAGGGCTGAAACTTGAACAAAGAAAATTGATTTCGGTTATGCACAAGGAATAAAAATGCTTAAAACAAGGACAATTAGACAGTGGAAATTTCTACCAAGGGGGGTAATTGGGAGACTACCATTAGGAATACTCCAGGGTACACTAGATAAAACACGCACAGATTTTATGCTGAGAGTTAATCCTGCCCTAGTGCAGAGTGATGGTAACCTTTCTTAAGCTATTATCTGATTGTCACAAAAAAAAAGTTGAGGTACAGGTGAAGCCGTTTCAGTTGATCTCTGACTTAGCAAGTTTCAGAGAGTGATTTCCTGAGCTGAATTCCTCCCAGGGAGCCTGGAGAGGGAAATGAAGACTGACAAAGCTAAGCATGGAAACCTGACAGAGGATGTCAAACAGAAATGAGAAGAAAAAAAATCCAGAAGAGGCAAATACATGTTCCAGAGCATAAGCTGCAGTCACAGTGAGTGCCTGGCTCCTGCTGCAGACACAGCCCCGTGCACTGCTGGGATCCTCGGGAGCGCGCACGGACACACGAACCTGTGCCCCAGTGTACAGGCCTCTGGAGCTGCAGCCCAGCAGCCTCTCCACTGCAACGCAGCCCTCAGCAACACTTCCAAATGTGCATTAATTACTGGATGTGTACTTAGCTAAGGCAAGCTCTAATTCTATTTAATTTCTATTTTTTTTAGCCAAAATCGCCCTGGCACTAAGCAGAGGGTATTAAGTGTTTTTCTCGGTTGTGGAGTATACAGTAGCTCTATTATGAGCCCTTGATAACTCACGAGCAGTTTTACTCCTCATCTTAATCTGTGATCTAATTTGGGATCTAATTTTCTTCCATCCTTATCCCATCTCCCCTTACATTATCCTCCAAATAATATACGCTCTCAGAATACCAGAATAGAAATAGAAACCTATAAATCTTTCAGAAGCATTTATAGAGCTGCTCTGCACTGTGGCATGCATTCAACTGACAGCTGCTGCATGCCTTTGTGTTCTCATTCATTAGACATTGCTGTCTGGATTACATCGGCATAGAGGAATTCTTTATATCCTAATTATCCTTCTGCTCTTTCACTTGCTTCACAAGGTAGATGCTTTGTAGGTGTATTAGGAAGAATGTCTGAAGTATTGCTCTGGTTAACCAGTAAAACATCAAGTGTTCTGCTGAATCTTCTCACAATTTAAAAAAAAAATCTGAGCAGTAGGTTGGGGTGGGTCAGTTTGTTTAGGGAAAGAATTAATAATAGATATTCAGAGGCACAATTAAAGTAAGTGAAATAATGGCCTTCCTTTGACCTCATTATTTAAAGAATTTCAGGTATTTTCTAAAAGAGCAAAAAAAAGGAGCAAGGTCAACTGGGCAACATAAAAGGGCTGTGGTCTTAAGCTCAGAGAGAAAATAGCTTTGTTAGTTTAACAATGCTGATCTGTCAGCTGTGGCACAAGTTTCAAAAGTATTGATGGAAATGTAGCTTTGAGAAGACCACCTCCATAGAAACTTAAGTGGTTTTCCTTTCTCTAAATACCAAGGACATCATTATGTCATATCTGGTAGTAAATGAGAGATATAAGTCATCCATAAAAATTATCAGAGATGTGTTCAATGGGAATAGCTGATGCACTGCATTTTTAATTTCTCCAATTTACTAATTAAAAATTCTCCTTGGACAAAATGTCAGTTAATGATACTAAAATAACACAGAATTTCTCGAGTGATGGTTTATTAATACATCCACATATGTATACCCCATTTGATTTTTATAGTTCATATCTAGTCAGGATCTTTTAAACAATATTTGTTGCATTTATTAGCAAATAATACAATACTTATGTTTTCAGCCTTAAAGAGTTGTGACTTCTGCAGCAAAGTGAGAGAGCTGTTTCTCTTTGCTGCATGCTAATAGGCACCATTTCCTGCATTGCACATCCTCAGGGCCTGCTGGCCTGGAGACTGACTATGACTATGTCCTAGGAGATGATGAAACAAAGATGACACAGGGTGTATAACTCTGGTATTGGGCTCTCAAATGGGAGAATGACAGCGATATACTCCCTCACTACACTGAGCAAAGATTAAAGCTGATTCTTGTTACAGTTTTTAAGCAAAAATGCCACCTGAACCTCTTCTCTCAAAGTCTTCATTTTACCTCATTAAGGTTTCATTTAGGTGCTTGGATTAGTTTGTATTTTCACCAAAAAAAAAGCTTCTAAGTTGTGGTAGGGAAGGATGAGGCTGAGCTGCACTTTGTAAGTCAGCCATTCCTAGGAAAGGACTTAACTCTTGAAATTCATATATGTTGCTATATATACATTTATGTTCATGCTTTCCCGGACCATCTTTATATAGGAGGAGGTGCTGGAGAACTGAGTGGCCACTTCTTTCACACAAATCTAAGCTAGATTCACTTTTCTCTCACTTGTCACAAGTGGTACCATTTCCCCATCTTTAAATGCTTACAGATTAGGATGTCTCTCCATTACACCATGCAGGCCAGAAGGCAGAGGCCAGTAGCAATAAAAACCAAGACTCTTATTAAATACAGTGGGTGAGCAATGCAGATTCACAGCAGCTCAGGGCCTTCATACTCAGAACTGTGATTTAACAGAGAATTGGCAGAAAGGAGATGAGACTTACACATTGGGTGGAAAAGGATTTATTCATGCATGTGGTTAACTGCTGAGTGACAGAATAGAGAAGGCACTCACCACAGCAAACAGCTGAGACTGTACCAGCCCTGTATGGATACCTTCAGGGTTTTTTTCAGCCAATAAAATAGTAGGGTCCAAAGGGGGTGTGCAGACCAGGGAATGACCAAAGTCAGACCAACATGGCATGTGCATGACCAATGTGATGACAATTCAACTGCATGCTCAGCAAATTGCTCTGTAAAAAATTTTATTAAGAAATACATGACCAGTACAAAAAAGGCTAGGTGTTTCTTTTTTACAGTAGAAACAGAGAATATATTATTAAAATCTAAGGCACCAGTCCCTCTGTCTTCTACCAGAATACTAAATCCACCAGGCTTTATAACAACAGAAATGTCTTCTCTTCAGACCTGTGGTTTCTGCAGTGAAAATAGACCATATTCAGAATGTTAATTCATTAGTTGTAGATTATTTTAGCATTCCCCCTCATGCAGTTGCCAAACCCTCTGGCCAAAAGCACTGAGACATCAAAGGTCATTTGGGCCAATGATTACTTTTGTCAGCTGGGTAGTTTCTTTCACTTGGTTAATTAATCATGCTCTGTGTATTTCTCAGCCTCAGCCTGTCTCAGGGAAACAGTATGTGTCATTATTGGTACTGGGTTTATTAAAGGCACAGCAAAGAAACTAATCTGCAGATAATACAAAATTACAACTACAAAGGATAATATCACAATATTGGACATTGTATAATTGACTGAATGGATGATGGAAATATTTTGCTTTTATTGCAACTCAGATACTACCTAGTGGGGCATACAGAAGGACAGGTAAATAAATCTGGAAGTCAGATAGTTTAAATCCTCCAACCTTGTCAGATTGTAATTTGATTTACAATAATTTTGCAAAATTGTCTTCTTACTGTCATGTACAGTTGACTTTCATACCATAACTCAAGATAGGAAAGAAAGGTAATTTGAAACATGAAAGAGTAAAAATCCTGAAATATTGAGGACTACAGGCAGAATTATAGAAATTATGACAGTATTTTTGAGACAAACATATTCTTGCAAGAAAATACACATTTAGGAACAGATTTTATGTAGCATACTTCAAAAATTGCAGTTGCAGTTACAAGTTGTCTATTGTTTATTTCACATTAGGAGTCAGTCTAAGATTAACTTAGCATTTTTTTACTACTATGAATACAAAAAGCTGTGTACAATAAAACCAAATAAATAAACACAAATAAATACAGAAAGTAACTCCTGTTAAAAGTTTGCAAGTTAGATCTACAAATTGAAAACGGACATAAAGGAATAACATGTCACTGTGGATAGTAAGTTCAGTTTTTAACGATTTGTTTTTCCTTCTTTTAACAATAGGGGTCATTATTGTGGAAGACTAACAAAAACTTTATATAGAATAATTTGCATTTTGGCAAAGATTGGAAAGATTAAAGGGCATCCTTAAATTTATATTTGGGGAAGTTCTAAAAACTTAATTTCCTCTTTTCCTTTCTAGTTCTTTACCTACATGGCTTCTTTCCGTGGGACAGCACCAGTAGCTTTAGAGTTGTGTTTAGAAATGCATCTTCCAAAACCAAAGAAAATATTAAAAGATGTGTAGGTGAAAATATCAATATATCAGAATTTAATTTATAGACATAGGGGAGGTGGAACTTCTACTTTCAAACTTGTGCAGTGTTTCCCATAAGAAGGTAATTTTCAGGTGCTTGCAGTATTTTTTGTTAATTTGACCTATTTCACCTTATTTAGCAAACACATTATTTAGCAAATGTTAAAAAAAATATGCAGGTATTTTATTTGAAATGCTGTGGCTGTGCTGTGGTTCCATACTTGGCAATATCAGGAGTGGCCATCTCATGAAAATACACTGACATCTGGACTAAAATCAGCTTTTTAAAATAGGAATTACTTAGGTTGTTCAGCTGGAAATAACTTCTTCCCCCTTCCAACCCATATGGTTGAGAAGACAGTGAATGCACAATCTCTGCAGGAAGAGAAATAGCTCACAACAAAGGGCTGTGAGGATTTGAGAACATCTTTCCTGCAGGGACTGCTCCCAGGGATGCTGGAGGTACCGCGGATAATGAAATTGAATGTGGAAAGTTTATCTTCCTGTCCCCCTCTCAGTCTTTGTGAGAGTGATTTTAAAACCTGTATTTTCTTGCCCTAGAAACACTCTCTTTCCTGATGAGTACTGTGACAAAGTCAAATGCAGAATGGCCTCGTGCAGGAAGGAGGGAGAAGTCCGAGGACCAAGGAAGGATCCTGTGTGATGGAAGACTCTGGGGAGCTCTGCTTGGAGAAGGAGGCTGAGGCATCTCAGGAGACAAGACTGGGGGAGGGAAATTTTAAGGCATGGGAGAGGTGATAATACCAGAGAGAAACAAGCAGAAGAAGACATAGCCTGCAGAACATATGCCCAGAGCTTGGAACAGAAAACATGACTCCAGTTTTAGGTTTCTCTGCTATCAGCTGATAACTGTGAAACTCGCTGTAGAGCATCTTGCCCCCAGCTGAGTGTTGCTTTGCTGAGGAGGGGATCACTATTCTATCCAAAATTCTGTCAGCTCAGAGGGTCCAGGTCTCTGGAACAGAGGCACAGACTGCAGTAGCTGGATGATTGTTTTTCTGTTTTGCTTCTTTCTATAAATTGACCATTTCAACTCAAGCAGCCTAAAAATGCAAAAGATTATTCTTAATGATTGGTGGGAATTAGGTATAATTTCTGGGGGGTTTTTTTTCTACTTCTGGCTGTGGATGTTGCAGATATGGTTATCTTTATTTACATGTTGTACACAAGTTTACATTTCATTTTTTTCCCGAAGGAACCCAACTGCATTGACACCAATAGATAATTCTTTAACTGAATCAACTATTTTATAGATATATGTAAGTATTTATTTATATATGCTCTGTGTGTATTTTTATGTATTCATATATTTTATATTTTCTGTTTAACAGTGGCCTTGTGTCTTTTTTTACTGCACATTATTAAGTCCCTGCTATGAAAATAAACTATTATTAACTTCCTCACAGGGTTTACTGTAGCTATCTGCATTAATGCATCTCAATGCTTGACAGTTATTTTGGTCACATCATCACAGTGGTGGCTGAAATGAGAAGGAACCAAATCCCATTCCACAGAAAGCTCTGAAATTATTTATGTCAAAAACTGCCAATAATTTTCATTATGTCTTTGACTTTGACTTGAGCATTTTGATAATCTATTTCTATATAGTGTGTAATGCATTCACAACGGTTGCAAAGATATATATCCATAGTCAAGATGAATTGGTGGTTTGCTTCTGCAAAGCAGCACAGCCAAGATGGGTCTTCTTTGCCACAGGGACAGAAGAAGCAAAGGCAAAACTATGGGGGTGGCATCTGAGGAGGGCTGAAAGAAAAACATTTTCCTTCCTAAAAGTGTCAGAATCAAGTGGATTCTAGAAAACCAGGTGTGCTGCTCCTGCTGCAACCAGAGGTAGGGCAAGAGATACCGAAATAACTGATACTTTTAAGAGGAGTTTTACTTCTTCACAGCCGCACTTACTGCCCTACATCCACAAAGTTTCTCATTGTCACAGCAGAAGTCAGCTTGTCTTGCAGGACCTTGATTAGGGCAGAGCAGTCAGTGGGGCACGGCCACTTTGCAATTTTCCTTTTCCCTACTTTTACCCTGCTGATATGCTCTACTGCCTTTTTTCAGAGCCAACCCCAGATACATCACTTACCAAACAATGTTCTCTCTGTGTTATGGTTTGTCAAGTCCTCTGACGACTTTCTCTTGGTCAGTATCAAGACCTATTCATTTTAAAAGGGAATTAGCACATATCTTTGTTAGTGAATCAACAATTCAAGCTTTTCTCTTGCAATATTAGCTCATACAACAGGTGTTCCAAATACCTCAGTCCAACTGTTTCATTTAAAAGACAGCAGTAATTGTCAATCAGCTTTCATTACCTGAAGTGCCTACTTTTAAGCCCTGATAAATATTTTCCTTCTCTTTCTTGCTTAAAAAGCTCAGTTTGGAAGATCATATAAATTGGTTTGTTGTTTTTCTCTTTTTAAATAATACAGTTAAAAGCCTTTTTGCCCAGAGATAAATGCTGTTCAAACTCAGAGGGGTGGCTATAAAGTAAAAGCTGTCAGAGATACAAAGGAAACTGTTCATCTACCTAATATAAAGACATGAAATGGAAAAGTCAAGAGAGAGTAGCAAGGAAAGGTCAAGGAAACTTCAGAGGAGTCAGATTAGAATGAGCCAGAGGGAAATGAGGTGGGGTGGGTGAGACTAGGACAGATTTTCAAAGGAGAATGCATAGAGAGTGTCTTCATATGTCTAACAGACATATTTTTATTCAGATAAGTATCTCTTCCTTATGTCTATAGGCCACTGGCTTTTTCCAAGAATGACTCAAGCACAGGATATTAATTTTTTTTTCTTCTCAAAGTAACACATTTGAAACAGTGAATTCTGTAGAGACAATAGAACAAAGAATCCTCATCTAAAACTCATTTTAGCATATTTGAGTTTAAATCAGCAAGACTCACAGTTGGGGTAGATAGCAAAATAACACTTCTATCATTCTGGTGAATTTACAGAGATAATTCAAATACGAGGAGTAAAGAAAATGGTGAGCTTGTTTGTTCATGGAGAGGGGAAATGGCAGCCATCATTAAGCAAACACAAAGAAAAAAGGGAATCAAGCAGCGAGCAGAAAAAGCTTAGCAGGAGTGTGAAAAGGCAAAAGGATGGAATTATTCAGCAGTTCCTCAGGAATATGTTAGATTCAATCTGCTCTGAGCTTTAGTCTGTTTGTTGGCTTCACTGATAGTTGTATGTAGCTAAGGTGTGGGAAAATTAACCATTACAGTTTCTGTCTGAGACATGCCTCCTACTTAAGTAACAGTTTATAATTTACTGGACTTGAAAAAAATGTGAGAAGTCAAGAATTTGGGCTTCCCCTTCTTCTGTGTATTTGAAGGAGCAGAAACAACGGTGGATTTGCCCAGATGTGGCAAACTCCTTGTGATATTGCAGCAAGGAAAAGTGGCCAGAAACTCAGTACTGGCATGTGGGGAGCAAAAAGATTTATCATCTTTCCACTTATTTCCTTCCTACCAAACGAGTTCTCTGTCACTGACTTGTTAGGAACCCTTAAACGCTGCTCTTCATATTATCCCCTTGAGATCTGCTGTGGTGTAGAAATCCCTTGCTGGCATCCTGTCTCCTGCATGTTCACTCAGGGCAGGCTGTGCAGTTCAGTCTGTGCAGAGTTAGGAGCTGCACCTGCAGCAGCAAGCTTCAGTCCTATTTTTTAAGCTTTGCTCAAGACAAATACCTGCAGAGCCTTCTGTAGAGTTGAGTGTATGCCTAGCACAAACTGAACACTGCAAGATTTTTACAGTCAGTCTCTAAAGAGTTCTGCTAAGCATGTAGGAACATGGTTTTTGAAAGGCTTTATAGGCTGGTCAGATCAGTGTAAACAATCAAGCAGAAGCAATAGCCACCTTCATGTCCTCGAGATTAGTCCCCTGTGAAAACTGAAATACACTGCCTAAAAAAACAAAGACGACAGTGCTCTTCAAAGAAACAACTGGAGATGCTGTAACTTAGGCAAACCATTTCTTTTTCTAACTTTAGACTGGAAAACACTATGAAATGTTAACTGCAAGCATTACTGCTCTCTCTGCAGATAGATAAAAGGAGAGCATGCAGACACCAAATTACTACAGCATGCTGCTTCCCTCTCCACAGTCTGGTGTTAAATTCTACCCAGCATTGTTTACTGAGGTGCCACACTACAGAGAACAGAGAGGAAAACTCTTCCTTATCCAATTTACTTGCTACCTTTGTATCTTCAGAGAAGGCCTGATCAAACATAAGCTGCTGCCCAAAGTAGGACACATTTGTTTATTTTCTTTGTGTGTGTGTGTGTTTAAATGTATTCCTTTAATCAATTCACCTGTTTGCTTATCAATTGACAGATATTTTTGTTTTTCTTAGAGAAACATCCAGGTTTTCGTGCTACTGCAAGGTCTGCAAGTTTTTTAGTGGTGATTTTTTTTTTCTAGAAACAAAGGAATTCCATTCAAAATTGGACAGAAAGCAAGGGCTTTAGTCCACTGAACCAGGAAGAGCAATTTTATTTAACTGTATGAGCAGTCTGGTGCAAAAGGTAAGTGAAACATGGCCCATCCCGATCTTTAAAGGCTTAAAAGGATTTTCTTTGCTAATATTGCATTGAAGAAGAGCTCATTTTTCTGTTTGTGGCTCAGGATGCACAAAGTAAACATGTCCCTAGGAGAAAAAATAATATCTTCAGCACAAACTGCGAGTCACGGCTCACTTGAGAAGAGAACAAGTGAGGGAGCAGTGCCATCTACGGGATATATCCCTGTATCCCTCAACAGGGCTGGTTATCATGGTCCTCCCTTCCAAGCACTGACACGAATAAATAAAGCAGGGTCTCTCAATAATCTGCCATATGTGTTTGACTACCTGTTGGGGATGCACAGAATAAATTTTGTTCTCCATTATTTCCTCTGCTTATAATCTCTTTCTAGCATGCCCCAAAACCTGGCAGCTTTTCTGAAGAAGGAAGAGTACTTTCTTTTGGAATTGAAATCTACAGGGCTGCAATGTGCTCTGAGAGCAAGAGGTTTCAATGTTGAAAGGAAAACACCTCTTTCCATAATACTAATTTATACAAAAAAATCTTCAGGGTTGAGACTTCAGATGAGCAATGTGTATCCATGACATCCTACCAGAAGATTAAGTGTCCCTGGTAGGTACCAAAGCAATGGCTATGAAGCATATTAAATAAACAAATAGCACACTGATTTGTTGAATTTACTGCCAGATGTTACCATGGAGCCAGGATTTATATGTGCTCAGAAAGGATCTAGACCCCTGTACAGATGGGAACAGCTGGTCCTTATATGTTAGGAAAAGGAGTAGTGTGGGGGTCTTTTTCTGAAGAAAAGTCTTCATTTTTTCAAGGAAGTCACTAAATTTTTGAGCTCCTTTGAGTGAGTTCTTGTGCACTGTTTCTTGTATTTGTTCTCTGTACAGCTGTATTTGCTACCAATAGGGAGAAGATAACCAAGTACAGTGGAATTTCGCCTCACTCAGTGCATCCATTACAGTTCTATTTATAGAAATACCTGAGTGTGCTTGCAGGAACTAATCCTAATGCAACACTAAAATCTCAAATACAAAGGAATGAAAAAAAAGGCTAATAAGGGTCTAAACAATAATCAATATTAAGCAACATAATGGGCTATGCATGGAACATTATTCACTGTAACATATCAGAAAAAATCATGTTATCTTGCTAGATTGTTTCCAAAAACAAACAGCCCAGAATTTAGGCATGCAGGCTGGGAGAGAAGCCTGCTACAACAAAAGATGTGAGAAAATGAGTAAATGAACATTGTCACTCTGAACTTATATTACATAATGATAAAAGGAACTGATAGAAGTGATTACATAAATAGGCCTATTGTCCCTTTTTGGGAGAACCCAAATAAGCATTTTCCTATATTTGCTCCAGCTCTTAAACTCAATGAAGAGTTTGTAATCAGCAGAAATGTAGATCTCATCAAAAGTTGTTGGCTAAGAAATATGTGTTTTCTTTCATTTCATTTTATGCCTAAAATCAAATTGTCATTGTTACTCATGAAATGGATCAGTACAACTAATCTTAAAAGTGACTTTCTATTTTTTTCTTATTCATTTCAGGATGCTTCCCTATTATTAACAGACACAGGTGTGCTGCCCATCACCAGTGTTTTGCACTTTCTTTTGCTTCTTCTTAAGCACATTTTCCTTTGGCCTTTGGAATGGCAGAAGTCCTGAAGTGGTTAGTGAATATCAGATAAGCTGCACGATATTCACATGGCAGCAGTTTGAAACTATTCTTTTTTCTGCCTTCAAAGGAGTGAGAGGCCTCCATTTAAATTGTGTTCATTTAAAGGCTATCACGTTCCTCCTGGAGTTCTCATACAACTTCCCATCTTCTCAGATATAATCAGAAAAGACTTGCAATGTTAATCTCAGTTCTCTAATCAAAAGAATGCAAATTTTACTGCCCTATCTCAGTTTGACATCAGTAGGACTACTGATTACTACTAAGGGACAAGGGTTATGCTAAGCTTGCTCTTCCAGGGTAGAAATACTTTATGGCTTTATGCTGCTGGTAAGATGCCACCCTACTTCCCTTCCTCATCATCATCATCACTGGTAATCATAGAATAGAATTATAGAATCATTTTGTTTGAAAAAGGTATTTAAGTCCATCAAGTCTATTATCCCAGCATTGCCAAGTCCATCAATAAAAGAAGTCCCCAAGTGTCACATCTACAGATCTCTTGAATATCTCCTGTGATGGTGATTCAACCACTTCCTTGGGCAGCCTGTTCCAGCATTTGACAATCATTTCCCTGAAGAAAACTTTCATAATATCTAAAATAAATCTTCCCTGGTACAAGTTGAGGTAATTTCCTCTGTTCCTGCCATTTTTACTTGGCTTGGGAGAAGAGACCAACCCCCATCTCACCACAGCTTCCTGTCAGGGAGTTGTAGAGAGTGATAAGGTCTCCCCTGAGCCTCAGGCCAAACACCCCCAGCCCCATCAGCTTCTCCTTATCAGACTTCAGACCCTTCACCAGCTCCATTCCCCTTCTCTGCACTCACTCCAGCACCCAGAGAGCAACTGTCCTACTACTACAGCCTAAGGCAAAGAAGGCATGAAGTACCTCAGTCTTTCCCTCAGCCTTTGTCACTGTGTTCCCCCCCTCCATGTGTCCAGTAAAAGATGGGGACTCTCCTTTGCCCTTCTTTGGTTTCTAATGTATTAATATAACAGGTTTTATTGACTTTACAGCAGTAGCCAGACAATTTCTGGTCAAGGTTTGTCTCTTCTAATTTTCTCCCTGTATAACCTCAAAACATCCTCATTGTCCTTTTGTGTAGTCTGCTCCTTCTTCAAAAAGTCATAAACTCTCCTTTTAATCCTGAGTTTCAGCCAAATATCCCTGTTTAGCCAGGCCAATTTTGTTCCCCTGCTCATGTTTGACTCAACATTATCATTAGATCACACAGTAGGGGTACAGAATGACCATTTTTATTGCAAAGACTATATATGACCTTTTCCCTAACTGTTTTATCCCTGCTAGGGATTGAGGACAAATTGAAATTTAATGCAGGGTATGTTTTCTATTGTGAACTACATATATCTGCTCTAGAAGTGGTAATCAATAAAGAGGATGTGCCACATTGCTTGCTGCATATGGACACGTTAAATTTTTTATGCACATTTCTTGTTGCTTAAAAAGTAATTCTGCTTTTCCTGCCTATATGCTGCTTAGGATCATTTCTGCATTTTCTGCTGCTGTTTTCACTACTGTTTACATATTCCCTGGATGCTATGAATGGGAACATAGCAACCATTCTGGATGGGATTGCCAACTGAAAACGGCTAAAACATGGAGATATGCAAGAGATTCAGCTATTCAGGAATCAAACTGGGGGCAGAAATGTATGAATAGTAGCCCTATTGCATTTGACTTTAGTAAAGCTCAGTGCTCTACTTTGGCCCTTTCAAGATCATAGTACTACTCATACCACTATAAGTATTCAGTATTACACAAAGGTAAATCTCTAACACTAGAACTGACAGTAAATAAGCCCAGTGTAAGCTCAATTTTTATTGATGAATTGTGGATGTGCTTCAGTGTAGTGCAGGAATGAAAATCTGACATATAAGCAGGAGCTGTAAACAGATCTTCCATTATATTCAAGTTGATAAATATGTAGCCAATTTCAGATATGATAAAACCTGCTCTATGGAAGAGGGTTTTACTTATCTAGTCATCTCATCCATACTGAGACACACTGACTCTTACTCAAAGTGTTCTTTGGATATACACAATCCACAGGCTCAAGTTTTAAAGTAAGGTTAATAGAAGTGAAGTGCCCTACCACTTAGTCCACTTCAAAGTATGTATTGAAAAGTCTGATTTCTGAACAAAAGATGAGGGAACAATGGAATTATGGAGCTGAATAAATAGCAGTCTTTTTTTCCATTTTACTTTTGGCTTAAACCAGAATAAAAAACAAATCCTATTTCAAAGTTCTGAGAGGTTTTTACTAGAACTGAAACTAAATCAGTTGTAATCACAACTGAACGCAAAGTGGCCTAGGGCAAATGTATTTATTATGTGGGACCCAGAGGTCAGATGCTGAAGAACAAGAATGTGGTCCCAGTATGAGTTTATAAATTCAGTGGTGTTCTGGTGTTCTGTGATTTTGCTCTGATCATTCTCATTTATCCAATACCTTTCCTTTGGCCCACTTTTCTATCAGTTTAATGTAATATCCTATGGTTTATGCAAAATTTTCACATATGAACTATATAATAAATATTTTAAAATAATAGAAAATTTACAGAAGCTACTTTCCTCCTATTGCACTTTCCAGAGAAGTTAACATTAGCCAAAATTACCCTACCCATAAAGATTTTATTTTATAACCTCTATCAGACTAGGGATAACACTATGGAATCTGACTCAAAAAACAAGAACATTTAGAAGTTGATTCTGCCCCTTCTGAGCCTTTGCAACACAAGGTGTCATTCAGGGAAGCTGGGATTGAAAGAAAACCAAACGTATGGAAGCAGCCTACAGTCAGCTGAAAAAGCCCTGCACAGACTTCCCCTGAACCTCCCTGGGAAGGAGTGGAAAAGTGGGGGAAGAGTGAGAAGAATCACACCAAGTGTTCCAGGACAATTTAAGCTGGTTTGAGGCCTGATTTCTATCCTGAAATTCTTGCTTCATGCTGTAATTTAGCCAGATACTTTGTCAGAACAAGAAGCAGAACCTGAAATCCAAAAAATTTTATATAATCTTTTATCCTGGCAGATCCAGTATTGCATTCTCCCAATAAAATATTTAGAAAAATGCAATTTTGTGTTGTCAAAAATCTTTATTTTTAGTCTTTCTGTCACTCCTCTTAATTTGGGCTTGTTTATCAGCATCATTCCTCCTGGACTGCCTCTGTAGGGACATAATGTATTCTGATTGCATAGTGCCTATTCATCTATAATGCTGTTGAGTCAGTTGCAGAGATATTTGGACATTTGGTAGCTTAACCTTGAAATAAATGCTAGAGGGATGTCTTTTCACCACACCCAAATGTGTTCCTGACTAATCATCATTTTTTTTACTTCCATTCCCCTTTCATTATTACAATTCAATTTTTACAGCAGAAAATCATCTTTTAAATGTTTCTCATTATCCATAAATAGATAACCTCACCATCATGCTTAATATGCACTCATTTTGTGGGGGTGTTTGCAGAGTTTGTGTGTGTGTGTGAATGCATGTTCTTTCTGAAATTTCATCTCAAAGTTAAGCTGAAAATCTGTGCTTTGGTTCCAGGCAGGAATGCAGCTTTTTATTTCCTAAGGGAAATAGGGAGCCTAACAGCTTCCCCTGCTGCAGCAAAAGCAAAACAGACATTTGGCTTCAACAGCATCAGGATTTTGCCTTCCTGATGCTGGAGACCTAAAAGTTAAGGGGGACTGAGCAAACAGCATTTCACAGGGCACACTGTCCATGCTGGGTTACACAAGTCTGTGTTACTCATCAATAATTACCTGCACCTGCCAGGAATTAGGTGCCATCTTTAGGAAGAGCACCCAGTATGAACTACTAGGAACTACAGCTAGCACAAATCCTTTTTTAAAACATTCAGAACCACATAATAATAATCCTTAACATGCCTTCTTCTCCCAGGGCTGCAGTGGTACCTCAGGTAATACGACCCTGACAGAACTCAGGAAAGAAAGCTCTTCAAAATATGGTTTTTAGGTGCCACCTGAGTGATGGGTAATTATTCCCTGGCACATGCCTCTGTAACCCTTGGAAGCTGGAATATGTAGAGGTTAAAGGATGCGGCTTCATAAAGCCATTGTGGCTCACATGTTGGAAGCTGGGCCACCACTCTGAATCAGAAAATGTGAACCTTGTCAGCCATGAAGAGGTTTGAAATGCCCTGAGGAGATGTGCATAAGGAAATGACTGCACGTGGAATTAAAAAGGCACAGGGTCAGCAAGGCAGCACCTCTGCTTATTATAACATATCCTTATTGTTACATATCTTTATTGTTCATTTACATATTCCTACACAGAAATTTTTCTGGGCTCAGCTTAGTAAGCTACAGTTTATAATTTTTTCAATCTACAATGAACATAAGTTGCTGATAACTTTTTTTTTTTTTTTTTTTTGGAATTTACTATATGAAAAGAGTTACCAAGGAATCTGAAAGAAGCCTGTATATCAGGTCAACTGGCAAAGAGGAGTCTTGTTATGATAATGCTATAGACCATGCAGACTGTTTACATTTTTCTCTGAAAGATTAGGTATTTGGCAGCAATTCAATGAAGTATAGTGGACTCATAAAACTGAAAAGTTAGAGAGCTGCTAAAAATGGAAACTCATTAAATTTACATAATAATGGTAATAAAAGCTTTTATACATTACAGTCTGTAAAAATAATTATTAAGCAGTAATTAACCAATAATGAAATATTCAGACCAAAAGAGTTCAATCACATGAAGAAATGTTAATTTTCTTTGTTATCCTGTTGTTACCATAAAAGAATTAAGCTTGTTCTGACAAGATTGGTTAAATTTACATTCCTTGTTTGCCATAATATTTCTTCAAATGTGCTCCAAAATGTTTAGACTTATTAGTGTGGATCATGACTAAAATTGATTAAATTAGGTTTTTTAGTCACTTAATTATAGTAAATTTTAAATATATGGGTTTTATTTATAAAAATCAATTAATTAGAATGGAATAAATTATTTTCCAAGTGACATAATCATGTAAAATGTTTCAATTTCTCAAACTTAGATTGTCTCTGTCCCAGTATAATCTCTTTTATTAGTGTTCCCTGCAGGTGTCACTGAATGTTTCAGTATGGCTTTGTATTCTGACACTGATTTTCCCAGAGTGTTTTTCTCATTGGTGTCTGATTTAGCAGCCAGCAAGGTGATTGCCTTGTAGGTTGGCTTTACTTCTAAATGATAAACTGTTTTGAAGTTTCTGACACTTCACACTGTTCTGAAATGATTGCTTACTAAGTTCTCAAAATTTTCCAGCTATGTGTAAAGTTTTTTAATTTTTTTTTTTAAATAAAGAATTTTAGACTTAAAAAGTAGATATGGATCAGCACTATGTCAGAGGAAAGAGAGTATATTAGTAGAAGCAAGATGGCTCTGAGGTAAAGTAATAAAATTATGTAGTACCCTAAATAATTTATAAGGAAGACAATAATAAAAGACAATAAAATAACTTGTTATAATTTTCAATAAATCTTCCTTAGAAGGTCTTAGTAAAAAATTATGAGAATAATTAACCAAATGGAAAAAAAACCCTGAGTATTTAGGAAGGTAATACAAAGCAAAAATTGTCCTGCTTACCTTACAAAATAGATCAAAGCCAGTAATGAGCATAAAATCTGGACAGTTGCCTGTGAGGAGTCAGATATTTTAATGATGCTTGACAAACAGTAGGACCTGAATACTACTGTGTTTAATACAAAAACATTCTTCAGATTAGGAAGACAAAGCATTGTTTTTTATCCTTCTGAGAATACAGAATTCCTATTTATTGCTGTAGCAAGCCATCTAAAAACATCAAGGAAGCTGTACAGGAGATCAGATGAGATGATGGGTAAACAATTTTTTTACCAATACTATTACCGTCCCGCTGCTGTGCCCGCCAAGCCGGCTAGCGTCCGCACAGGTAACGAGACGGCTATATTTTAAGA
>JBBMKD010000001.1:104613615-104636840 GCA_037834095.1 Argya squamiceps
ACAGAGAACAAACCATTTTACAATAGAACATTAACCTATAAATAAAACCTAAAATTAAAAAATGCACTCCCACACAATACCATATATTATTTCTGGCTTTGTTCCCATGTATCTGTGAACATCTCATTAGCATATGCTAATGAGCATTTCTTGTCAGTTCTCAGTAAAATTCATGGTTTAGGATATATTTGTTTACTCCTCTTACAAGGCCTGCAAATACAGTCAAAAGTTTATACTGCAAATTCTCCTGCTTCTTGCTCCCTGTTCCAATATTTTAGCTGAGTTCTAGTGACTCTTTCACCTGCTCGGTTTTCAAAGCACTGCCTAGGGTACAAAACCTTCTTTTTCACAAGTTTCACTTTTTATATCTGCCACACCAAGCACAGAAGAGTGTTTAACTGTGCTTCCCAAAAGCAGTGATCTGTTCTCTCCTCTGCCACCTTCTTAATGCATTTTTATTTTTTTTATTACAAGTGCAGCAAGGATCATTGTACTTTCTCAGTAGGCTACAGACAGCTTACAAGAAAATAAGTGTTTTAAAGGCAGTGTATTATTGTCTGAAAACTGGCAAGAGGGCAAGACAGTGGAATTAAGATCTGAGACATGAGAGCACAATATGTCATATGCAGAGAGGCTTTGATATGGGTAATAAATGGATGCTCAACAAGAATCCTCAGATGAATCCTCAAACAATTCAGGCAGAGATGTCAAAGGCATCCCTCCACCTCCTCCTTTAACCCTTGAACATCAACTAAAGCATCTTCCTGTTCTTCAGCAACTGGTCTGCAGACAGGTGCCATTTGACAGAACCTTACTGGAACTATGTAGTAAAATTGTGTTATAAGGCCATGTTATTCTACCCCTCAGATAAACTTAAACAGCAAATGCATGTGCACGGTCAGCTCATTTCTACATTTTTGAGGGACCCAGCTGGCTGTGTAAGGGAGCTCCTTTATTCAGAGCAAGACATAAATCAGGACTTCAGATGTAAGTGTGCAAACTGCATGACTTCAGGTTCCCAAAGCAGGAGGTAAGTTCTGTCCTAGTTTTGCTTGGAGGGTTTAGTGATCATCCTGTATCCCTGTTACACAGAGATAATATATATATATATATATATGATGCTCCAATAGGAAAAAAAAGCCAAATTTACTCTGCCACTAAAACAGAGCTCTCAGACCTTAAGGAAAATAAGAGGACAAGACCTGGCATATCCTCAGCAATTAAAAGAGGTGCAGGGGATGTGCTGCAGGTCTGCTCCTGAGAGGGGCCAGACCTCATCACAGTGGAGCAGCATATGTTATGGGCTTCCAAGGCCAAAATAAAAAGCTCAGCTATTCCATTATTCTGGTCACTTACTATTTATACATTGTACAAATGTATATTTACATAAATGCAATACCATCCAAATTAAATTCAGAATAAAAGTTTACTGCAAGAGCATCGTATTAATGTAAATCTATGCAAAAGTATAACTTTATATAAATTTAATGAAGTTATACTTACAAAAATGCATTAAATACTTGTATTTTTTATAAAGTAAATGTAACTATGCAAATATATATATGTTCATCTTGAAATGATTGAAATTTCAGAACTTTGTTTTCTACATAATTTATAAAACAATACTCCATAGGACACTGTATTTGAGGTATTTCTTTGTATTAGAAGTAGGCATGACAGAACTGTTTCATGTCAACTTTGTTCATTTGAGGATACAGAATTAAAACTAAAATATTCTAATTCAGGTATGCAGTTTGATTTGCTACATCTTTCATGCCTTTTGTGCTTACCCTTGGCATTAACATTATTGGAGTAAAAAGGAGTATTTCAAGAAGATTATTTTTTCACAACAGAAAATTCAGACATTCAGACACTATTTCTTTGCAATTTAAACATAAAATTTTATTTCAAAATTGGGAATTATTATATTTAAAAATAAATCTTTTTTAAAAAAAATAATAGCTCTCTGGTTTACTTATTTTTCTGAAGGACTACACAGCCTGTTTCCTAATATTTCAAGTGGAAGGGAAATGCAGACTTCCATGAAATTTAGTGTTCCACTGAAGTACAGGAAACAGCAGTCACAAAATACTGCCTGGAAAAAAAAATTCAATTCCCTTGTGACAAATTGCACTTCTTGAGGAGAAACCCTGTATTGGTTTAAAGCCTGACAGAAAAATGCCACAAATATCCTCAAAGGAGAGTGATTGTATTTAACAAGTTGCCCTTCGCATATTTTGTATCTCTGATGGCAGCTGCATCTTCTTTCACTCACTGGAATATGCCCAATTTTATAGGACAAATATATCCCATACAGGGAACTGCTGGCTTTATGTAAAACTATCAAAACAAAACAGTTTTCAAATGGCTTTTAATTTTTTTTTTAATTATTATTTTTCGTAGGAATTTTAGCATCAATGTGTCACAGAAAAGTCACTTTCTGTTTATCTGGAAGCCTGTGTGACAATTAGTGGACTTCCTAGGGAGGGAACCACTGTGACCTGGCCACTCTGGCCAACATGGGGTGACCTGTAGGTGACCCATGATCAAGTCCGCATCTGCACCTGCCCTGAATCCCCCAAAACTGGTGCTGCTCAACTCCAGAAAGCTGCATTCCCCTCCCTCCTCTTCCCAAGTTACCTCAGGTTTCCAGATTATGTACTTTATTTATGTATTTTCTGTAGCTAATATTCCTCTCTTCTAATTTCTTATGGAAATCATGCAAATGTAGATGTGATCTCATTATGTAGAGGTTGTAATTGTGTTTCCCTGTGGACATGTAAGTCTTTCAGTTGAAAGCATCATCTTCCATCCGTCATGCAAAGGAGATAACAAATCATACCCATAATAAAGAAGATTCACAAGTGTTTTGGCCCAGTTTGAGCACAAAGCCAGAGGGACCATAATGTTATGGGGATAGTAGAAGATATAAACTGCAAGGATGTTCTGTGCATGCCCTCTGAGAAGAAAATAGGAAAAAAAAGAGGGGCAGTAGTAGGTTGACCCTGGCTGGATTTCAGTCACCCACCAAAGCCTCTCAATCTCTCCCTTCCACAGCTGGACAGGGGAGAGAAAATGTAGAGAAGGGTTCATGAGTTGAGATAAGGACCAGGAGAAATAACTCATCAAATGCCATCACGGTAGAAACAGGCCAGAATTAGAGATTTTAATTGAATTTGTTACTAACAAAATCAGAGCACGATAATGAGAAGTAAAATAAGACCTTAAAAACACCTTGCCCCCCACCTCTCCCTCTTCCCAGCTCTAACTCCTCCCCCAGCATTGCAGGAGACAGGGAATGGGAGTTATGGTCATTTCATCACAGCTTGTTCCTGCCACTGCTCAAGGAGAGGAGTCCTTTCCCTGATCAGCCTGTGGCCCCTTCCATGGGAGACAGTTCTCCGTGAACATCTCCAATGTCAGCCCATCTCACAGACAATTGCTCTGCACAGGCTGCTGCAATGTGGGTCCCTCTTCCAAGGACTCAGTCCTCCAAGGACATGTTACTCCAGCGTGGGTCCCCCAGAGGGTCACAAATCCTACCAGAAAACCTGCCAGGAGCCTGTTCCAGCATGGGACTCCCACAGGTTCCCAGCCTCAGGCACCCACCTGCTCCAGCTTGGGTCTCCTCCACGGGCTGCAGGGGTGCAGCTGCCTCACCATGGTCTGCACCTTGGGCTGCAGAGGAATCTCAGCTCTGGTGCCTGGAGCACCTCCTGCCCCTCCTTCTGCACTGACCTTGGTGTCTGCACAGGTATTCCTCTCACATGTTCTCACTCTTTTCTTGTCTGGCAGCAATTATATCTGCAAAATAACTTTTTTTTTAAATTAAATATATTATCACAGAGATGTTCCCACCATTCCTGATGGGCTCAGCCTTGGCCAGCTGTGGATCCATCCTGGAGCTGGCTGGCATTGGCTCTGCTGGACATGGAGGAAACCTCTGGGAGCTTCTCACAGAAAACATCCCATTACCAAATCTGGCCATGCAAACAAAATAAAGGGGCAATGACTAAGCAGTCATCTCATGAAACAAGCATACTAAATATCAAAGGAACTCTAATTTTCCTTTTCCTTGGTAAAGCCTCAAAATCAGAGCTGAGAGAAGGAAATAGTCTATATGCACAATGAGTACATGATGTGTTGGCTTTTCCAAAACAGATTTAATAAAGCATTAACCTAACCAACTAAGAGCAGGTTTGGTTCTGTTTGGTTTTCCCCACCAGCGTCAGGAGATATTCCAGACTCCAGAACTGTAGCAAAATGTGCTTGTGGCAGAAGGTAGGACATAGCAGGGTCAAAGACCAGGCCTAAATAAAAGCAGAGCAGCACAGGTGTGTACTGAAGACCTGTTATTCACACTATAGGCCTGGAAGATATTTTACTTTGAACTAGCTCTTGCCCAGTCCCATGAACTGCATGTCCAAAAGCAGCTGAGCTCACCCCCCAGCCTGGCTTCCACTGAAGGGAACCTACTCCTGCTCTTCCATGGTGTGAACCAAGGCATGGTAACTGGGGGTGACTGGAAAATCCCCTTCCAAAGGTAAGCTCCCAATCCAAGTGATGCTGATAAGGATGGCTGCTCTTACGCTGTGTGAAGGCACACCAGCACCCAGACAAAGCCTTTTATTGGAAATAGGACTGCACATCCAGTGCCATATTGAGAGAAATAAGAGATTTTTGGGTCCAAAGCAAAATTACTTGTTTCTTGAAATATCACATCTACAACTGCAGATATTTTACACTAGTCTGAGGATGGATTGGGGGTGGACTTTGTTTGGGTAGGGTATATATATATATGAATTCCACATACCTAATTTAATTCTCCTTCAGGCCTAAAAAATACAGGAGCTCTGAGTGAAATAGTTATGTCTATGTGTTCTCTGACTAAAATCAATTCTGTTGGTTCCAATTTTATCATTACCATACATTTTTAAAAAATAATATTCAGAACAAAAAACCAAAAACAAAACCTAAAAAGGAGGTCTCGAATTCTTTCCATTGTTGATTTTTAAATTAAAAAACTTGGAAGAAAAGAAAACAATATGCCTGCATAATCACAAAAGTTACAACACTATAGTCATTATCTTCTTGTATTTAATTTTGAAGTAAATAAATTTTACACAATGCTGAAGGGAAAAGAATATGAGCTTGTAAGAACTTTTATTTTTGTTTTAAATTAATATACCTTAAACATCAGTAAACATTCTAATGAAACAGCAGCTGAAGCAGTAGTGCATAAAGTTAATATGCATCAAATGACAAACAGGAGATGATCTGTTGATAGGCTGATCCATAAAGTGTGTATGCATAATTCAAATTATGTTTAGCAATTCATATATCTCAGTTATACCCACTTTTTATTGCCAAGTCACAGATTGTATTTGTTCAAGTAATAGTATCACTTTTTTTCATAGCAAAGTTTAAACAATTCAGATGTCAAGCATTTGATGTGCCCATGACTGCTTTAGAAATGGGAGCAGGGCTGGGGGAAAAAATATATATAGCAAAGATTTTACTGAATACAAAGACAACAGGGCAACTTGTCACTTTTTTTTTTTTGGCAATATAACATCAACATAAATTCAGCTCCTGGAGAGAGGCTTGTACTAAAACTGAGAAGTATTTCAGTTTTCAAGTTGATTACTTGAACATTACTGAGACATAAATGCCTGCAATTTAAGCTGTGAATAATGAGACTACTGCGTATAAACTTGGAAAGGGCTGAGATATAGAATGTATGTTGTGTAGAAAGAATTTATATTTAGTAATTGAAAAGGAGCCTGACATATTCTTCTGACATTTGTATTTGATATCCAGATAGGGGCAAACTGCTCTTCTTAATGTAAAAAATCTTGAGGTTTAGTCCTTTCAGCCCAAGATTTATAACATGGGCACAAAGTGACTCTGCTCTGGTCTTTGAGTCTTCGAGAACAGTCAGCAGCAAAAATGGCACAGCAGTGTAACAGTGACAGATATCACAGAATGATGTGTTCCCATTATATATCTGAGAACATGGATGGATACATAAACAAGGGGGGGTGAAAGCAGAAGAGGCATACATCAGGTTATTACACAATCATGCAGTTCTCTGCTAGCTGGTGTAAGAAATGCACTGAAGTTAGATATGTATAGAATTTAGATTTCACTAACAATTTTTTTGGTTTTAGAAATCAACTGGGTAGTTAAATAGAAAAAAGTACAGTCAGATGGACTCTGAAGAATCAGTATAAAGATGGTTATTATTTTTTAAATGTTAATGTGCCATGGGAAACCTTATCACCACAGATTTTAAACTGAACAATTTCTCTTACTCTGTGACTTTGAGGAGTCTCTTCCAAGATCAGAATGCCTGGGAGAGCCCGAATTAAGGTAATATATTGGCTAACTGAAGAGTTATTAACCGTAAGAGAATATCCAATGGAAAATACTTTCCCAGTGTATCCAAATATTTCACCTGCCAATAGTGAAAGAAAAGTCCAATAGTAAAACTGTATAAAATATGGAAATTGTGTTCCACAGAGAATTTCAAATTTTTCGTTGTTTTGATTGTAAATCAAACACAGAATCTTTTTTACACAATCTGCAGAGGAGCTCAGTTAGGGGAGGAGGGGAAGAATGCTGTCTGTCAACTAAACCTACATATTGGTACTTTATACTGATGCTCATCAAAGCCAAATGTAAAATTGAAAACAAAGTGAGGCAAAAAATTTGAAAAAAAAATGCATCTCATTTCAGTGCCTTTAAGAAGGATATTTGACTATAAAAAAAAAGATTTCCCTTCAAATAAAATTGCTATCAAATGCACACAATTCCTGAAGCTTTAATATTGATAGAATCACACATTCTCAGAGGATTTAGCTCTTCTGACTGAGAAACTACATCTAAAGAAAGGTAGCCACTAGGGCCCACATATTAGGAAAAAATCCAAAAACGTCAGCTGAGCCACACGCCTGTGCTGCCTATAGGAATAAAAGGCTTCATGCAGCTGGACTGCTGAATGGGCCCCGTGGAGACATTGGACTGTATAGCCCTGAAAAATACAGTTGATATACATCATGTTTTTGAATATATTCTCCGTCTCTAGAGGCAGGGTATGATTTACATAGCGCTCCAAATTAGTAGTTTAAAAAAAAAAAAGTATTAAGCTTATTTGGAATTCTTTTTTTACACTTTTAGTCGCTCGGAACGAAATCCTAGTTATGCTGATTTTGCAGGGAGGCTGGATGATGATTTTTAAGTACTCATGATTTCTTTCACCCCTTACTGTCTATTTCAGCATTGCAAACTTGCATTTAGCCTTCTTAGTCATTCAGATTCTACCCTACTGACAAGAAGAGAGTGATTTAATATTGTGAGGATAAGAGTGGAGATCCCAGCGCGTTATATATTTTTCCTTTTGACTATGTGCCCTCATTTTCTTGTGATTTTATCCCTTTGTCCTCTTCTATTTGATTTTCTTGCTGAGCATCCATTGTAATAAAGTGCCATGTTCAATGAAGTTGCAGTGAGCAATTTAAATAATAGCAGGTGTAGATGTGTAGGAATTTTGATTGTAATGCACTGCTGTGAAGAGCTCATGCATTTATAGTGCAGCATATTTCTGAAACCATTATGGCAATAAGCCAATCAACTCGAATGTGCCAGAGGCAGTGCTGCAAATGTATAGAGTTGATGGAATTCATTTCAGTCACTTATTCTTGAGGTAGGATTAGAGGAAATTTTGATCAGTTCATGCATCTCCAATTTGGCCTGCAGCTTTGAGCTCTGGCTGCAGCAGAGCTCTCAAGCTGAGCACAGATGGGGCTGGATAGTATCTGGGTGAGAAGCTTTCAAAAAAATCAAAATGCTTCAGTATGTAGGTGTTGGTAACCCACTAAGCAGCATGCTTCCCTCGGATCTGCTCCTTAAATTCCTGCCTTTCACCATGTTAGAAAATGCTGGCTTGTTAGAGGTATTTCCTTTGAAGATAAGAGTTAAGATCAAGTTCCCTATCAGTAGAAAATCTTATTGTGTGTTCTCCACTACTAGCATTGATACTATGTCTAGCTTCCAGCTCTAGCAATTCCATTACATTCTGTCTGCTTTTTCCCATTTCATTTTCAAAAGGAGCAAGGTTAGGACTGCTGTCAATATAAAACAGCTATGACTGCATTTTGCAGAGAATTAGTTGAGACTATTTGTGTTAGAAGAAAAGGGGTGGTTGTTCTGGGTACTAGTCACAACCTACTGCAAAAGCTCACTTTCATACACATCTGTTAAGAAAATTTAGGACAGTTACTTTGATACTATAATCTCTATAATCTCTATAATCTCTTCAAATTGTCCCTTATCTTACAGTTCAAGTCAAGCCTTAGTTTTCAAACTACATCTTCAGTTGTCCTGGGGAATTCGGTTAAAAGTTCAAACACTGCAGCTGGGAGCATTTTCAAGATGTTATGCAGGTAAACATAACATGACTTACAACTTATTTACTCTATGAAGCACTTGCTCACCCACTGGACACAATGTTGAACAAGAATTTATATGGAATGGTCTGGGGCAAAGTAGAAAAGGCCATTTTTTTCAGGTGCTTAACAGCATTTCTCACCCGTTGGTTTTAACTGCTTTGCAGCCCAGGGTAGATGTCTCTCAGATCCACTTCCAACACATTTGCCACTTAGGAAACTCTGTTAAGCTCTTCAAACATGAAGGAGGTTCTTACCGAGCTCTCTCACACCACAACTGTGTGAGGAAGCTGGGGAGTGAGTTTGGTGCTCAGAAGTTCTGCTGAAACACTGCTGGGGACAGGGGTGGGCGAAGTGGCACCACGGCTGTGTGAAATGTCAGTCATGCCATGGGCCAAGTTTTGCTCAAGTTGCTTCTCCAGCCTGTAGAAAAATCAGTGAAGTTGCATGAATGTATAGCAGTCGAGGGCCTCGTCTTAGCCTGAATTTGTGAAGCTAATGACATTGCTTTGTAATTACACAATGGATCATTGACGTTTTTCTGCTTCACATTGTTTACAGGTTAAATGTGTTGGTCAAGGTATAGTAGAGGAAGTATAGATGACACTGTGAAGTTACATGCAGGAACATTACTTTTATCAAGTGCTTAGGAATCAGAATGCACCCACTGACACACCATCATCACATCTCAGTAACCCGCCCCCAAAACTAACAAATGTAGACAAGATGATAACTGATGGTATTTTAGTTAAAATATCTGTGATCTACCAAAATTTAATCAAGAGAAGTTATCATCCTGAACTTCTTCAAATACAGAAAAAAATACTTTCTGTAGTGGTGGAAGTGCATTTTGAAAGACGGAAAGATGGGAGATAAAGCAGCCTAACATGCAAATGATATCTGTAGTAGAATGTAGTAAAATAGCCTTAGCTATTGTATATTACAAAAAAAAAAAAAAAAAAAGTACATGGGATATATCAGAAGGTAGAAGATCTCTTTTATTATCTTACAGCTGAGAGATATTCTGTCTTACTGTCTTACTGAATTTTTGGTCCCTGTAGTTACAAGTTAAAATGAACGTGTTAGACTACTTGATCAAAGCTCACCTGCACATGCACAAAGGGCCCAGAGAGACAATGGAGGAGAGATGCCCCAAATAACACCCTGTCCATGCCCACCACTGTTGTAGCGCGAGTTTCAGGTTTTTTGAATTTGTATAATGTTTTATTATTTGTACTTGGTATGTTCCTTTCCCCCCCATTCCTACCCCTGTACCTAGATTCTTCCGATGTAATCCCACCCCTTTCCCTTCCCCATTGGGCAAAGTGTTTCCCCACCCAGACCCAGAGCTGAGATAAGGGGATACACAAGGCGGCTTGCTCTCTCTCTCTCCACCTTCCCTCCATGTGGATGCAGGAGCTTTGGCAAAGCTCCAACCACTTGGGACTGCACTGAATAAACATCCTTATTAACCCAGAGAGAGCACGCTTCCTTTTTCCAAGACTGAATCCACGCCTCAGCGAGCTGTTTGGAGGGCCATGAACCTCTATAAATTGGCTTGGGGGATCAGCTAGCTGGAGAAAGCATCCCCACTGAATGAGCCACTTTATACACCCCTGCAGCCATAAACCCAGAAAAGCACAGAGAGGGACAACATCAGGCAGGGGTCATATCCAAATTCAAGACTCAGAGAGAAGGGAATCCTGCCTGGGCTTTTTGTCTCCAGCAGAACCTCAGTCCCAGTGTCCACATGTGAAAATCCTCACCATGCGTCACTTGGGGCAACTCTCTGAGCCATCTTTTGGACTAAGGATGGTCCCTGTCTAGGGGTGAGACACACCACGAGATGCAGGGGAAGAATGTTTTAGGATCGCACAGGATTTCTATGGAATTCCTAAGGGAGGACTCAAAGATGAGAAAAAAGAAAGGATTTGTGGAGTTTGAGGGGGAAGAAGGGAGCAAAAGGGTCCATTAACACATAAGCAAGGCCTGATCAGTGGAGTTGTCTGTTCCTATCCTGCACTTGATCATCACTGTCTCCCTCTGTACTTAATAAAGTCCACTTCTAAGTGCTTTCCAGGAAGGGACTTCTCACCCTCTATGTGTGTCCCTGTCTGCTTGTGAGTCTGTGGTGCCAGCAGCTGGACTGGGGCTTCATCCTTGGGAGCTCAAATGTGCAGGTGCCCTCAGCTGGGGAGACTGAGCAGCCTCACTGCTGGCTGGATGCACCCTGTGTGTGTGATCCTGGGCTCCCAGGGATGGTCTGCTGTCCTGCCCAGGCACAGAGGGGAGCAGGACAGGGCTGGGGGTGCTGCCTGTGATGTGGGAATGTTCTGAGTGTCTGTCAATGACCTGCACTGCCAGACATCTCTGTATGTGCCCTGTGCCTGCTGGCAATAATTTTTCAGCCATGCCATCAGCTGGATCTGGGGACACAGAGTGGCAGCAGCCCTGTCTTCCCCAAGCTGTCAGGTCCAGCATGATACACTTCATCATGATACACTATCATCAATTTCCAATTCCAAACACCTCCAACAGAATGACCACCAGTTTTAACAAGTCTGAGCAGGCCTGCTGCTTACCTTCCTGAACACAGTTCTTTTCTTTGACAGAACATGATTTATTTTACTTGTCAGAAGAAATGTCTACCCTGAGAGTCCACTGGTCACCATAATAGCCATGATATTCTCACTTGGTGCTGACAGCCACAGTGTGCAGGTTTAACATTCCCTGTTAAACTATTCAAATACATGAATACATCTCAGTGTACCCTGCCACTTCAGTGTTAGATCAGGAAATGTCAGACAGATGAGTTACGAATGGAAGAAGGTTCTTCGAGTTACAAAGTATAATTTTCAAAATTCCATGTCCAAGAAGTGATTGTTCTTATAAATTAATAACTAGGCACATTAATGAGAACTTGCTTAAGTACACAAAATTTATGTGAATGCATGTGCCTGTGATTGTACTGGAAAGTGTTTAACAGGAATCATACTAATATTCATATGCAAAATATTTTGAAGGAGAAAACTGTTAAAACTTAGAAAAAATAATCAATAGAGATTAAAAAATCAGATTTTAAGGAAAATTGCCAGCTGTCACAGAACAAAATAGATAAAAATACTGACTCTCATGAAGCAGCACTGTAAGTTACAGATGATTTATATTCATTCTGCAGATTACTGAAAAAAACCCCCATAGATGTTTAAAAACTTTAATTGGCTATTCCAGTCTTGAGAGAGATAAAAAATAAGCCTGTTATTGAAAAGTACATGAGCAAGAAAGAAAGCTTTTGATAATGTCAGCGTGGATCCCAATCATTCTTTCACAGGCTTAAGGTGAATATTGATTAGTGTAATTTCCTTGCCTTCTGGACTGTGCTTTTTTCCACATTTCTCTAAGGAAGTTTCAAAACAGTGTTCAGCTGGGGTTTTTTCTTCTCATTTCTTAGTATGCATATGAACAGCATCTGCTTTCTTCCCCAGCAATGGCAATGATACGTTTCTACTGCCTCAGTTCTAACCAGTTTAATGTGCTGAAAAGCACAGTGTTGCACGATAACAGCAATTCTGCAGAGCAAAATGTTGATGGAAATGGCAGGCTGCTGTTAGAGGCAATGATGGGTTTATGGGAAGCCCAGATTCTCTGTGAAAGGAGTCGGTGAGGGTCCCTAGGAGAATATGGAGCAGCAACATCTGTGTTTCACTAAGCTTTCATGAGACAAAATGTTCTGGATGTATTTTATTACAGGTTTATGATGAAACTGAGATGGCACCATCGAATGCATCCAAGATTAGGAATGTTAACATTTCCTTCACCACACTTGGGAGCTGCTTTTGACAGAGTATGGCATAGCAGATACAGGGAGACCTGCTGTGTAGCAGATTTTGCCAGGTTCCATAGCAATCATCATATGCTCCTTTAATCTTTCTGCCTTCTTTTTATTTTATTTAATTTTTCCTCTTCTCAGCAAAATTCCTGATGTAGAAAAGCCTGTGTTTTTGTGAAGTAAAAGGTCTGCAGAAATGATTGTGTTTCACTTTTGATGTAAAGCATTCTTCTTGTTGCAAAAAAGATTAGCTGTTTTCCTCTCATATTCTCTGCATACTAATTCCAGAGGAACTGCTATGTTACACATGCACTTGATTCCTTTTCCTTTCTTTGTTTTAGACAGTTTAAATAAGTAAATTAAAATTCACCATAAAGTGGAATCTATTTTTCTCAAGAAAACAGGATAATGGTCATTGAGACAATGGCATATGCTGATGATGCATTGAACTGCATTTCATAGACTCAGGGCAATTAGGCACTGAAAGCTACCCACCCACCAAGCTCATCCACCCACACTGACAGTTTAAGAGCAGTCCCATGAGGGAATTTCTAAGTGCTTTGAATAGTCTTATTTTTAAATTTTACAAGTGTCAAGACCATCTTGAAAAAAGAAAATACAAGAGATTTTTCAAATATAACTGCATATAACATCAACTACTACGACCGTGAGATTAGAAAAGTATAAATACAATCTATGCAGAATGTTCAGAACTGAAGCAGAAAAATAGATTTTAACTGTGGTTACTGATTATTAGAAAGTGTTTGAGTGATATAAAAGCAGTATTTATAAAAATGTCTATAAAGGGTTCATTGTGCTGTTTAAAAATTGATGACAAGATAGCATAAATGCATCATAGAGGACTATATTCATAATTTCTATTTTTTTTTTTCTATTCCAGTAGAAAATCTGGAGTTGCAATTCAGGAAAGATGTTGACCAACTGGATGTGTAGAGGAGGTTCTAGGAAACATGGGTGCTTGAAAGAATCCTGACAAGAAACTTTCCACAAAATATAAGATTAACAGCCTTTAAATGCAAGGGTCTTCTGCCACAAAGTTTGTCCACATGGCTGGTGAATGAGTTAAGAGAAAGGGAGATTATGCTTCAATATAGAAGGGCCAGCTCAGATGTCTGGAAAACTTTAGAGTTTTAAGGGTAGTGACACAAAAATAAGCTGAATGGAAGTGTCATAGAGTCTCCATCACTAAAATATTTAAAGACAAATTAGACAAGCTCTTGCCATGTGTGATATGGCGTACAATTCATCCTGTCAGGACAGGAGGATGGATTAGATGATCCCATGAAATCCCTTCCAGCCATATGACTATGTAGAAGAACAGAATATACACCCACTGTAATTTATAACCTGTTTCAGCTTTACTGCTTCTCTTCATATTTTTTCTTGTCACCTTTACTGTTCTGTAGTAAAATAACTGATGGAAAAAGGCGTTCTTTGCTGAATTACTTCTATGGTTTGTATTAAGGAAACATTGAAACCACAACAACTCCAACTGGACTCTTCAGGAGCCAGGCAAAACCAAATAAGCAGTGCCTCCTTCATGCTATCAGTGATTGCTTTACACTTGTAAGAGCTCTGTTTGTCCCATAAACAAGGCAGAAAATACTTTCAAATATTTGTCCCAACATGCAAGAGAGTGACAAGGAGGGAAACACATGGATAACAGAAACATGAATTGCTCAGTACTGAGGAAAGGAATGGTCTGCAACTTCCCTGATGCATCTGGAGTAAGCAGAGCAAGCTGCTGTGTGTGTGATTGTCCAGAACAGCCTGACTGGAAGGAGCCACAACTTCCTTTCAGCCCACATATCTGATGTACTTCCCATAAAAACCAAAGCTCTGTGAGGGAGGGAGGGATGGAGGGAGGGATAGAACTGAGAGAGGAAACTGCAGACATCACTAATACAGGTTAGCACATGGTCAGAGTGTAATGAACCACGTGTATCAATCTCTGAGGGTCCAGCCTTTGCAGAGAAATGGCTAAAAATTAATTACCCAGACTGCTCTTCAGAGGTGTTTTGTAAAGCAACAGGTTTAATAAGGAAAAATAACAAAATAACAAATGTTACAGAAAACAAAAGAGAAGCCGCACACAGGTGTCTGAGGAAACCTCTGACACCCTGCTAGAAACATTCCAAAAAGCCTTTTTCTTTATTTGGGCCCCTTCCTAAACACTGAATGCTTTAGGAGGGACACTCTGTCTTGCTGCCAATAAGATCACCAAGAGGCTTTGAGTTACACTCTCAGAGCCTAAACCATGCTCTTGTGCTGGCACTGAGTCAATTACATAAGAGGAAAAACACAGAACTTTCTAGTTAAACTTCCTAAAATGTCTAAAGATAAACTGAAACTCTTTCCCTATTTGGAAGCACCTGCTGGGGGTGTGGGGTGCATTGTCACATATCACACTGTGGTTTCACCCCACAGCAGAGCTGGGCTGTAGCTTGGGTGTGCCTCTGGTTACACTCCTAATTGAGCTGGACTCTGAAAGTCTGAGCCCTTTCTGAGCACGATTCCTAGATAGAATAACTAGTTACACCTGATGGCCACTAAGTGTCTTAGAGTTCAGCTATATGATGCACCTACCTTAATTCAAAGTGTTAACTAGGCTGTGATGATTTGACCACAGCAAGTGTCAGTGAAAATTTTCTGTTCCCAACTCAGAATCTCAGAAATTATAGAAAGGACCTGTTGAAAATCAGTTTAAAGGTGGTAACTTCTTGAGTCTGGGGACTTCTTTATCAGAACCCAGCCAAGCATCATTCTTACACCCTCAATTTCTGCACAGATTAGCGTGTCTGGAAATCAGCTCGAAAAAAATCTTATAAATTAGAAGTCATAAATGTTATCTCAGCCATTCATCTTGTTTGGGAACAGCTGAAGTTCTCAGCTCAGACCCCACCTGCAACAGGATTTTGGTCTCTTTACCTTGTTTGAGTCAGTTGATGGAGAAGCAGGATTTCCACCTAATTATTCTGGAATTAGAAATGCAGCACTGTTCCTCAGCTTTCTGGAAGTTCTTCTTAAACATCTTCTCCAGCTCTGGTTCTTCAGGAGACCAAAGTGTACTTGACAAGAAGTGGTATACTGAATGGCTGCTGCCTGCTAAGCTGCAGTATTTTGAAGACAGAGTCACATCTATTCTTATATCTCCCTGATCTGGTGAAGATAGCACGGGAAAAGGAAAAAAATTAAAGCCCCTATAATAGCAATGACAAAACCCCCTCACTGCAGTATTGATTTTTTTGGTCATTTGTTTAGTCAACCCTATCTGCTCATTCGTTTCAAAGAGACAAAATAAACTGGATTGTCTCTTTCTTTGAAAAAAACAGATTAATTTTCTTCAGTTTGTTCTTACTTAGAAATGGAAGATATTAGTTGTGTACTTAAAACTTGGACCTGCAGGCCTCCTCCTAGGATGAACGTAGTTACAAGTACAAAAGGGTTTTTTCTAAATACTTTTCCTCTACTTTTGGAGGCTTTGCTGACTTTTTTGTTATTTCTACTAACCCAGCTCCACTAGAAGAAGAGGATATGAATTGTCCTGCCACATTTTGCTATGTATGTGTGTATGGGTATGTGCATATGCGAGGAGCATTATTATGGTCTCAGCTGGGAGCAGATGGCTGATGGTTTGCCAGAAGTGAGGGCAACTCCAAAGTTCCACTTTACCAAACTGCAGTGACTGACAGTTCAGTGTATAACTTGAATCAAACCTTATTCTTGCAAAGTACAAATCCATGATGCCACCCTACAGTAGGGATGCTGGGATCAACAGGAACCTGGAGGTCTTTGTGCCTCTCCATCCTCTCCAGACACAGCCCAGATGCCCCAACTAGACTGGATGTTAAATTTTCAGACAGCTCTGTTTCAGCAAGGTGAAATTCATCCCATGTGACAAAACAGTGAGCGCTTCTATACAATTAAAGAACAGGTTCTTTTTTCCTGAACCTGAAATTAGTGTAATTTTCCTCATATAAAATGAGTAAATAACATAACTACACACAGAAGAAAAAGGGTCTGTGTATCACGTATTATGTTTACATAGCACTTGTGTGGTTATTTACCTACATCTAGGCATGTTGTGAATATGTAAATGAAGCTGGGCCAATTTCATTATTGACACAAACAATGTGAAATGACTACCCATTCCTACCAACAATGTGATTTATATCAACAATGTGAATGATTTGTGGATTTGCATAGAAGTAATAAGTTATAGCCCTGTGACCTCACAGAGCTTGTAGATTTAGGAATATTTTTGTCAAAGTTCCTCTGACAGTCTCTGTTTGTCTCAACTATTGAATTTTACTCATGTACATTTTAGATTTAAAATACTACACTTCCATAATTTAAAATAAATATTAGGAGTCCTAAGACAATATGTGTGTTCAAATCTCATGCCGCACCTTGAAATTTCAAAATTTTTTTATATAATATTTGCCTACACTGTTCAGGACTGTTTTCCAATTAATTAAAAACTGACAAATTGCAATTCCCAGAAGATCCACTAGAGAAATAACTTCTGTCTAAAAAGAGATGAAAATTACTGACTACCATAATTTCAAGCCAGTATATGAAGCAAATTTAAAACCAGAAAATTTAAGTTGCAGAATCCCACCTTTGGTAGGAAAGTTATACTCATTAGGCATTAACAACATCCACAGTCTACCCACAACAGCAAAATGCTGCAAAGTTTAAAGCAAACTATTAGAAAGGTTACCAAAACAAAGGTTATATATTAAATTTGGAAAAGTAAGATTATAAATAAATGCTATGCTTTTCCTTATCTAAAAGAAGCACTCATACCACTGAAAATGCAGCTTGGTTGTTAAATTATCCTCTCTCAGATCTCTGCAGAGAAAAGGACATGGCAAGGCTACTCTGCCACATGGTGCTTTGTGATTAGAAGCCGTGTCTGGACTGCTGGAGTGGCAGGCCTGAGCAGGAGCAATGGGAATCTCTGCTGAGGTGGGTGGGAATGGCTCTTTGTACAGCAGTGCCTCTGCCTCAGACACTCACTGTGGGGACTGCAGGATTAAATTGCTTGGGAGGCTGCTCTGAGTTAAAATGCCTCTAACACCCTGAAGGGCTGAAAAAACCGGTGCTCCTTAGGAGACTCCTGCCTGGAATGACAGGGGTAGAGAGCAAACAGAGAAAATGCTAAAATACCCTCAGAAGCCATGTCACTATCTGATGTGTAAAATAGTCTTCACTGGTACATTTAGGAACACGAGGAGGAATTCTGTGCTGCACGTGGCAGTGCAGAGCTCCCAGCACAGGGCAGAGCTCCCGGCACAGTGCTCCCAGCACAGCACTGCTCAGCAGCAGGCAGGGCTGGAGGCTTTTATCTCCACAGGAGTCCCAGGCAGCTGACAAATAGAGCTCTCAAGCACTACCTGAGGCTGTGAGAGGGTCTTCACTTGCCCCCCTTCTTCTAGTAAAGGCTACATTACCAAGAAGCATCCTTTAATGGCCACTTTCCTTTCCACCCTGAGGCCTCCAGTGCTTTGTCCTATTCCTGCTGCCCAGGATACCCAGAAAGATCACCCCTTATGTCACAGCAGTGGCCATGGCCATCTGAGGCTGTCTGAGCCAGAATTCACCCATCCTGCACAGGACAGAAAAGGATCTAGCTCAGTACTTCTCCTACCCAGCAGAAAAATGAGCACCTAGGGCCAAAGGTCCAAGTAGTTTTGCTTAATTCTGTGAGCACTGTACCCTGTCGAAGGCTGAGGAGCTCATTCCACACCCGCACTCATTATGGCTCCTTCTGCAGCAGCAGCACCAGTGCAGAGATCAGGACACCTGTCCCAGCAGGTCAGTGAGGATGCCTGTGTCCCCTTCAGTGTCAGCTTCTGGGGTTGGTTCTTCCCTCCTCTGCAAATTTTCAGGACTTGGAAGAAGAATCTTCCCACTGTAACCTTTTTGCTCAGTCTCTGGCTTGTTTTGTGAATTATGATCTCTTTCCAGCTCCTTCTACTCAACACCTGGCACGTTGTCCCCACTAAAATCAGACCTTTCCCCAATGCATTCCAGAACCACACCCAACTGTTCTCTCCCATTCTTGCATAGTTCTCCCAAGTCTTCAGCTTGTTTCCTGCTACAAATCTGTTTTTAATGTCTTGCTTTGTCATTCCTCTTCTTCTGGCCTATAAAGAGACACTTTTTTTTTTCTTTTTTTGGCCAGTTCTCTGCAAAAACGTTGATAAATTTATTTTCCCACACAGATTTCCTGCTCACCATTCCGAGGTGCTTCCATTAGAATAGATAACAGCTGAATGACTAACAGTATTGCTGGTCCAAGAGAAATGATAGAATGCAGTTCAAGGTGGATTTGCAGAACACATTTTTCATGACAACTTCAGAAAATTGAGCAGAATATAGAATTTGTTGAGACATCAAACCTGGGGATGTAAGCAGGTACCCCTGAGTCATGAAAACTACAATATTTAGTAGCACAACAGACCCAAGATGTTTCAGTGTAACTGTTCAGTTGCAAATACTGGCCTGTGACCAAGGCTCGGCTATTACAATTAATTGTTAGGAATACTGCCAGCAAGTCTCTTCCACCACTTAGCAGGGAAATCTGACCACTAGTTGTGAGTATTAATGAATTCTGTGTGGTGATGAAGTTGTTTCAGCCTGAGGCTGTTGGAGTTCTTTTTAGTCCTTACCCAAGATTCATCATCTGCCACTAACCACTATTTAAATGTTTTAACCTCATGCTTTGTGCTTTTGTAGAAAGAGGTTTCTTTGTCAAGCATCCTTGAAAGCTAACTGTTGTGAGCTCATATACTGCCTACAAAGAGGGAAATATACACACCTATTTATGTTACAGAGATATCAGGTAAGTTCAAAAGCTCTGGTAAACTCACAGAACATTTACACATGCACAATAAATATTATTCACATGTAGATGTTTGTTATAGGTGTGCATATATGTGTGTGTACATACAAAAGGATCAACCTAATATAAAAACTAAGCCTGCTTTATTATGGTCTGAACTGATCTGAAGTCTGGACTGGTAGTAAAGATCACTTTACTTACATGTCTTTTCTTCTTTTGAATTTTTGGGATGTTCCTCAAGGTACACAAGCCTACACAGAGTTATGTGAGCACCAGAACACTGCTTATTTATGGGTCATCATTGCTTTTTGGGGTGGGGGTTGTTTCTTGCTCAGTTGTTTTTCCTTGGTGACAGTGCCAAAGTCCATCAGGAGATCCTTAGTGCTATGGCTATACAAATCTCCGTGATATTTATGAATGAACTTGTACACCCAGGAATGTCTGGCTACTTCTCAAACAATTTCTGCCTCCCATAAGTTTTATCTGCGTAGGTACAAGCCAACAAAAGTGCCCCTGCTCCTTACTTTAGTGTAGGAGCTGTGATTATCCTTTGCGCAAGGTGGCAGCAAAAGAAAGCTCTTCAAACTCCTTCCTCCCTCCCCTGCACACCTCCTGTTAAGGAGAGTAACTCCTGCAACTTTATTAATTGTGTTTAAAAACCACCTGTTGCTAGTTGTTAACATATGTCTGAACAATACATGGAGTTACTGATACCTTTTACTTTGGGAACACTGTCACACTTCACTCTCCATTTCTTTGCCAACATTCCCGTGGGGAAAAGCCAGAAAATTGAATGCAAAGGAAGGAAAACCATGAGACAAAACCCTCTTAAATCACTGATTTTCCCTTTCTGATTTCATTTTTACAACAGGGTATTTTTTCCAATGAAAACACAATGACTTTGGGAGAAAGGGTCAAGTCTGAGAATAAAATAAAATAAAATAAAATAAAATAAAATAAAATATAAAATAAAATGTTAAGATCGATGTTTAATTAAGACATCATCACATGAACAGACAAATTGTGATGGATGTACCCGTGGTACACCATCTTCCAGCATAATAATATTGTTTTTCAATAGGAATAAGTAGTCTGGAAAATCTTACTATTGAAGTTCCAGTTAGCAGTTATCTAGATGAAATAAAAGCGTAGAGTCCACCCTGCTAGTTCTCCTGACACTAATCAACATTTGCTGTTTGCCTATTTTTGGTGGCAGTTTTTGTTTGTTTGTTGTTTTGGGGAACAGATTTATTTAATTTTCCTGGAGTCCAAAATGTGTTGAATGGAATGTTTTACTGCAAATATTAGAGCTATGAAGCTGCTTTAAAGTTCATTAAGCCTCAAAATAGTCCTTACACATCTTCCCCATATGGAAGAAAACCTTGGGCAAATATTTAATAACCTTCATAGATTTCACTCTCAATAGAAGTCAATAAAGTCAATAGAAGTAGTAAGAATAGCAGTAAGACTGTGCTTATTTTGAAAAAGCAGGGATTACTCACCTTGAAAGTACAATATAGTAAATATGTTCTTTATTCAGAGACATGGTAAAAGAATATCCAGTCAACTTTGGATATGAACATTCTCTACAACCTTAAAGCTCATTTTGATGACCACAACCTTATTCCAAAACCACTGTGTTTAATAAAAATTACTTTCAGAACTTGAAGAATATTTTATTATGGAATACAAAAATACTATCTATGTAAAAACAATAAGTTAGTTTATTTACAGTACTTTACACTATCCTGCTCTGGGGCTTCCTTTGCACTGGACTTCTTTTCATTATTTTACACACCTTTACAATTTTAATTATAATTTTGCACAAAGCATTTCCAAAAGCATGTCATCCATGTTCACTGCTCCAATGATGGGCCTGAAGAATAATTCAGCAACCACATTAGCATTAATAGATCTTAACAAGGAGAGAACAACATTCAGCTTGGCAAATCTGGCTTCATCACCTCTGTGAATGAGTCTGACATGTTCATTTAGAGCTTGTTGTGCTTCCCTCTGCAATCCTTCAATGTACTGTGTGCACTGCAGTCCAGGTAGATCTGAAAAGAAAAATAAATTATTTTGTTGACATACTTTTTGTTTATAAAACAACATTTTATAGAACAACAACTAACAGCTCACAGACTGTAATCATCACTCAAAGGAAGAAGCAAATTAAATTGCTAGAAGACTTCTTGTACGCAAAGTGAACATGCCAAATTTTATTGGGCAGGTCAAAGTCTTATCATATTGGTATTTTGGATATTTAATACTCTTCTTCACAACCCTGAAACATATGTTTGTCAACATTCACTTAAGTGTAAAACAAATTATTTGATAAAAACTTTGATTGAAGAATGCTCTCCAAAACACCATTACAGTGGGAAAGACAACAAAAATAACTTTCTCAGGTTTTCACTTCTGCAAAAATGCACTGTTTACATTTAAGGCTTCTTTTGACAACAGTTTCTACTCCAGTTTATAAGTGGCAAGAAATACTGACTCCAACATGCAACAGGAAGTTTCCCAACGAACCACAGTAGGGATACAAAAAGATGGAAGGTGCAGAATTAAGACTATATGTGACCACAGAATCATTTTGGATGGAAAGCACCTCCAAGATCAGCCAGTCCAACCATTAACCTGACACTGCCAGGTCCACCACTAAACCATGTCCTGAGCAACATATTTACACATTCTTGGACACTTTCAGAGATGGTGATTCAACCACTTTCCTGGGCAGCCTGTTCTAATGCTCTACCACCCTTCCAGAGAAGAAATTTTTCCTACCAGAACAATGCCTCTATCTTTTGCATTAGACCAGCTTCCAAATCTGACTTGTGCAACATAAGCTTCACCTGAACTATCGTACACTTGTCTGTGTAGAAAGCAAAGCTACACAAGCAGGATGATAAATGCAAAGTACCACTATAGGAAGCTAACCATCAATAGCCAAGGGTTTGGCAGTGGGAGCAGCAGCAGAGCCCTGTCCCACTTTCACAGGGTACTGCCGTACTTGGGAATTGCTATATCCAGCCTGCCAGCTGCCTTTCAGGTCAGTCACCGACGTCATAGTAAGTCCCTTGGTAAAATAAAGCTGCATCTAAGGGAGTCCCCACAAAGAGAGATGGCAAAAAAACCACCACCCCGATCATAAATGCTCTGCCAAAAGCCACAACAGCACTTTTTTGCTGAGCCCTGAGCCTTCCCTTGCTCCCCGGGGCGCGCAGGGCACGGCACGGGCAGACCCGCTACCCTCGGGCCGTGGAGCAGAGGTGCCGCCGCTCCCGCTGAGGGAGACGAGCAAGGAGCCGCTGCTGAGTCCCAGCTTTCCCTGACCGACTGCCTGGCGCCTGGAACTCGCTTTGTTCGTGGAAAGCAGCTGTGGACAGCGCCAGCCCTCAGGACCCCAGACCGAGCTGCAGCCGGATCCCTCCCTGCCTGCGGCCCGGTGTCGAGGAAGGGGCAGAAGGTGAAACCTTGCTCCGCGTTCCTCTCCTCCAGCACCTTTTTCACACTGAGGAAGGTGCGCCCCGCTTCCCCGGGGATACAGGCGGGCTCTCCCCGCCCTCCTCGCTGCCCTGTGGCAGACAGAGACCCCGCTGCCCTTCCCGGCCACTCACCCGGGTTGAAGAGCACCGTCCCCTTGAGGTAAGCGTACTCTTTGGTGCTGATGTCCAGGCTCCAGCACTTGGCCAGGAAGCCCTTGATAGCCTGGATCTCGCCGGCCGAGGGCAGGTGCGGGCCGTGGTGCTGCCGGCCCGGTGCCGGTGCCGGTGCCCGCGGCGGGGGCTGCTCGCCCTGCTGCTGCCGGGCGGTGAGGATGCGCTGCAGCATGCTGGGCTCCGCGCTCTCCACCGTCTCCAGGTGCACCCGGTCCTGCGCCAGCCCCAGCAGCAGCAGGGGCGCCCAGCAGCTACGCACCAGCAGCAGCTGCTCCTCCAGCGGCAGCTCCTGGAAGCAGGGCACGTTCTGGACGAAGCGCAGCGTCTTCACCAGCACGGCCTAGGCCGCCTTGCAAGCCACCTGCGGGCTCCGCAGGGCCACCCGGCGCCGCGACCCGCACGGGCAGCCCCGCGGC
>JBBMKD010000001.1:104637292-104667083 GCA_037834095.1 Argya squamiceps
CTCTGCGCGCAGGCTGCGGCGTGATGAGGGCAAATTGCACCCTCCTCGCCTCTCGGGTGTCCCTTCCCGGCCCCTCTTTCCGAGTCCCAGCCCGGCTGATGTTGTGCAGGGATGCTTCGAACAGGGGAGGGCAGGGCAGCTCCCGCCGCTCTCTCGTTTCGCCACCGTAGAGCTCCCGCCGCTCTCTCTTTTTGCCACCGCAGGGAGCCGGTCCCACCCCCGCGGGACCCCACCGACAAACGACAACCGGCCCGGCTGCCTTCACAAGCACCCCAGAGGTCTGGGGGAGCAGAGAGAAAGGTGTATTGGTGAAGAAAGGAGCGCTGAATTGGTCCAAAAAGGTGACACGGCTAATGAAATCGAGGACTTTCTGTGCATGCCTGCCCTAAGGAGTGATGCCTTGTGTGCCAAATGAACTCCTCAGTGCTGCCATGTGGGGGAGGGAGAATGGGACATGTCCCTGCCCGAAAGGGTGCTCTGTGAGGGCTGCAAACAAGGCTCAGTCAGGGTGCCCTGAGACTGGTGCTGCTGCAGCACCCAGTGGGATCCGCCATGGAACCACCCCCATTAATATATGATTCCCTTGCTCTGCCTTTCAACACATGGCCCATCTTTCTGATGTCATGTTGTTCCATCCATTTTCATTATCCCTTCAGGCTCTGCTTCTCCATGAATCTCTCCTCTTAGATATTTTCCTGTGACCCGTGTCCTCCAAGTGGCATATGGACTCCAAAGCAAGGAAGGTTTCCATCCTTCCAGGCCTTGGTGAGGGACAGGGGAATAGCGATTGTCCAAATGTGGACTCTTGAATGAAAAATAAGCACTTTCTCAGCTGGGTTAAATATAAGTGGGTGCAGCAGAGCAGAGGAAATAAAGTTACTTCTGTCTGCTGCATATGGGCTAAAGCAGAAACATTTTCTGATTCACATGATCTGAAAGAACCTTGACAGAGTTAGAGAAAGTAGCTGGTTTTAAGCAAAATTCTGTACCTTCTCCACCAATATCTGCTACCAAGCGAAGACTAAATCAACCTTGAAAAGCTGCATTTTCTTTCCATAAAGATATTTTGTTTGTTTGTTTGTTTGATTGATTTATTGATTGATTTAAGCAAATACCATTGAGTGCTTTGGCTTCTGTAGAAACAAAATAATTTGGGTCTGGATCTTGGCAATTTCTTTTCCCTGTGAAGTCAGTCCAACCCAATCAGCTTATACAGGTATAGACTCATACAGTCTTTTCCCTCTAAGTGTTTCCTCACAACTGGACTCAGAAGGGATATTCTTTACAAATGGTGTGTGCTTTTTGTAAGGCACTATTCTATAAAGTTATGTAAAACACTGATGGGCTACCTGCTTCCAAATGCAAGCTGTCCAAAATATAGATTATCATACTTTTGGTTTTACCTATGAAATGCATTTTCTTTTTCCACAGACCCAAGCATGATTAAGCCCTTTATTGGCTTTGCAGTAGAAGAGAACTGCTACAGTGCACCAATTAAGTGATGTCTAAAGTTTGCTGCAGGCCACTGGTTTCTCCAGACATCTTTTAAGAAAGAAAAGATACTAGATTTACAAAACAAATGTACTAATACTAAATATTACCAGTTTTTTCATTTGTATAGTATCACTGGTAATGGGATAATGGTAATTTATTTGTCTAGAATATTTCTTTGCCATTCTAGTTTATTTCCTGTTATAGTCATCAGTGTTTCCTCAGCATTAGGATTTTAGATGGCTTCTTTCAGCCTTTTTAGTCTTTTTCCTTCTTAGTTTTTTTCTGGGGAGGGGTTGTTCACTAACTTCAGAGGTAAGTCCTGCCAGTTTTTAGAAAAAGAGCATCTTTTAGCTTTTAGCTGTCTTCAGTACCATTTCTCCTATGAGGTACAGATTCTTAGCCTGACTGTGGAATCTAGATCTGTTTTTTATGAGTTTGTAACTTGTAAAATATCTATGGGAAAGCATGATACTGCTGAGACTGGAATCACTGCCTTTGCAGCTTTGACCTTGGACTCCAACTGTGGGAATTTTCTGCTTTATTACGGGAGGATGTTGCTTACACAGGGCTATAGACAAAGGGAATGTTTGTTAATATAACTTTTATACCAAGTCTACAATAGATTTTTTTTTCCCTGATGTAGCAATATTGGTTGCAGGGGTTTAATTTTTCAAGGTATTTCTCTTTCAAACAAGTCTCAAATGTAGATGAAATCCTTCTGTTATATAATCATTTTGCTGACTCTTGATTTTCTAAACAAACTTATACAAAAAGTCTTTGTCTTTGATAATTATAACAGAATGTGTACTCCACATTGGAACTGAAACTTTATTTTTGTTTACTATTCTGTGCCAGAAATCACATTGCTGTAGTCATAAGTGTACTTCCTTCTCTGACAAGTGCATGTAAACACTCATTTCTCTCATTTTAATTCTTAATGTATTCTGATATACATGGAAGTTAATTTATTCAGGGTAGATCATCTCTTTCCCAGCTAAAATATTAAGAATATCCTATAAATATTTGTGGTTTTCATGTTGGTATTTAGAATTTGTACAGTCTTTATTTAAAAATCTGGGTTCTGCCTATCCATAGCATTCAAGTTGAATTAACAAAAAAGTATTCTACTTACAACCAAAACCAAAATCTCTCACAGAAACCTGTTTGATGGAAAATGCATGAAAACCCTTTTAGAATAAAAAGGAAGTGCCTGGTTTCTGCTGGAAGATCTGATGTTACATGGATATTATCAAGCTCCTCATGGTAGAGTCATGGATAGGCTTACACGCTTCCAGACAAAGGATTACTTGTTTGTATTGTTTGGGGCTTTTTAAAATTATTATTATTGTTTTTGTTTTGGGTTGGCTTTTGTTTTGGGTTGGTTTTGTGTGAGTGCCTGTGTGGTTACAGGGTTTTTTTAACTCAGACAAAGCCTTGGATATGGAGGTGATATAGTGAAGTCTTGGCAGCCTCACTCATGCTGCTGCTCAGTGTCTCTGTATCACCCATCTGGTAGCACATTTGGTTCTTGGCCAGAGGGCAAGACTTCAGTTTCAGAACAAGACCAAACAAGCATTTGTTTTTATGCCATCAGTGCTTCAGTGCAACATTAGCTTGAGAAAAGCCTTTTTTCCAGTGAAGAATCTGATCTTGATGTCCTACAAATACATACTATTCCTTTTAGTATAATTGCTGAAAAGTAAATTTTGACTTTAAGATCAGATGTAAAGCAGACTCAATGATTAGCACAGGAGAAGTTAACTTTTCTCTACAGAAAAACAAAGTTTAATGTGGAATGTTGTTATGAGGATATGATAAGCAATATGTCTTTGGTAAAAATAAATGCTTTATTAAAACAAGGTTTTGGAATTGAAGTCTATTGTTGCTTTTCATTCTTTTCTCATTATGACTATCCATTCATTAGACTGACCACCATTCACATTTTCCTTATTTTTTTCTGGGGTGTTTTTTGAATTAAGTGGGGATTAAGGGAAAAGTAGTTTTCTACCTGTGTGCTGTACCACACACTCCTGATGGCACTACATCCCTCGTGGATGGGCCATGGATTCCTTAGGAGGAGCACACTGAGAGCCTGAGGCAAAGAGAGTTGAGTTGGACCCAGCTGAGAGATGCTGACCAGAATTTCCAGAGCTTTTTCAGCTTCCCTAAGGCTGTGATTTTACAGTGTTTCTGTATCCCACCAGCAGCTCACCTAACAGTATGTGCTTGTTCTGGAGCAGGATGAGCATATGGTGGCATTTTTACGGAATTAGCCAGACTATGTAGAAAGGAGTTTATCCTAGGTTTAGACCTTCCTGCCAGCTGCTTGCAAGTAGATGATGCCTAATCTGGTATAAACTGTAATGGTGCAAAATCAGCCTTTTAACATATCTTATAGAAACCAGAGCACACAAAAGGGGATATGTAGTTGTCAGATCAGTTCTTTGTAAAATGTGGTCATAGCAATTTGGATACAGAAACAGCAACACTGAATTTCAATTTACTCTTGTTGGACCATGCACTTCACTGTCATATTTCCACTGGCAGACAGCAAATTTAATGAGGCCTCACATAGCCCAGGCCCGGCTTTTCTTTTTTCTTCCACCTTCTTTTTTCTTCTTTTTTTCTTCTACCCATATGGTAATTTACCTTAACTATGTTATTCTGTTAGAGTTAACTAGGTTTTGGAGTAGGCAAAATTAGGGAAAGAGGCAAACTTGTAAACTTTTTACAGTGAAAGGCACTCAGTTGTTTCCCACTCAAAAAAAAAAAAAAAAATAAAAAAAAAAAATATATATATATATATATATATATATATATCTTTGGGGTCTGTAAAGAGCTGTGGGCCCCAGCAACCCAAAGCTGTACATTTAGATGTGCTATTGGGGTTTCAGTGTTTGGATATGAGAAATAACTTATATTTTGGTCCAAAGTGGGTTCATGGGGCTCCCAAACATCTGCCAGTCCCGTAATCCCTCCTGAGCCAACCTAGCAGCTCACTGGGGCTGAGAGGTGACTCCCACTGAAATGTTGCTGCTGCTGCTTCCCTTGCCCCAGCTCTGGCACACACCCAGTTCTTCGATGAACCACATCTTCTTTCTAACCTGGTAGCATTTTTGTGATAGCCATTACAAGAAAAGCAGCATAGAAATGAGATACCTTGAAGTGTGCTTTCCATGCTTTATTTTACCCAGTGATACTTTTGAAGTTTCTGCCCCGCCTGAGAAGTTGGAATACTCATGATACAGCAGAATTGTGCCTGGTGAGTCAACAAAAAACTAACACATCAAGAAAAAAATATGTAGTTTTCTGGTAATTGAACTGAATTGAATTCAGCTAAGGTTAAAATGGGTTCCAGAGCAGGTGGAGAGGTGAAGTCTTAGGACCTTTCCAGGAGAATGGGGAAAGAGCAGGAAATATTGTTGCAAAACAGGATTCCACTCAGTCACCAAGTGGAACTGCTGCCCCAGAAAGGTAAAGCCCTAAACCTTGAGAGCAGAAAATAATAAGTGTTAGGAGAGGGCTTGTAGCAAGCTTTGGTTTTAAATTATTCTTTTAAATATCATGCAAAATTGATCTGTTCTCTTCCTAATGGCACTTGAATAAGAGAATTGTGTTATAAAATATTAGTGTAGGAATAGCTTTCAGTTACTTACCTTGAAGAACACATTGCTGATACAGAATAACAGATGGGTAACAGGCAAAAAGCTCGATTAAGTTAGATACTGTTCAAGGCTGTGGTTTACAGAACAAAACACATTCTATCTCTACAGTGGCAGGAGGATACAATGTATCCATTGCACCAATTTTTAAGTTTAAAGTTCTCTATGTTGCTGCAGCTAATTGTCTGAGACTGGGGAGTTCACAGATACACTTTCATTTGTGGCTAATAGGATAGGATATTCTGCTAATAAAAATTTACATTCAAATAAGCCTATAATTTGGCATGCATTTTGTCTGAATATCAATTTACAGGTTTTTAAAATTTGCACATCTTTCTATAGGTTTTAATCCAGACATATTTCATCCAAGCTGGGTATTTAAAAATACTGTCCTCTAGTGAATCAGAAATAAAATTTCTCATTAGATCAAGTTTGTGTTATGGTATTAAAACTGTATTTTTTTCTTTTTTGCTATTCTTCAAACATGAGTTTGAAAGGTACATATTTAATTTAAGGCTTCACCTATAATCTATATCGCAAATAATTATGATCTTCAAAAAACTTCAGCAGTTCCTTGCATTCTTTGCTTCAATCATTATTCACCAGGTTTCTGAATTTGCTACCCGTTCTGTAGCTAACAGGGAAATCATTTGGCATTCTGTTCTGCTGGCAGACAAGACAGACTACATCTTCAGTTTTGTCAAAATACTCACATTAGCTTACCCCCTTTAAAGAAAGGATTTTTCTAACCTGGATCTTTTCAACACCAGCGGATTAGGGAGTGACCCAGCAGTGCTGTTGGTACATTCAGTGTTCTTGCAGTCATTGATAGCCCAAAGCACAGGGGGAAGTGCTAACATCTTATCCGAGCTGCAGCCAGACAGCATCCTTGGCTGGGCTGCAGATCAGACTTCCAGGCGAGGGGGGACCATCCACTCCCCTTTCTGCCTTCCTGAGGGCACTGTTAAACACAGAGCTGCTGCTGACTGAAGTGCAGCTTCTGCTCAGCTCTGTGCCTCAGCAGGACACCATTCATCTCAGCTTGCAAACTCAGTCCCAGACTTAAAGTTTTGGACTTAAAGTCCAAGTTTTAAAGCCCACCAGTCCACTGCTTGTTTATCTGGGATTTTGCCACTCTTACTTTATAAAATTAGCACTGTGTTAGTACTTTCCAGATTCAGCTTTTAACTTCTGGGATGCTGATATACAGCTCCCTATAAATTTAAAATCACAGGAATAAACCCTGTCAATACTCAGCCCTTTTTTAATAAGTAAACCATATTTTATCTTATAAACAGCTTTCAAGCTGAAACTTTGAAGGTCCTTTTTTCTCTTTAGACCTCTTTCTTAGGTATCCTTTGTGTCCATTGCAGCACTTTTTCCAGTTTCTAGAAGCCTTTGAAGGACATCAGAACTTCACAGAGGGTTCCACTTGTGCTGTTCTCACCAGTGCCAGAGAGAGACTCCTCAACTCACATTCATTACTCTAGGCTCATACATTAAAGAATCATTAGTCTTTTGGGGTTATAATTGCATATTGCACTGGGAACTCATTATCAGACTGCCCCTCTTCTGTGGCATCCTACATAGTTTTCTGATCTCCTTTCAACAACAGAGCTGTTTATTAGCAGAGGTAGGATGTCTTTCTGGTTTCAATTCTGTGTTTGGCTGCTTTATAACATATTCCATGAGAACAGGTCCAGCAGTCTAAGGGGAGAGATTTTCTGGCCTTCAGTTACTTCTCCTCATCACCATTGATACTCATCTTCATCCATGAATGCTTACATATCTCTTGAGATTTCGGAGATGGAAATATTTTCCACAGTAAATGTGTTTTGTTCATCGAAATTTTGTAGATTTCTTAAGTCCCTTTTTGCTGTTGCACAGTGCTGATGTTTTAAATGGTATGTCGTGTCACTCAGAAAAATGCCTCACCAGAATTCTAAAGAATGTTGTATCTAAGTAGTTACTTTTGGCTTGACCTAGATAGAGTTGAATATTATAGTGCACTACTATAAAAAATTATTTAAGCTCTTCATAACTGAAAATTTTCATGTAATGTGTCATGTTAAAGAGATGCACACAACATTTTATGATAAAAAGAAAAAAAAAAGAAGAGAAACACTGTGAATTTGAATTTTCTGGTGCCTCTCAAGTCTGAAGACTTGAGTGGTAAGAGTTGCAATTTATCAGGTCCATTTCTTGAAACATTCTGAAACCTCCAAACACTGGGGTAGTAACACTGAAATCAATACCATAAATGTCACTGAAAAACTCAGACAAATCAAGCATTTTATGCTATTTTAGAGTTACTTGTTCAATAAGAATGTAATAGGTAATCAATTTACCAATGTTTAGGTTGTTCTGCCTGGAATACTAATCAAGTAATAGAGGAAGTACATTGGATATTGATGGAGTAGCCATACGATGTGACATACAAAATAAGCTTGTAGAGGAAAACTTTAGCTTAGAAAACTGGAAGAAGAAATTTTGAAGTGATGAGGAATAAAGAAAGAAAAATGAAAAAAGAACAGAAAATACAGAAAGGCCTGCAGGAGATAGAGACCTTTAGACATAATTAAGATAGTTGGTCCCATAGAAATAGGAAAGATTGATAAACACTTTCCCCTTTATTCTCATGCAAATTATCCTTCACATAGATCTCTCTTTTTAGTGAAATTTCACCAGAATGTGATTATTTTGCTGTTTCTTTACTTTCTCTATCATATCAAGGCATGTCTTTCTACGTTTTGTCTCTGAAAATTTGCATTCCTTGGAAAAGGCAGATTGTAATTCCTTCTTTCACACTTTCGTCATTTATTTTGCTTACTTGTATACACCATGCAGAGGGTCCACCTCAGAAAAAACCCACAATGTCATCATTGACACGTCTTTATTTCTTTCTTACATCCAGGAACACACTCAGTTTAAATTTTCCACTTTTTTCACACTCAAATTTTCTCTCTACACCTAGCACAGTAAATCACATCATTACCTTGTCCTTTTAATGTCAGAACTGCAGTAGCTCTGTATTAGCTCTGAGAATTGAAGCTGTTGCTCATTGTAGGTATTAATATTTAGGACTCTCACCAATTACATGAGGGTTAGTTTGAATAAAACCATCATGCTTGCTTTTGATTTGAAATATGACTTTTTACTTTTTATTAACTATCCTTACAACAAAAGTTTCCACATAAAGCATAGAAAACTTAATCTGATATTTTGTAGCTTCTTTTTACTTCTCCTGAAGCAAAACTGTGTGTTTTCCTTTACCAAACTTGGCAAGGGTTAGTGCTTTACACAAATCCCAGAAGTTCCCTGGAGACCTTTACTTCCCATCAGCCTTCTTCCCCTCCACCTCCAAAACCTTTGTCAGTTCAGGTCTTTTAAAAGTTTTAGTCATGGCCAGTCTGAATATTTGACACTCTTCCCTAAGGGCTTAACTTGGAAGCAGGTCAGGCTACAATTAAAAATGTGTAAAGGCAAGAGAGAAAAATTACCTTACTGTAACAGAAATTGGCTGAGTTTTTTTCCAAGGTCTTACTTACCAAAGGATATAAACAGTCTGAGCCACTACCACAGTAGATACCCACCCTGATTCCTGGCATTCTTCTCTGATCACTAGAATTACACCACTGTTATGGCCTATGTAAAATTGTGGTTCCTTGGACTGTTCAAAGAAAGTTTTCTAAGGTTTTCTCCATCCCATAAAATTAAACAAGAGTAGTTTTATTAAGTCTAGGAGGAGTAGCAATGACATCATGGAAATGACAGTCACTGTCCAAGTCCTCTAGGCTGTCAGCTGTATCACCTTCATTCTAATGGCTAAATTAAACCTGCAGTGGCTTCACATCTTCATTTTGATGAGTGGAGATATTCTTAATAACTTTGATTTATTCCCTGTGATTACTACAACTCCTGATGTTATGAAGTAACAGAAAAAGGAAATCCCTTGTGTTCCCAGCATATGGAGCCTGTGCTGTTCTCTGAGACTGTAATTTGGGAAAGATGATACGCTGCTAAAAGAAAATTAACAGTGTTTTCCCAAAACATGTAAAAGCTGAGGTGTTGTTGCTGAAGCACCATCATTTCACATCTCTGTTGCTGACACAGCTTGTGTAGAAACAGCTGTAATGAAGTCATTACAGGGTCAATGGAAAATCTCTGTACATATCTGAAGTATTTTGAGTGATTTATGTAAGTCCATGGATATTCATTATGATGATATTCTCTCATGTTTCCATTGACAGGCAGAGCAATGTCACCGGTAATGTCCAAAATAAATTATATCATCATAAAGCTGGAGCTTAAAAGCAACAGAATTAAATTTAAGGTAACTGTTAAACTCTGACAATTAAGGAAAGTTAAAGGACATATTTCAATAGTAAATTGCCTTGCTCTGGGTAAGTGTTGTCATTGAGTTGGCTTTGTGATACAGAAACATACATATCATCTGTAACCCTTGCTACAAGTGCAAGGAACAAATATAATGAGAGAGCCTATTCTAAATTCTCTCACCTTGCCTGGTTTATAGGTACTTTGTATCAATACACTGTTTTCAATGCCCTGTGTCTTTGAGCACTTCAGTTTTCCGTGTTAGGTGTTTGCTGTTGTCTGTAACCATCAAAAGATTCTTCAGTGAGGGTTCATGTGTAAGTACTCATGATTATCCCCAGCAATTGTGCAACTGGCCCAGTGAAAATAAGGAGTGCTCATGGATTCCCTGATACAGTCTGCTTTTATTGCCATTTATGTGGAATGATGGTAACTAAAGACTGAGATGTGGGCCATTGTGCTTAGGATGTCTAACTAGTAATAAGAGACCATCTACAGTTTGGCACAGGAATTATCACAATTGGCCAAAGAGGATCAAAACCTCAAGGACAAACAACAAAGATATGAAATCATTTGCTCAAGATTATTTATAATCAAAAACAGAATTGTGAAGCAAATCAGTCAGTTTGTTTAAGCCAGCAATAAATTTTCCCCTGGGTTCAGTGAGGCCAAGGTTCATCCCACGTATTATGGATTTCCCAGTTTATACTCCCTTCCACACCAGGCCTAGCATACACCTTAATTCTAAAATACTGCAGGCCATGTTCAATACAGTGTGTTCATTTTGCTGAAGATACAAAACCAAACTGGAAACTAGATTCTCTAATCAGCTGAAATAGAGGTCAGCCAATTTCCTCACCAGTGAAGCACTGAGAAACGTGAGCAATATTCAAAAAGGTCTGATCGTGCTGGCCATTAAATGTTCTAGGTCAAAGTACCACTTTCAAAGAAATTGTGGAAACTAACATAACAGGGAGTAGTCAGAATTTCTGACCACTATACCAACACTGGAAACATTTACCTTTTTATCCATCACTGGTGATGTGCCAGAGCCCTTTCCACCCAGTAAATACTCCAGGGCAGAATCAATTCTGCAAATTTTCCCATTTTGCTTTCATTAACCTTGTTTCCTAATGTGGTGGTTTTATGCAGGTGCTCATTCTCTAAAGCCGAAGTTTTTCTCTGAAAATGCTCTTTTAGGCATTATGGGGCCCCTAACTTCAGGATCCAGTCATATTTGTAGTAGTTTTCTCCAAAAAATAGAAGATACTGATACACATCTCTGTCACGTTTCTTGAAAGCATTCACTGCTCCTGGGGAATGGGGCCTGGGGAGGAGAAAAAATGCTTAGAAAAGCTGGATAGGGGGGCCTATCTTCTTCCATAATCCTCTAAAGCCATCAGAGTGGTGTTTTAGTTCTTTGTGATAAATGAGAACAAGCAGGAAGAAGATCAAGTGAAAGAGAAGATAATTTTCCTGTGTTGAAACCTATCATTATGATGAAATTAAGAATATGATTAATATCCTCAAGGACACTATCTGGAAAAAAAAAAGCCAACATTTTGAGACTCCAACCTAATACACACAATTTGCATGCTGTTATCCTAGATTTCACTGCTAAAAGGGAGTGACAGTTTCAGTGTTTTAATCCAGTGATAAATAGTGGGTTAATGAAAAGAAGAGGTTTCATTTTCCCCATCTAAATTTGTAGCAGCATGAAAGCCTTGCTGTATATCCCATATCTACTATCAGGGCATGTAACTGCTCAGTCCAGTGATTTTGGTCAGTGAAACACTACAGCTTAACAGTCCTATGGTGAATTGATGAAAAAAAGATATAAAAGTAGTGAATCTTGGGATTACGTAGAGGTCTTTGCTTTTGCAGCTTTACCATTGTTCAGATGCCTCATTGCAGACCAAGAGCAATGCAGAAAGGAGTGGAGACAAGATGGGTAGGCACAGAAAAATTTGTAGAGTCAAAACATGTCTGCAGTTTCCCACTGCGTAAGGCTGTTTGCTAGTATCAAAAGCATTATTTGATGCTTAATTGTATGCAAGTGTAATGTGACTTTTTTAATTAAAAGGTAAATAATACGAAAGAAGTTTATGACTTTTTATTTCCATTAAATTCACACTTGAATGAGTGATTTGGACTGAATACCTTTGTTGACATTTTTCAGTAAAATGGTTCAGTAGTGCTCTAATTTAAATAGTTTTATGGTCATGTGGTCTTACACTCCTAGCCCTTTAATCTGGTGCTGAGAATTCAGTGTTTAACTCAGGGCAATGAAGAAAATCCAGTTCAAGGAACAAACCAGCTTTTCTACTTTTCTTTGTTTGTGTCAAGAGAAAACAAGCTATTTCCATAAATTTATATACCAATAAATCTACAGCAATTTTTATACCAGGGAGGATATTAAATTTGCTTCAGAAATATGTATTCATACATTTACCATATGGATATGCTTTACTCATTCTGAAACAATGCAGCTGCTTCTGAAGAAGACCATGGCTGGATTAATGAACTGAAAGTTTCAAGATTTGATGACTGCTGAAAAGTTGATTGCTTCCTTAAAGCATTCTAATCAACTAGAGAGACCATCACAGAGCAACACAGATTCATTTGATTCGCAATCAGATTCACATATTTCCATGTAGCTTTCTCCACCACCTTTAGTTTTCGTTTTCATTTAGATCATACAAGTGTATAATAGGAATAAAATCCATTTTCCAGTATTTTTGAAAATGAACAAGTGAAATGCTTGAGCCTTATAGCTCAATGTTCAAATTACCAGTCTGAGGATGCTCTAAATCTTTTGGTAAAAAAATTGAGACCACTTAGATAACCCCACTGTTTTGAAAACTAACTAGATAATGGTGGGGGGCAGGGGAGGGTGTGGGGAATGGAACAACAACCAACAAACGAAAATGAAATTTCCAAGAAAATACATCCTTTTAAGAGATGGGGAAAGGCATCAGGATACCATGAATGACTGAAAAACAATTCATGACCCACAGTGTGATTCAGACAAACAGTTTATCAAAAAGTTGTTCTGAGAGGTTGTGAACCCCATGATTTGCCCTCAAGCTCATTTTGTCTTGACTCTGAGAGCCAGTCATAATTCATCCATCCATCCATCCATCCATCCATCCATCTATCCATCCATCCATCCATCTATCCATCCACCCATCCATCCATCCATCCATCCATCCATCCATCCATCCATCCATCCATCCACCCATCCACCCATCCACCCATCCATCCATCCATCCATCCATCCATCCATCCATCCACCCATCCACCCATCCATCCATCCATCCATCCATCCATCCATCCATCCATCCATCCATCCATCCATCCATCCATCCTTTTCCCTTTTATAGCTACAAGTCTCTTCCATGACTAATATATCTTATGGTTTTGAGTGAGTCTCTGCTGAATCCTCTAGTTATGGGGATTTTTTTATTCTCTTTTTTGGATTCTGTACAGTATGAAGAGATCATAGGTGGGCAAAATTTTGTAGTGCTTAACCAGTAACGAGGGGGAGTAGGAGCTTGACCAGTGTTCATATAAACTGCATTCTACCTTTCCAGGATCAAGTCAGTCCCTAGTTTTCCCTTTCAGATCCTGTGTTTTGCCATGGTTGTTAACAGCCTCACTAGAAGATCTAAACCTATGGAGAGTTCTCTCAGCGCTTAACTTTAAACTCAGTGTTTTAACTTTAAAAAATCTGATAATTTACATAAATTCAAGAAATCTGCCCTGAGCATAATATCTGAAATCTTTGAATGTTGGAGAATGTACCTTTTGACTCCTAAATTAAATTAAATTAAATTAAACCTCTCCCTGTCAGTTCATCTCTTTATCACAACCTTAAAATTTAGTCCTGTAAAACCTAAATTCAAAAGAAATTACTCAAATAGATTTGGATACTTGGCTTGGTTTATTCCTGGTTTCTTGGCTGCACTTCTGCTGTCAATCCTTTTCAGTGAAATAAATTGAAATAAAGAAAATCTACCTTATTTGTGTCTTTCTGTCCTAGCTTCATGTAGTGAGAAGTGGATGGGAATGGCATAAAGAGGCTCAGAGCAAAAGGAGCTCTAGCAGAAGAATGCAGAAGAAGCATTCTGCAATAATTTACATAATCATTACAATATTGCACCAGGCTATGACTTAGAATTCAGACCCTAGAAATACTGTAGCATGTTCTGTATGAAAATATCCAAGAGCACTGATAAACTAGAGACCTAATCAATTTTGGGTTTTTTCCCCTTCCCTGTACTTGTGTCACACTAAAGTGTGTCCAGCCAGGCCTAACTCAAACTATCTCAAAGCAATTTGTCTTACCAACTTGGACAAGTTTTGGGGTTTTTTTTATTCCTTAAATAAAATTTCATCAGCAAACAAGAATGTCTGGGCCATTTTTCAGGTAGGAGGCAGTAATATGTTCCTGTCACTACTGGATAAACAGAAATACAGACTGTATCATGCATCACTGGTGAAGTAGGACTACAGTGTTTTTTTCACCTACTGTCTCAAACACCTCAAGTGTTGTTATGGGTAGAGAGACTGTGAATAACCACAGGTCATTTCAGCAAAGCTTCTATTGCCCATTTTTCCACTGACTATTTTGTTTTTATTTTTATTATTATCCCCATACTAAAAGACAAGAAGGAGAAGCCTTTTGTCCAGAAAATGTGTGATAAGGCAGTGCAGATGTGGCTCGACTGTGTCATTTTAAAGTAAACAGGAGACAATTTGTAGTGATATACAACAGCTGTCTGATATCAGTTCTATTTGTTATCACTGCTATTAGAAGAATGATCTATTAGGACTTCTCTTTCCCCTAGAGAAGCTTAAGTTAAAACTCCAAGGACATTTCCAAATAGACTGTAATAGTTCAGACATTCTTATCAGCAGCACATGATGAAACTGTGCTGGCTTTCTCTTGCTTTTCCTACAAGCCTAGGAGACTTTTTTCAAAACATCAGCAAAGGAAGGGCAAACTCCATGCACATAAGTGCAAAAACATTACCAACCTGCATGGTGCTAGCATATAGACAACTGTACATCACTTTGCACCTTTTCTGAGTGCCCAGTCTTCCACACCTATTGTCTGCAAGCTATCTGTTGAAATTCCATTTGTAAAGAATTTATCCATACCCCAAAGAAAGCTACAGGGGATTCATAAGAGGATGATATGCTTTGTAAAATGCAATGAGCAGCTTGTGGTCTTAGTGATGAGGCTAGCACTATTTAGAAAAAACATTCAGCATGGCCCTCCACATACTCACAAATACCACCTCAGTGTACATCATTAAAGACTTAAGCATGCCAAATCCCACATTGCTAAGACTATGACCTCTTTTGACTTTGGGAAATAATATCTGATATTTAAAAGTGTATTAGCATTATAATGACATTAAAACCAAATTTATCCACCAGATTAGGATCAGAATTTAAGCAACAGAGTAGGAAAGTAAATTCTTATTACATGTTAGAGCCACTTCTATTTTTTTGTCCATTGATACTGCATGAACTGAGCACAAAACCACTATTTTTTTCTGATTACCTTGCAAAACCTTCTTGTTGACTCATGTCCACTACACCACATTCATTGTTTTTATGACACAGTTGTTTGAGAGAATTTTTCAATTCTGCTTTCTTGAAATTCACCTTTTTCTACACCCTCTTTTATGATGGTCATTAGGCAATGAAAGTGCAGCACTTGAGAACTGCATCACAAAGCAGAGACACAGGTAAGGTGAAGGGAAATATGTTGGAGCTCTGAATTACCTCAACAAAACAACATTTTAGCACATTATCAATGCTGTTTTCAGGCTGCTGTTTATGGCACGTAGCTGTCAGTCAGGTTTCAAGCACACCACACAGACACTCTGTCACATGCACTCACTGTGTTGTGCTGTGAATAGAAAAGAGGAAAGATCCAGGGATTTAAAGTACACAATAGTCTGATACAATTTCTTTAATGAAAAGCAATCATTCAGAGCAGAGGCATTTTGTGTTTGACATATGATACTGATAATTTCTAATATGTTATAAATTTATATGGTAATTCACAGAATTGTAGACATGCAGGAGGCTGCTGTCCAGAGGAGTGTATTGCATCTGCTAAAGGTGTCTGGGTTACCCTGAGCTCCATTAGCAGGAATGGAGCTTTGCTTGGATACTGAGCACAGCAGTTCCTGGGTTCCTGCAACTGTCTTTAGCTACATCACCATGACATGTAGCGACAGCAGAGACTAGAACTTGGTTTGTAATATTGTGATTTGCCTTTTCCCCCATAACTCAGTAACAAAAGAAGGTATCCTGTATTCACTTATTTATTGTTAAATTTCCTTGCTTTCCTTGACTTAGGGATTGTATCGAAATTTCTCTGAGTTTATTTTTCTGAGCTTTAAAGGGGTTATGGGCAGTGCAAAAACATAAGCAGATCAGCCCTGCTTCTATCTCAGTGTTTGTGCTTTGACTGTCAGGTAGCAAAAATGAAAACCAAAAATGTCTATGACTTGGTACACTTAAGTAAGGGAAAAAAAAAAAAAAAGCTTGTTTACTAAAAGTTCCATCTGTGACCTTTAAAAACATGATTACATTATTCAGAAAGCAAAGAATAGTGACAAGCCAAGTGTTCTTTTCACTAGAAACACTCTTCTGAAATTATTTCATAATTACAAAATTTGGTGAGATACCAAGGACAATAGAAATATAATGTTCCTCAGAGAGGAAGAAAAAAAGGCATTGTTTAACAATAATGCTGGCAGTGCAATGAAGCAATTCAAGAAACTCACAATAATATGTTAATTTCATTTGCCTCTTGTGCTCTCTTAACAGAACCCTTTATGTATTTCTGTTTACCACCTGTTTCAGCTTTCTGCTTACCATTAGATGCTAAATTATTTCTTCCACATGTTAATGGTTCTCTAGCTAATCATTATCCTAAAGCATGGTGTAAGAGGCTTCGACTATTTTTGTTTCTGATGTTTTGTTCATGCAAAGAAAATGAAAATTATGGATATACAAACTGAAAGTGTTGTAAGTGTTACCTTGATTTTAAAGATCTACATTGTTGGCTTAATAATATAAATATTTCACTATTAATTTCAAGTTTCAGATCTAAAATATTTTACTATGCTGTAAGAAAAAAGGATCCTGTGATATTGTGGGTTTTAACAGCAAAGGAAGGTGTGACCTTACAGAGCTCACATTAGAATTGTGAAGAATTGAAAAGAAATTCTATTTCCATATTAGCACTATATTTAAAAATATAGTCTTGAGCATAGCAAAATAGGATTATTCTCCTGGTGAATTTAATATTAACTTTGATTAACTTTGTGTCGCTGTACCATTTAATCCTTGATATTGACACACTTTTCTCATTAATCATTTGAAAAAGTTATTGCATTGAGACTAATGCCCTTGTTGTTTGGAGAAAAAAATGTCATACTGTTGTAGGCTGTAATTAAAATAAATTGTATTTACTGAAAGTTTTAGCCTTGCTTTGTTAACTCCTTAAAGCTTGCAAGGAGGCTTGCAGGCAGCAGCTTATTTTAAGGTGATAGCAAGTCTAAATTAAGGTCATTTTCAATGCAAACATAAAGATAGAATTAGATGGAATGCTGGCAGAGTGCTGGTGCAGGGCGGTGCAGGTCCCTGCTCATTTCCCAGCTCAGACAGCAGATACTGTGCCTGACCTTGGATAAAACAGTCTGTCTCACACTTCAAATTCCCGCCTGTGAAAGGGGGCTAAATATCTTCCTGCTGCAGAGGCCTGTTTTGAAAGGGATGTTTATTCATGACAGAGAAACAGTTACTAAGGGAGGCTTATACAGACACGTGATACTTCCACCAGCTGCGATGCAAGGAGGTGGTGCAGGTTATGAATAGTGTGCCTGGGAAGGAGGGTTTCTACCTGCCAGAGTTGGTTGCTTCTGTAGAGCATCTCAGACCATGGCTGAAATCCAGCTTTATCATCTTGATATTTGTACTATTCTTTTCTTTTCCTTCTTTTCTGTTTCATATTTTTCAGTTGTATTTGAATGTACTTTCCCTCATGATTTTCTAAGTCTGAAAATTAAGTTTAAATGTGACTGACCAATAAACTCCCACAAGGGAAAAAGGTACAGAGCAGGTGGGCAAGGGAATGTTGCCCTGAAGCTTGGGAAAAAGGCAGGGTTTGGCTGACCAAAGCTGTTATATAGAAGCTGATTTAGCACCAAGAGGACCAGAGGGTGGCCTTTGTTTCAGACAAACATCTATCCACAGTTGAGTGGATCAACAGGCACTGTAAAAGTTTCTCCCTGGGTTCATTAGAAAAGTGGGAATGTCTCCCTGAGTTAGCCAGACCAGGAGAATACCTGACCCACCCCAACAGAGTACAAAAACTGAAAAACTATCAAAAGAATTTCAAAGAGAACAAATGGCTTGTGGTGGCTTGAACCCTTCCACAATTTCCTTGTGACTGGGGAGCCATTGTCATGGTGGTGAGCATTTTCTAAAGGCCAGTAATGGGAATCACATTGATATTGTGATTCAACTCCATACTGCAGTTTCTATACATGCATTTGGCATTAAGACTAGCTTAACATTTGTGTTGTGCTGTGTAATATATTTTGTATCACCCTGACAAATCAGAAATCCCAAGTAACATAATCTTTAAATAAGTGTGTTTGAGGTCAAACACCCCTCCCTTGGAATATCTAAAAGAACCTGATCAGGCAGTATGGGGCTTTTGTGCTGCTTCACACCCAGCTTCTGAAATATGTAGAGTGGTGGCTAATAAAAGTGACTAAAAATAAACTCTGAAGTAATAATTCCTCTGCCTTTTAACAGGTATTAGTCAACAATTTTGATGTCTGAACATAATGACTTTATTAATATGTGTGTTTTCCCTTTTGTTTTCAAAAAGAGCAGCTCCCTAAGCATGCCTACGTTTTTAGCTGCTATGCATTGTCCATCTTCTGGCAGCTCTGTTTGGTTTTCCTCATGTTTTGCAAGCATCTTTAAAAAAAACAGCTGCAAGAAGATCAGAGATGCTATTGTTGGCAATAAGAAAGTTGTGGTGGTGTATAAAAAGTAAGGGATTGTAATAATATAGGGCTCTGATGGTACCACACCATCCTTAACAGGTGTTCCATGTGAAGACCAATTATAAAAATGTATTTAAACCTGAATAGTACCACACTGCAGAGATACATAGCATTTCAAAATTCAGGCTGTGTTACTATCTCCTGGTCAGCAAAATAATCCCAGATAGGATAAGGATTTGCATTGTATTTGAAAAGAGCATAGAAGAGCAACTATTTATAGCTTCTTGTGATAACAGTCCACGTGTGGACTTCAAAATGTGGAAGTATGCCTTTGAAGAGTATACTCCAAACAGGAACTACTTTGTTCTTGATTAAGAATTCTCAAATAGTGTTGAAGAGTCATCTCTTATTACTAACACTAAGTACATGCTGGTCTGTCAGTATGGGTCAGAAATTACCCCCAGTAGAAAGAATGCAGGAAGGAAAGAGGGAAATGCAACTTTTGCAAGATGTTTCCACTTCATTGACATTAGATATGAGCAGTCCTTTTGTCAAATGTTTCAGACTAATACAGGTTTTTTGCAGCTGAAAAACTGGTACTGATACTTTGAAGTCTGAAATTCATGAGCTTCATAGTGGGTTTCTAAGTGGAACTGTGATCCCAAATTATGCACTAATGGCTAAAGAAGAAGACACATTAATTATGGAAAATTCAGTTACTGATCTTTACAAACTTTTGGTTTGCATTAGCCTTGTTTTAAAAGCATCAGAAGCAAATTTAGGTGGAGTTCATATTTTGACATAGATAGACATGAAAGATAATGTGCCCAGATGCTTAAGATAACCCCAAAGGTAGCTGACAATGGAGAGCATCACCAGATCCCTTTCTTCATTGCATTTTTCAGACCTGTAAATTTTTCTTCTATCTGTGGGCCAGTTTTCTTACACCAATAGTTAGGCAAAAGATACCACGGGTCACTGTGATATCCATGGTTTGCATCGGCCATGAGCTGTCAGTGGGACATAGGAAGACGTTGGACTAAAATATTTTAATATTTTTCATTATGTTAAGAATTTCTGTTTCATATTGGCATACCATGACTGGATGGAACTTAGGGGTATTTTCCCCTTAGACTGTTTGCTTTAGTGTAAACACTGTTCAGTAGAGTTTCTGGAGGGAGCATTGTTCAAATTCCAAGTCTGCTCTAGGAAAAGACTACATAAAAAATAAATGCTCTCACCAGCTCAGTGCTCTGTGCATTTGGGCTGAGCACTAATCTTAATCTCACACTGCCTTTAGCTCATAATAGTGATTCCAGAGTTTTATATCTGTACATAGCCCTTCATTCTCCTGTACTGTACAATTTCTGAGTAGTATGACCACATTTTCCTCAGATAGTGACATATGGTTTAAGGTCTGCACTAATAAAAATGTGTACAAACTATTGAGGGGAATTATTTTTTATTTAGTGTTATAGCTTTTTAGTTGATTAAATTAGTAAATACCCCATCTTTTGTAGATTAAGAGTGTGTTTTTTACATTTTTTCTTGGATGTCGTTAGTTTAATTTGCTCCATATCGAAGTAATTATGATTAGAAATTAGAAATAAGAAATCTTAATTTCTTTCAGGGTTTTACAGTGCAAATTCTTATACATAAAAAGAACTGGGTATTATTTGGGCTAAATGAAATTGTAGAATTTTTTAGCTTTAACTGTGAAATTGTATGCAGATGAAAAAATAATTCTGGGAAGGCATAGGTCTTGAAATTACACAGGCAATTTCGTAGCATTCAGTATTTTTTTCTTCAGGGGTTAGTCTATTTTTGCTATGTTTTCTTCACAAAGATACTATAACAGCATGCCTGACCAACCTTCAGTTGGCTGCAGATGAGTGAAAACTCCAAGTTAATTGCTTCTTTCTGTCAAGGTCAGGAAAATCTTAATTTGGATCCACTGAGGGAGAAAGTTTTTCAACCAACAAGTTCAACCTATTAGAGTGTCCTCAGCTTTATATGACTGAGAGCTTTCAACAGCACACAAGGGCAAGCTGACCTCATCTTTCTTGTGAAAACTTACAGCCAATTTATACTTTTTATCTTTGAGAAGTGCATGTGCACTGCTGCATTGTGAATCTGATTTTGTCTTTTTCCAAAGCCTGTGTTTTGAATCCCTGCCCTTCTTCAGCACAGCCTATTGTGGATGTGCTGGTCTGAGCCTGTTTATGCACACGAAAAAGATGCAGCAGCAAACACATGTGTGAGGTTTTAATGATGTTTTTCAAAGTTTGAAATATCAATTGTCTTTTACATGTTGAAACCATGATACTGTGTAATTTTTATATTCTAAATTTTTGCTTGGAAACCACGAATTTTAAATAGGAAAAGTAAGGGAGGGCATAAAAATCATAAGGGAAATACTACATTTCCTGAATTGTTTAGAGATACTACCTTCATACAAGGTTTATCCTGCATGCATTCAACAATGGGTCTCTGCTGACACCTTCTACATGATCCAAAGGAGACCTTGCACTGAATGTACAATTTTTTGGAGGGAGTAAGAGGCAAATTTGATACCCAGGACAAAGCAGTTTACTGCAGTACAGCCTCGTGATGTGTTATTTTTCTTACTACTTCAACTCAGATATTTTTTTCTACAAAGCTGTTTATAAATAAATTGCATTATCAGTAAGAAAAAATTGTGACATCGTAATGAAGCCAGTGGTATATATGAGGGAATAAAATAATCACATTCAACTTTAATTGATTGGTTCACAGTTTCTTGAAGTGACCTGAAATTAAAATGCCCACTTCATTTCTAGTGTTTTCTGGGATTTTTTTGTCATTCTCCCTGCTGGGTTCATCAGTGTTTGATTGCAGGTGAAGTGAAAAGTAAAAGCAGTAGTTTCAGTGAGAAGACCAAACCTATCCAGGGACAGCTTCAAGGCTCCTCTCTGAAGTTACAGATCAGTCTTTCTTTAAAGGAAGTATGTTTTCCTACATGTCTTCAGACTTACTTTAAAAATCACCTTTGCCCGTATATTAACTGATGCACTTATTTTCTGGAATGTCTAAGTGACAATTTTTAACTTGCACTCTCACTTTTCTATTTTCTTCATACCATGTGCATCAGCCAAAATGCAAATTTTGATTCATTTGCCTCGTTCAGGATGCTATGAATAAATATTTATTATCTTTGGCTTGCTTATCTTCTTTAAAAATCTTGCCTCATTTAATGGTTGATGCTACTTCTTCCCTTCCCAACTTGTTTTGGTGACAGTTATGCATTCACTAGTCTTCCTTCTTTTTAACTTAGCCAGCTCTGCCAGTTCAATTTATTGATCACATTTCTTAAGAAACAGCTTGTTCTCTGATATCAATGAACAAGCTACCCCTAACAGTTCAGAAACATCCAAAATAGCATATAGGCATAATAAATGTCAAATTTAAAGATGGTATTTGAAATATATTTGGCTTTCCTGTGTACATTCTTTCACAATGATTTAGCTGTTTACTTCTAGTCCTGTGATGTGTGTCTTTGCATGACACTTTCTTGAAAAATATTCAAGACAGCATTTTCTACCTGCTTCTGCAAATATTAAGCAGAAAATCAAGAGAAGAAAAGTATAGTAGAGCTGAAAATATTACCTCAGCTGTGGCTTCCACCATTGCAGGTACTACAGCTTGTGGGAAAACTCTATCTCAGACAGCTCACTTCACATCCAATTCAGATGAATGAAGAAACATAGGGAAGAAGGAAACTTAATACAGCAGTCTAGTCAGTATTTTAGTTCAGCTCAATATCCCTGCAGACTGTTTGCATTGCAGAGTGGTTTTGGATTGTGCAAACCAGATTCTTCTGGGTGCAGCCAGACTGCAATATTATCCCCTGAAATGTACCTGGTGCTCTCCAGCTGCCAGTGGGATTGGTTCAGATGACCAGACTGGAGTCAGCCCAAAGCAAAGCCCCTGGAATACAGGCAGCATCACTGTTGAATCCTCAGCACTGATTTATTCTACATACTGTCTCCCACTGTGCTGCACTGCAGTGCTTGCTAACGTGGCTACAATGTGATTCTGTTCCCACTTTGTACAAAGTTATCCATCTACCCCTCACAAAATTGTTGTAGCAAATCCCAGTAAGAGATAGATGAGAGACAAAATTCTTCCAAGGGAAGGAAGGGTAAGGCTGCATTTCAACAACTAGAATTGCTCTTTGTGGGGGATGCTCTTGGAACTCTATTACACAGAAAACCTTTAGAGAAAAGGAGAATAAACTGGATTCCTGCAAGAGGTGAATCAGCAGCAGGAGACAACTTTTCAGAAAAGGAGCATTTTATGTGACCAGGCCAGGGTTCAGAAACAGAATTAATAGAAAAACCATAGATGCAAGTAGAAAGCAGGAATACCTTTTCTTTCTCTGATATTTTGGTTTTAGAAAGAATAAAGTTTTTAGAGGACAGTCATACAAGGGCATTGCTTCTTCCCCTGCATGCAGTTTTTCCACAGCAGGATCAATCATCCTGCATAGTTTCTTACAAATTTCCTCAATGTACATTAAAAATAACTTGCTGCTGAGCAAGATTTTTGAATCAAAGGCTGGGACAAAAGTATCACTTTTGCAGACACAAAGTCAGTCTGTGTGGTGACTTCCCAGGCCACAGATATCACTTATTCTTGTACAGTCCCAGAGTACCTGTACTATGCTTAAGACCCCCACAACAAAACTAAACATGGAAAAGTTCTCCAGGAAAAGCCAAGCTGCATCTTACCAGAGGGGAAAAGACATCAATGTTAAATGATAGAAAATCCTGCAAATGTGTAAAATCCTCCCCCTTTCCTGAAAGAACGTGATGTGGAGTGTCCTTGGTATCTCGTTCATCAGAAGGTTTTCTAAAATAAATTTACACCTGTAGAATTTTATTTATATATAATAACTGATTTTATCAGGTCATCTTATTTCTTAATTTATTAATAATTTATTAATAATTTATTAATAATTTAACTTATTTCTCAGATCCTTTGTCCTGTAATATTGAGGATGTCTTTTATACAAAAACTACTTTTAAATGTTCTTTTCTGCTGGCAGACTCAACTAAACACAGTAGGTAGATAGTAGTAAATGCACTCTAACTTGATATTAGTGAGAAAAAAATTACATTCTAGTTTGGATTATCATAAACAAAACACATCTTCTGCAAGTAAAATTCTTTTCCCTAACATGAGAATTTATGTTTTTCAGGTGCCATTTATTTATATAATATCTTGTAGCCCATCTTAAAACTTGCTTTGTTTTTCCTAGATTTCATCTTCATACTTCTTTTCTCTTATATTTTGATAGCGTGCAAGTTTAGGTTTCAGCTCTGCAGAGGAAAGCAGTTGCAGCTGCAGCTGTGTTCAAAATTCAAAATAGTCTTAAAAGTCTGAGGCACACGTTTTAATGTCAGTATTTCCTCTAAATGGATTATTGCCTAAATTATGTTATTCCTCCAATGATAGATCAACAGACACTAACAGCTTCTTTATAAAGGCTTCTCACATTAAAGAAATCACAAAAGAGTAAATTGGTATTACAACACTTTAAAGTAATTCAGTTAAACTTGAGTCATTAAAAACTTTTCCATGATTCACTTTATCAGGGTTTAATTTTAAAAGTTAATAAGAAAGTCAGCTCTCAAAGTCACCCTTACACTACCCACACTTTTGCTTTGAAGTTTCTGGTCTCCAACACTGTACATTTTCTCATGCATTCCCAGCTGTCCTATTCATTTTTTTCTATTTCTTATTGATGATGTAGAAATAGCTGATGGATGCAACACCAAATTTTGATTTCTATTAAAATACAATTTTTCCTCTTAGCTGTTATTCTTTATCACATGATGAACAGATGTATGATGTTCCAAAAGCCCTTCATGGTGTGGAAAAATACAGAAGTACTTTCTTGAATTATCCAGGGACTCATCATTGAACAGGGAGTGCAAGGAAATGAAGGAATACAAGTATTGGATACACAATAATTTTTGTAATTTGATATAATTATGCTTAGAATCTACCATTTGTAAGAACTTTGCCTTTGTGATAGCACATAACAGTTGAGTTTTTAATTTTCACACCATTTATCCAAAAGGTGATGGGCTTCTACTGACTTGTTTTTACTTTTTATGTAACCAAACCTAATGTTACTCCCTTTCAAAAGTCTTTAAAAAGAGAACAGTGAAATTTTATCATGAATCTTCATCTTTTTATTGAAGGTGAGTAATATTTTAGTTGTGGTCAAGGATTCAAACAAGAGTTCTGTAGTGAAGACAGCTTTGAAATCCACACACAGCATTTGTATAGGTGCTGTACAGTGCAAATGTGTTTCAGGGATGTATAATGATATTCACAAAGTGCTACTCCAATAATCTTATACTTCTGGAGATGAAGTTAGTGTCATCTCTTAGCTTTTCTACTACTGTGGATATAGTCCTGAAATTTCTGTTATTGGGAAGTGCTAAATTACTGCATTAAGAAATGTGTTCAGTATCATACTGAGTCTGTCTTGCAAAATGAAATTCCGGATGACTTCTTCCAAGACTGCCTGAAAAGTTTCTTGGACAACATCCAGATACTGCAAAAGCATTTCCAGGATTATCAGGGAGTGAGGAATTTCTCAAACATTCAGAAAGGCAAAAACCCCAGGAATGTTTAAATGCTTCCTATTTGTGGCACACACACACTTCCCACACAGTGCTCTCAGTGCCAACTAAAAATAAAACAAGGTCTGCCTTTGGGTCTCAGGATTAGGTACCAGTACAGATTTTTTAGATGTCTAAAATGACAGAAACATGTAAATTAGCCTTTTTTTTGAAGGAGAACCATTAATAGAGTTCCTTGCCAATGCATCAAATTACTTCACATATTATAGGAATGCAGTGCTTTCGTGACTTAAAAGTTACTGAGATGGAGAACAGCTACACAGATTGGTGAGCAAATTTAGGGTGATTGCCTAATCATCATTCTTTCCCTTAGAGATACAAGTCAAAATGCAGGTGGAATAACAGTTCATAAATGACTAGCAAATATTTCATACTTCTCTGTCCCCATCACATCTTGGTATGGATTATAATGAAAATTTATCTACTTTAAAGTATTTTTATGCATAAGATCACAAAGTTGTCCTCTAGTGTCCAAGTCGTACATAACTTACGGAATTTATGTGCTGCAAGCAGGTCTGGATCATCCACTCCAGAAACTCTCACGTGGAAATGCTGGTTATTTCAGCATGCATCCAGGAAAAATAGCCTCATCTGCTGCTTTCTGTACTACATACTAGTGATACAAACAGTAATATTCCTTTTAGGAAGAACCAGTGTTCAGAGTCCTTTGGTTGCACCTTGGAGTGCTTTTGAAGGGCAGCAGAGATGAATCAGAATTCTTTTCATGCTCATGAAATAATTGAAATAAATACTTGTTAACCTAGTGGGTGTTTGGCCTAAGAGTGTGACAGTTTAAATGGTAAAACCAAAATGACTAGTTTGTATTTTTCAATGTCTGAATACTTATTTATTTTAGTGCTGTAAGTCTTTATGTTGTTGCTAGGCCATGCATTCATGCAGGTTTTGTCAATAGGATTATGTTGCAGCAATTGATTTTCTTTCAATGAGTAAATAACAAAATAATCTTGCTTTGCTTAGACCTTAATCAAATATAGGCCTTCTATTCTTCTGTGGGAGGTTTCAGGCTCTTATCTTTCAATAGGTTATGTATGCACTGATGAACTACTTCTGCAAGTAGCACAGTCTTTCAAAAGTCACCTGTTCCTACTCATGTTTCCCCCATGCACAATATCAACAAATATTATTTTTCCAGGGAGGTACAGACTTCATGGTGCCAGACTGATTATTTGGGGTTATATCAGGTAGTGCTCATTGTTAAAGACCTTAAAAATAGGTCTTTCTCTGCTGTGGTAGGTTAAAAAAGTAGATTACTTTCCATTTTAAGGATAGGCAATTCTATTAATTTGAAAGAAATAGCACCTTATTATTTCTGTCCAATGTGTATGTTTAACAAAAAATCTTTACAATCAACAGGAAGCAAACATAATTTTATGATTTCAGTGGAAGTGCATCAGTTTACAAACAAGTTAGGATCTTTCTTTCTGCTGCCATATCACAATACTAAAGTGCTTATATTCTCAACATGGCATATATTTTGTTGTCAGGGTCAGACTTAGTGATGGTGGGGAAAAGTAAAATGTAAGTAACAGTGTAGTGATTTCTGAAGGGGTTTTTCATTCGGGTGTTTTTTGGGTTTTGGGGGGTTTTTTTAGAGATACTAGAAACAAGATGAAAAATCATTAAAAGATTGAGAATAACCTGTCTGGTCTTTGAAAGTGAATGCTGAACACTGTTACAATAATCATTGTGAAACAAAAATAGTGTCTGAGTTTTAGCTAAAAAACTTTTTCTTAAATTTCTTTGTGACTTCCTCTGAGAAGGCAACTGAGCCTCTGCTGGACCAAACTTCTTCTTCAGAGGGTGGAAAAAAGAAGTCATAATGTGTGTCATCCTATTTAAAATAAAGGGGTTGAGTGGGTGTCCTTCAATATGCTGAGGAGGATGACTGGCAAAGATATGAAGATATCAAAAGGTTCTGTGATTCTACAGCTAAAGCTGCATTTCAGAATAGACTTTCTGTGAAACGCAAATCTAGTTCTTGAAAATCCTTCATTGTAAATTTTCATACAGAATTATGGGATTGGATAAAATTAGCAGAACAACATTTTACATACTTCACAGAGACTTTGTATGCAATTCTTGTTGTATCTGCAGATCACCATTGATCTTTTTTCAAGCTGGTCATAAAATCTTTATCCATCCACATCAGTAGGTCTGAAGGATTTTACCAAGCATTTAAAAAAAAAAAAAATATATATACATATGAACAGTACTTTGAAGTTTTCAAAATTACTCATAGAATCTACCTGCAAAGAGCAGAAATGCCAGTCTCACAGCAGCACGTTTTCTTCACACACTCTGAAAGTCTTAGTAAGACCACCAAACTGTTGTGATTTCCTCTCCCATTCAGTTTTCTCTCAGATCAACATGTTTCTGTGCTAGATTCCTCAGCAGCTGATAAGAATGGCTTGCTCAGGATATAAAAATGAGAAGACTGAGCAAGGAGAAATAAAACTACATGTATTTGCTATTTACTATTTTTTATCACACTGTGGTAAGAAGAACGGATATGTTTTAACCAGCTGGTTTAACTTCATTGCTTTGCTTTTGCAAGACTCATTAAATTGTATCAACTATGAATTTCCAAATAATCTGCAAGTTAATAAAATTCTTTCATTTGAAAACCTCTTTTATGATTTTTAATGCTAGCCTTGCCAAAAGGGAATATCACTGACCTAGTGCTTTTACCCAAGTGAAAGATTCTCTGCAGATCTTCAGCAAATCTGCACTTTGCAATTCCCTCAAATTCTTCCCTAGTGAAGATCAAAATCAGCTTTGTTTGGCTTCCCCTCCTGTAGCTGAGATCCTGGGAGCAACAAGAAAGTTTTTATTAGACATTTTAAAGGTGAGTGAAATCACAGTTTGAGCAAGCAGCAGGGCAGCTGCAGGAAGAGCTGCTATGCTATGGAGGGATGTTATTGAGCAGCCCTCTGTTCTGAAAGAGAAAACTGAGGGTAGACACAAAGTTGTCTTTGGATTTTTGGGGGGTTGAAGACATTAGAGAAGTTGCAGTGCATAAGACAGACTAATCATCAGTTGCAAAAAATGTTTATACTTGCTACCTACACCTTTTGTCCATTACTTGTTCTCCTGTGGATTAAAGATTATATTCTAAGTGAAGCTGACAGCTGTTGTGAGACATTATTACCTGAATTACATATACTGACATAATGAAACATTCACTTGCCCTTTATAATCACACAGTAAACATGTGGAAAGTTCATTAAATTAATCTGTTTCTAGTCAAATCTACAATGGAAAATCTCTGAGTGAGGTGAACTAAATAAATATGTTTACATAAGTCAAACCAAGGTTTTCTGTGATTTTTCTGTGATGCTTATTCAGCAAACAAGCCCAGTATCTTTTATGCATTATCAGTCGCTGAGATGAATCCAATCTGTGAAGTTCACTTTCAAATGAGAAGTCATCTTTCTTCAGTGTGCAGTGTTCCAGGTTTCTTTGACAAATGACAGGTGACTTTGGACATATTTTTATGTCTACTTTTTATTCCTTTGTTTGTGTGACAGCTTATTTTGATATTGATGACTGCTGCTGACTTACTTTTTTGGGTTTTCAGCCTTTTTTTCTTTATTTAATCCATGAGGTCATTGGATTCCAAGTTTGTGTGAGAAATTAAGATACTCAGATAGACACAGTGGTAATAGGAGTAAAGGAATTGAATTACAGGTTGTCTAATTGGGTGGGAGTAAAAAAGAATGTGAACAGAATTACAATAGTCAGAAAACTGGAATAACTGCTGATCTGGGGGCCGCCTCAGAACTGTCCTTAGGTGCTTCCCCCTTTAGATGAGGAATATCCAGTGCAGCTGTGAAAGTCTAGGGCACAGTCTGTATCTAAGTGGGGGAAAAAAAACCCTTAAAATTTTATTTATTAATGTCTTATTTGAATTTCATTTTTTTTCCATTGAAAAGATTCATATTTTGAACTTCATGATTAAAACCCGAGAACATAAGTGATAAACAATTATCTCTTTTCTTTTATCAAACATTCTGGAGAATGAAGATATGTATATTTTACTGATCCATGCTAACAGTTGCATGATTTATTGCATAGATGGTATCCTCTCCTTTCTACCTGTAATAACAATCAAACAACTGAGTCCCAAACAATATTTGGCTCTGGTTCATGGCAACTCTTTATTTTCTTAATATCATTTTAATGCACTATCAGTCTAAGAAATATGAAAATCAAAACTAGAAACTTCATTTTGACAAACAATCATGTCTATTTTGTTTTAATGAAGTATCATTATGGCTTTGTGCAGGGTGTAACAAAACTTGGAAGACATCCTATTTACATTACCACATATATTATCCCATTTTCAGAAAAGTTTGTGTTATGTTTTCACTCAGAAAATAGGCATGCAAAACTTTGTCTACTTGTAAAAACTAATATAAAAACTATATATATATATATTTTTTTTTTTTTTTTTTTTTTTGCTAACGATACAGTTATTATGATTTTGGAAAAAAAAGTCCCAGAGTTTTGACCAAAAAAGATTTTTTGTGGCAGAATG
>JBBMKD010000001.1:104667183-104716136 GCA_037834095.1 Argya squamiceps
AAACTATATATATATATATTTTTTTTTTTTTTTTTTTTTTTTTCTCATGATACAGTTATTATGATTTTGGAAAAAAAAGTCCCAGAGTTTTGACCAGAAAAGATTTTTTGTGGCAGAATGAAATACAAGAGAAAACTCCTGAACAGCCTACTCTCCAAATGATCTGCTGCAGAGGTTACAAGTAAGTGGCATTGCTCACAAGTATTTCAGATAAAATTGTGTTCACTTTCTGGCACCTCCTTCTGCACTTCCACATAGAAATTCTTGTAACTTCAGAGAAAATAAGAGGAGAGCAGTCTGCCAAAGAAACACTGGAAATAAAAAGTTCATGTTCAAGCCTGACAGAGCCCAAGAAGTGTTTGGACAACACTCTCAGGCACACGGCGTGGCTCTTGGAGTGTCCCATGCCCAGGAGTTGAACTTCACGATTCTTGTGGGTCCCTTCCAACACAGGATATTCAATTATTCTATTTCAATATGTATGGAAGATACAATGAGAAGAAAATACAAAAGGTGGAGCCTAAAGGAATGAAAAAAAAAAATAGATGAAGCCTGTTTCTGTTTTCAATTAACTTGTTAAAAACCCTAAGCAAAACTATCAAAAGATGCTGGAGGTATTTAATTAAAAACCTGTGAAAGATACTGAAATGGAAAGTGAAGATACTGTAAAGATACTGAAATGGAAAATGATACCATTCTTTTTTATGTATAAAACTTATTATTCTTTCCCAGTCAAGTACATGGGGAAAAAAGAATTCCCTGTGATTAAAGCAAACTTTCCAGTGAGATATTTATTCTCCTCTAAAAGTCCCTGAGTGATTTAACTGTGGGATCCAAGCTGGGTTGAACTCTTTCTGTAGTTGTGGGATTTTCTGGAGCTTTCCAAAGGTATGTCATAACTGTGTCAAGAAAAGGATAAACGATGTTGTTATTAAAAGCATCTTTCTGGCTTTATATCACAAATATAGTTTTGAAGGCCTTTATTATCTCTTTTGTTAGTACAGTGTTTGAATGAATTATGGCTGAAAGTGTAATCTACAAGGAATTTCTGCTCTCAAAGCAAAGATGACACAACAGAAAAAGATCCAATTTATTCTCAAAGGGTTGTAAGAACTCAGAACTCCATTTTGTAAAGATCTGACAATCAGATTGTAGCTTCCTATTATATTACTGCTCATCACCTGTGTCAGTGTTGCTGCATGATGCCCTTCCTTTATTCAGGGCAAACCTTTGATACTTAGGCTGAACAGTTTAATGGGGATGAGCTCACACTTCATGAGGTGAAATCCATCTCAAACCAAAGGCACTCAAATCAAAGTAACTTAGGCTCCCTTCAGAGAGTCTCTGAGGGGACAGAGGCGCCCTTTGCCATCATTCATCTCATGCTAGACTGCTGTCCTAGGGTAAGAATTATGAACTCAGTCTGGAAACTTTCCTGATGGGCTACTGTAAGTCATTCATGGGCCTGAGCCCTGAAGCAGTTCTTCAAGCTGATCTGCAGCCTGCAGGATGGATAAATTCCACCAGAAGAACTGTCAAACCACTGGTCTAATGTCCTGTTCACCACCCGTCCCTTCACTATTGTATTGAAGTGGACAAAGGTGACTTAACACATTATTTCTGCCACAGAAGTTATTTCCTTATGTCTTCTACTCTGTTCTGTCTCCAAAATGCCTTCATTTCTGTCATATGGCAGATGCAGCCAAACACTTGAGAGGGGGTATCCATCTGCCCAATAAATATGTACTGTCTCATCCTGTATTGAAGTTCTGTCTCTGGACTCATCTGTTCTCCTCTGCCTTTGCCCAGTTACAATAAGGAAAACAATGTTTTGCCTGTTCACCTTATGGCCAAAGAATTTTATCTTTGCCTGTGGCCATTCTTTTTTCCTAATATATTAGCAGGACTATTCTGTAAATGTCAAGGACAAGTTCTGATATTTATCAAATTCCCTTTTAAAGATAATGCTCACACAAGAAGAAGAGCTGGCATATTAGAAAAGCTAGCTAGAGAAAAAGCTCTTCACTCTATAACACATCACAACAGTGAGAGATTTAAAGCTTGATGAAGATGATGCAATCAGTAGAAAATATTTTACATTGTGTAGCAGGTTCAAACAATATGATCATGTTCCCCTCAGGTCTCAAAATCCATGTCTTTAGTCTGCTTCTTATTCTCTATAGGAATTGTATTTCTCTAGAAATTATTAAGATGCCAGACTAATTAAAGTTTAGGACAATCAAGAAGTTTTAGTTGTTATGGATATAGAAGTAGTCCATATAGATAAAAGTGATTGTAGCAGCTTGAAGGAATATAGTCTCAGAAGGAAAGAGAAGTGAAAAACAGTGAGCCACCAGGAATATGAGAGAGAAGATACTTAACTGTGTTACAGACCTCTCTGTGTCAATCACACAATCATGGCTGCACAAGCCTAGGGGAAATTAATGTCGTGAGTGCTGGATTAATATTTTGTTTGTAATTGCTATTTATTGTTTCTATAATTATTATAGTCCTGATCTTTATGGAAGGAAGACAGACTTTTTAAAACATGAAAACATTAGAATTTTAGTTTCATATTTTTTGTTTAAGTTTCTGAAGATCCAGAAGGCAACTGGTAAGAAAAGCAATTAATCTAATCTCTGAATTGAGCTCAGATTCCCTGTGAAGGTCAGAAATATCTGATAATCTTTGCTCAGACTCTAGTGTGTGTTTAATTTCTTTCTGCCAAGAGATAACTTAGCCTCAAGAAGCAGATTTGTGCATCTTTAAGTCAGTAATTGGCTAGTGATTGTCTAAACACTGATAATGAGGTGCACAGGGGTGCCAAGAACTGCTCTCCTGTTGTCCATTTTCAAAGAGAACACATCCCTACACCTCTGCAAAGACAGGGCAATCATCTGCTCATGGGCTAGCAGCCTACCTGGAGAGCTTCTCAGCAATTTCCAGCCTCAGCTTCAGAATGAGGGCACCTAGAAACCATCCTTCCTTAACTTGCACACTCTAGCTAATTTTTATGCCCTTGCCTATGTGTCTCTGAAGTATATTCTCCCTATTTGTCTTTCCTCCCTTTATTTCATCCTAATGAACTTATAGAAAATAAGTTTCTACTGTGCACTGAACCAACAAAAATAAAAGACCTATCCAGCCTCTTGTCGTTCTCTTATAGCTAGGATCTCAGAGCAGCACAGAATTTATGAATACATCTGAGAGATGGACTTCAGCTTCTACCATCTTTTCTAACCAAAGAACTGAAATATTGATGAAGAGTATAAACCATTTAAGGTTAAAATATGTACTGTAAATCAGACACCAACAGATGACCCCAAACTAGATATATAGCTGAATTAATTTTGGTTTCATGTGACGTCAGTGTGGCCCATTGAGTGAGTTACAGCCTTGCATTCAGTCTGGGACTATCTATTATCTAATATGTCTTACTTGATTTTATGTTTCAAGCAGGCAAATTGGCCATGTATACTTGCTTGTGTCAGTAGCTAATTTTAGGTAGCTAGTCTAATTGAAGATGTTATGGTCCTTTAGCTCGTCAAATAGAAATTCATATTTTTTGCTTAATGTGATTCATTTATATCAGATTTGACTTGACAGGATTGACAATGTATAATATAGAACACAAGGATGATAGGGTTCTCCATCTCATCTGTCACATTTCATTATGAATTTTCTAGTCAAGGCTGTGGCTTCAGATTCTTACCTGAGATATGATAAGACTTGAGAAGTACTGCAGCCACATATGGCCAACACAATCTGTTCCCACAGCTGGGCATGTGCTTTCAGAGGGGTGACAAGATAAATTGCTTTCTTACATTTGTAACAATTATATGTAACTGCTTTGTGACATTTGGGTAAGATTGAAAAATTACTGAGAAAAACTTGAAGAAAAAGAGAAAATCCTTGAAAGAAAGTTTTAAAGTTTTAAATTATACAAAATAGCAAAAATATTTTTGAGTTGGGGGAAGTATACCAGGAAAGTTATTGCTAACTAACACATCAGCTGGTGGAAGGGAGAATGTGTTAGATGGTCAATGTGGAACAGTATCTAGAACTTGAAAAAAGCGTCAGAAACAAAAACATGGAAGCAAATAAAAGAATACCAGTAGTTCCAGGACAGAGAAAAAGAGGGAAAAGGTGTAGATAATAGAAAAGTGGCCCACAGCTGCATCCACGGAGAAGGAACACACATAAACCTATCCGCAGCAAGGGGCTGTTTGTCAGAGATGCAGAGGGTGGTCTGTCAGTCCAGAGCCTCTCACCCTCAGGGACACAGGAAGCAAAGGACACAATCTCACCAAGACTATAGACAATATAAAATATGTGGCATTAAGTGGAAAATTGTGTATCCTGTTGTCTCTATAGGTTAAATGCCTTGCATACATACAGTGCATCTTGAATACTCAATTTCCTGCACCACAAGTGTCCTTTCTAACAGTGTTGGTAATCTCACTGCCCTCCTGATAATTGTGGTAAGGGCAGGACTTCCCCTGCTGGAACAGATCAGTCTGCACAACCACTCCTGCCTCTCCTGGCCCACTGGTGCTACCAAACTCCCACTGGAGCTGCACACGTACAGCTGTCACTGACTCACAGCACCCTCAGTTTGGATGAACTCTTGAAACACATCTGGTCCTATCTGCTGCTCAAATTAGGTTCTACACCAAGTTTGGGTTTTTAAGGGCTTTGCACAATTGGGTCTTTGAAGGAAGAACCGCCTCCAAGGACAGAAATTGACAACCTCTGAAATGTCCAGGTTAAAGCCTCGATCTCCATTCTGTTGTAAGAATTCACTTCAAGCCCTTCCCTACTCCCTGCAAAACTGGATGTGCTTCCCCATGCTTACCCAACTCTCATACTACAGCACAATAAAAGAGTGAGAACAGGGAAATCAGGAATTAAATTGAGCTCAGTCAAGGTGAAGGCTATATTCAAAAAGCAGTAGTAGTGCTACAGCCACGATGTATAAAAGCAAGGCACAGTGCTAAAGACAAATCTTTTACTAAAACCAACTAGGATGTCAGGGAAAATAAATAAACATTGGTACTTCCTGCCAACCGGTATATCATAAATATAAAATACGTCCTTCAAAAATCAGATACTTGTTTGAGATTCTTCGTTCTTTATGCATATTCTTGTCCTTCCATATTTGCAATTTTGTAGTTGCAATGTTGTTGCAGCTTAATGATCTAAGGAAATTTTCTGCAGTATATCACATTAAATAACTCTATTTTTGAAACACAGGAGATAATCCTGGTGTTTTGTGACCAGGGAAAATATAAATAATAACTAAAAAAAATTTTGAAGTACACTTAAAACAGATAAATTCTTGAAAGTGACGGACACCTACACCCCAGGCTCTGTGTAATGTGGAGATTGCAGAAGATGGAACAAGAGGCTGGTGGGGATCTATTTTTGGAAAATAAATGAAAGCTTTTTTTGTCTTATCATTTTATCCAAATAGTAAAATTTACTACCCATTCTCCCCATCTTTAATTTTTCAAGAGAAGTTAAAGAAAAGATGAAAAATATGTAGACAGGTTTAAAAATAATTATTTTTTATTGTATGAGTGTCATTTTTCAATGAAAAAAAAGTTCATATTCCACACAGATATTCCAGTTAGCATATTAGTGCTAATATTTGTGAATGGTAATAAAGATCTACAGGTGACTTAAATGAAATTGGCAACAAACTTGAGCTGTGTTTCTATTTCTTCACAAATACAGCAAAATGTTGCCTCTGTTTTTTGTGAGTAATATATGTGACAGTACACTCAGAACTATAAATATGAATACAAGGATAATGCAAGCTGTGTAGAAAAACACAGAGCTGTGTTTTGATGGGTCAAGTATAAGTGGAATCCACGGTTCAGGAATCCATAGAGGAGGACCGGGGTAGGTTTGACATTGTGTTCCACTGTTGCCAAACAAAAGATGCTCCCCTTTTATAAATTCTTGTTAAAAGGGATTTTTTCCAAAGAGCTATGATTCAGCCTGATCTTAAGAGCACTTCTCCTGTTCCCTGCTCTCAGCTAGTCTAATCAGGGTCCTCTTAGCTTGAGTGCCAAGGCCAGTCCAATTTCATTCCTCCATAAAAATTAGCACAGGTAGAATTATACCAATGTCATCATTGATGTTACCCTTTCATCAATTTCTGATTATTGTTTCTTTTTTGACCATTAAATAAAGTCTGGTAACTTTATTTAATGTAACGCCAGCACAGATTGTATTTATTTCAGAATTCCTGAAACAACCATGTATGCAATGATCATATTCCTTCCACAGATACTACTGTGTTAGTTGATACAGGTTTGGAGGTGAAGATAATGGAACCAGAAAGTTTATGGTAATAATAGATCTCTTTCTGTTCATTACATGAGGCATTCTAATGCATGTAATGTTCCTTCTCCAGTGAAGGACTGCAGCAGATTGCCCATTTTTGAGCTCAGTATTAATTATGCTTACTAGTGATTCTGTAGTTGAAGGTCCCATGATAAACTTCTATTTTATTTTTAGGGGTTCATAATTCATCTTTAAAATCCCACTTTGGACTGAAATATGTCACCACCATCTAACACCGACTGATCTGACCCAGCAGTAATATATGATAGATATGGAAGGAAGAAGCTGCACTTTGAATAATTCAAGGTGATTATCTCATGTGCAAAATCATTCTTTTCATGTGCATGTCATCAGAATGGCCATATAACTTTGCACCTGGCATTGACAGGCTGTATCTCATCACAGCACTGTGTCAATAAACACAGCCTGGGTCCTCTGACCTACTTTTTCTTCCTGATACAATTTGCATAACAATAACTGAATTAGGTATTTTTTAAGTCCACAGAAAATATGGAAAAAGCTAAATTTATCATCCTTTGTACATTCTCAGTACATGGTAGTAAGATTTTTAATAGGAACTTTAAATTGTATGTCACCAAAGGAGAAATCATCTCCTTCAATTCTTGTATAGCGTTTTTTTGTGAATTATGCAGTTATTTGATTTCAGAGCAGAGTCACAACTTTAGAGGACAGGTGTGTGCATCACAAGGTCTGATACTAATGAATCTTGATCTCAATAAAATCATTGGACTTAGTACTCTTTTTACAAACTATCGACTCAGCTCAAAATTGAGTATCAACTTCTTTCTGCCAAAGAATACAAGTAAATTATAAATCAATGGAGCCTGTAGCTGTCAAAGTAGAGTCACCAGAATAATGATTAAGCTGCCCTTTGTAACAAAGAAATTAAGCTGCTACTTAATCAATGTACATCCCAAGGGATTATGAATTAATGCCCTCTTTTTTTCCCCAATCCCAGTAGTGATGGAGAGCAGAGCAGGTGCTCACTCAGAGTTGTGAAGCATTAACCCAACATAAGATCTACCAGACTATAAGACATAACAGAATCTCCTCATTTTGTCTGTATACTCCACTATGGTCATCTGCTAGCCTGCCCAAAAATTTATATTGTATGCATTAGGAAAAGCCCTCCAAAAATGCAGGGATGGAAATATGGATATAGTTATAACAGTGGAAATAACCACACTACAGACAGGTAGAGATCTTTTCTCCTTTAGAAACTATTGAAACGTAGCTTTGGTTCTCCATTTACTATCTTTTACTTCATTGAAAATCAGGTAATGTTTTAGAATAATTTAAATTCAGAATTAAAGTAGCTGTAACATCCATCTCGTGCTGCAATATCCATCTCTCTCTCACCTTTTCCTATTATAACCTTCACTTCCATCATTTTTTTATATTAGTGGACAGAAATACTTCAGTGAAAAATTTTAGTTTATATATTTGCTGACCACTTGACATTGATCCCCCTCCCCTTTCAAAATGCATCATGTACTTTGCTCATTCCAGAGCACAGCTGTTTGCACCTTCCCTTAATCTGTACATACTGCATATCATTCCTGGGTAATTTGTTTCTCAGATATTCTTTGCTCTGATGAAGTAGACCATCAATAATTCTGGATTTTACATTTGGGTATAGACTTACAGGGTATCTTCACTATTGAGATATGGCACAGTACACTTCACTTCCAAAGCTCTCTGTGCCACAACTATTGGGACTAGAGCACTAACATTTTAAGTATACTCCTGTAGTATCAAACAGATGTATTATGAGGAGGACCTCCCAAAGAAAAACTGATGGTAGAAATTTTGCTAACTATTAAGAAACCCCAGGGAAGTCAGTAAATATCTCAGCCGGGTACTGTACTTCTAAAATATGTATACAAAAACTATCTTAAAAGAAGATTCTTCAGTCTCTTGCAGTCATATGCAATGCTTATTGTTTCATGTCTTCTACTTGAGCCAGTATGATCCTCATAAAATTTTGTTTAGAATTTGACTTGAAATGGTTCACTAGCATTGAAACATTTAAGGAAAAGAATTTTAGCATGTGTCAAACTGAGGATGAAATATTCTTCTTTATGGTGAGATAATTATGTATTGTCAGTAAAACGTGTTTGATTTTTCATAAATGTTTTCATTTAATAAATAATTTCTATTTGCTGTTCAAAATGTAAGTTTAAAGGCATTTATTCCATACCTGAAATTATCCCATTATATCTTTTTGTAAATTTCAGATTTAAATAACTTGCCTATTCCCTACTGTTATTGGATGATGAATAGAATACAGTTTCAAAAGCTGACAACAAGATGTACTTAATAGTTTGAAATTTTATATTTTTCTCATTAATAAAAATAGTATATATTCCTCATTAATAAAAATAGTATAAATAATTATCATTATATTCAAAATTATTAGTGTAAATTATAGTAAAAACATATTTAAAAATATTTTAATTATTCCAGGATCCTGAGTAAACTTAAAAATCACAAATTAACATTTTAGGCTTCCCTCCACCCCCCGAATCAGAAAGCTCTGCCTCATTTACTCATTCTCAAAAGGGTGAATTTAAATTTCTGAAAAAAATTGATCAGAAACACTGAACACGATTGAAAAATTTCCTTTAAGAGAGTTCACTTTAAGAGAGTTTCCTTTAAGAGAGACAGCACTGCAAACTCATGTGTATTTTGAAGTCAATTTGTGATTTCAAAGATGGACTAAATATACAAAAAGTCACTGCTAAAATAGAGCTAGATGTAAAATGAACAGATGTACTGTGACTTTTGTCAGCAACAGCTGATAGTGTCACTATTGCTATAGTACAGTCCTCTGATGCTTTCTGTTTTTCTGTTAGAGGAATACTATGTGAAAAAACAGCAATAGCAATGAAAACCCACCACTGCTGTCATAAGACAGCTCTTGTTTCCTCAGCAAGTCTGTACACAGAATGAAGAATCACTGCTTGGGTGCAGTGGATATTCTGGCTTAATGAAGTTGATAAGGGGAAAGCAAGAACCTTCCTTTAGCAGTGCATGTGTTCTGGCTGTCTGCGTCTCTTACGCGTTTTGCTTTTAGGGAAATTGTCCTCATCTAATGTTGTTCAATGTCATTTTATCAAAGCTCTTATTTGAGGAACTTGTTGAGAAAATTAGAAGTGATGAAGTAGCCCAAGGAGGTAATGCCAGAGTGCACAGGAGATTTTGACATGAAGCCCTGGCTTCCTAATTGTTATTATGTTTACAAGGACACCCTTAAAAGAAAAATGAATGCCTTGTTTCGCACCTGCTGTAAAAGGTGCTGCAACTCTGGAGCTTACTTAAATCATTCTTCCTGCAGCAAACTACAGAATGAAACTCAGGCCATTTAATTTCCAAATACCAGTAATTAAAATGAGTCACATCATCGGAGTTTGGCAGGGCTACAGCTTTCTTTTATTTTTTCATTTTCACATAAATTTCAGCGAAGGTCAGATTTGTTGGGGGAGGAGAAGAACCTGACTGCTTTTGTGCTCGCAGGAGGTTAAAATATGACTTGTTCACAGTGTCCCTCATAGTTCAGGACTTAATGGTCCTTGACGGGGATAACCTAGAAGTTAATTTTACTTTGTGTCCCAAAAGCAGTCATTGTCAGTCTAATCCTTCTTGCAGGCTGAAGGGTATCTTCACCACCTGATCAGACTTTCAATAGCAATTGATGAGCAATATCATCAGCCAAGAAGCACTTTCCTAGTGTTTTCTGGCAAAAGACAAAAAGAAAAATAATTGGGCTAGTACACCTTTTCATAAATGTAATATGAAAATTACATTTACATACACAGCGTTCCTTACTTTAAATGTGAGATTTTGCTATTTGTAAAACTCAAAGTCAAGTACTGCAAAAAGAGAAACTGCCTCCTTTTAGTTTTCCTTCATATTTTTCAAGGTCTGCCAGGGAGAAAGATGAGTATATAATGGAGATTTTTTATCTTTTATTCTTTCCAGATTTTTTATCCAGAGAAAAGACCTCTTCTCTAACCTCCTGACAGCAAAGTGTCCCATCGTACAAAGAAACCTCAAAATAAATTGGTTTTCTGACTTATAATCTTTAACTAAGCCAGTTTGGATAACACACACATCTTTGAAACATATACACACATGATTTCTTATTTATTTAAACTTTTCAAGATTCAGGAATGCTCTACATGGTAGGCAGAGCTTGGGCAGAAGAGCTGCCCTCCAGCCCTGTTCAAAGTCAATCTTTTAAGACCCAAGCCATAAATCTTCTCAAGTCAACAGCTGTAAAAGTATTTTAAGATAGAATATTAACAGAATGCTTTTTTTTCTTCCCAGACTTCTGTAGTAAAACTGAAAAATCCAATCTTTTATTCTATACTTAGAATTCAATGTTATAAAGTATTTCCTCAACTAGGATCAACTACAAAAGCACTGGCATTAGGACAGCTCTGACATTGCAGCAGCAGGGCATTTGTCTCTAGAAAACTGCACTAAATAATGTCAAGTTATGGAAACAGAAAATTTCGCTGTGTGATGAATTTTGTATGTGATTTTATTAGACAGAATTAAATTTCTCTAATTGTGCAAGTATTGCTTCAATAGCAACTATGGTCCTAACCTTATTTTTCAAAGAAAGTGTCTTTGTTTTTTGGTTTTTTTTACCCCAATGAAGATGTTAACGTGATAATTATATTTATTCCTATGAATGCTACTTTCTGTTGGGAAGATTTACAGGGTACTTTGATGTGTTTAGTCATTCTAATGGTTCTTCAAGGCCATGTGGCTCCAGAAGCATCTCTGTGAGCAAGGTATTTATTGGAATTGTCAAAATAAAAGATCATATTGGAAATTGTTTCAATTCTATTGCTAGAGAAGTCAATCTGACTTTTTTTTCCTAGAACGGCCACTTGAACATCGCCTACTTAAACAGGCTGGTAAGACTGACTTTGGGATTTCACCAGAGCCCCCTGAAAACAGCAGATCATCTACACGAAGGGTAAATTGGTGCTGCGGCTGACAGCTCTACCCTATCCATTTGTAGGGGCTGCCAGACCAATCCTAGATGTCTTTTGGCATTTGAGGAGGAGCCCACCCGGCAAATTTTGCACTTTAGGAATTGAATGAACATGGAAATTATGTGGTTTTTAAAAGATGTTTAATGTTAAATAAATATCAATTATAAATATATATACAAATGGGTGGAATAGTCCTAAACACTGCATGCTGGTTTTTATCACAGCTGGTGTCATTAGAATTAAAGCTGTATTGTTTTGTATAACTAATAGTAAACATTCCAAACATGGCTCAGATTGTTTTCTGTTACAGCAGAAAGTTTAGGTTCATGTAATATTGTCTCTTAACTATGATAAAACCTTCTGGCCTTGAAAGATAAGAAAATAGGTTTCTTGATCCCTGTTACCCTTAGTAACTGATAACATCACTTTATGAGTATTACTGACTGGAAAGGTGAAAGCAGTTTGTGTGTTCAAGGGGAAATAGGTAACTTTATTTTCCAATTATATGAAAATGGAATCTTCTTTACTCTGATCAGCTGGCATGGTGGGGATCAGCCTCTCTTAATAAGCATCAAGTTACTTATCAATCAGCATATGCAGTTAGAACTGGTTTTAAGTACAAAGAGTGAGCAAACAAAATAATTTCTTTTTATACAAAGCAAATAGTACTTGAATAATCAGCCATGAGGAAAATTTTCTTCCCTGACACTGCTCACATGAGTGAGGATTATTCAGTTTTTACAGGCCCTGTCCTTTAATTATTTTTCATTGGAGTCATCTCTTGTAGGAGATTAATACAAAAAAGCATTTAGCAGTACTAGGAATGATCAAACATATTCCCTAAGCTGAAATTTCATAGCAGTGATAATAACAGACTAAAGCTGAAAAGGAAAAAAAATGCAAAATATTCCCTAAGGATGCATATAAGCAACACAGAGACCATTATCATCCTCTTTGACCTCTTCTACTATTTCCAGTTTGGCTGCAGTTGAACAATACAAATTTCCAATCCAAACACTATTTGCCCTTCTGAACACGCAACATACAATTAATATCATTATTACAGGATTAACAGAGTAGATTATATTGAGTGTGAAAGTGAAATGCAACCTGGTTTGATCTAAAATAAATATATCCTTATGAGGTAGTGCTCATTTCTGTGGTTTAACACCTCCCAGCACACTGAGCACACCCTGATCTCACAGCTCAATGCTCCTGCCCACTGCTACAGCCCCCCTGCAGCTGTGGGGTTTTTTTATGGCTGTGAGCAGGTTCATGTTTCCAGCACTAACACAGAGCACACTCAGCAGCAGGAACAACAAAAGGGTGACTGCAGAGCTGTGAATTCCTCACTGTGGAAACCCTTGAACCCCTCAGGAAAACATCCAGGGCTTTGCTCCAGAGCAATTTACCATACAGCTCCCCTGGCTAGGCACCCCACAGTGCCCTGCAGAGCTACTGCCAATCTGGCACTGTGCTGGAGTCAAAGGGCTAGCTCTGCCACCCCAACACAGGTGCCAGGGGGACACGATTCCCAAGCAGATGATGGGAGCTGCAGCTTAGAACCATCGCTCTACTGCACAATGTTGTTAGCAAGTGCAGGCCGAAGACAAGAATGAGGAGGAGGTCCTTCTGCTTGTTTAATCCAAGAGGATTACTGAAGGAACAAACTCTTGAAGAGACAAGACAGATAGAACACAGTCTGTAACTTCCTCATAAACTGGGGAGGTCCAAGGCATGGGAACCAGGGCTCAACTAATAAGGAAAGAAAGTAGGAGGATCACAAAGCATGCCTTATAAAACAATAACCAATGAGAGGACATAAGGGGAGGGTACAACCTATACAAACCAATGGTACATCGAGTACTGTAGAACTTTCTAGATCTAAAGGCAGGGACCAACAAGGATTGACAGGCAGGCAGGTTAGGTTTGCCCATGGGGAAGACTGACAAGAAACAGTCTGGAAAAAGGGGCAGGGCTAGGGCAGATGGACAATCCAGGGAGGGATACAACTTTGGGGAGAAACCATTAACTTAAAAGGAACAGCGGGGTACAGAACTTACGACCATCAGCTGTCATAACAAACTTGAATGCACCACCACACCAATCTACCTCAGTTTTGCTGTTCTCATCAGTCTGTGGGCTTTGCCCACCTCTATTGTTCATATATGTTCCTAGTTCTCGAGGTTTCTCCTTTCCCTGTTTCCCCACTAGCTGTGGTATCCCTGGTGCCCTGCCCCTGTGTCCCCTATAGGGCACTGACCTTTGCCCTGCGCTTGTACTCCCCCTTGCCCTCAGACCATTGGTTCCTGACCCCATACTTAATCCTGGGTACTCCTTTGAGCTGCGTCTTTTGTCCCTGATCCCTTCAGTGTGGTGAACGTAATAAACCCTCACTGGAATTCTTCATACAGAAGGCCCTTCCTGTCTTTCCTTTGCTGATCTGTCTGCGGTGTGTGTGTATGCCTGGGCTGGAAATGGCTGTTCCTGCAGCCTACTCCAAGCAGCTTCTGAAGGAGATGCTTCGAAAAGGTAGCAGCATTTCTCCATCCTGCCTCACTGCTACACCTCTGTCCTGGGGTGACTTTTTGATACTTGTATCCCCAGTTGTCTGTTCTGTTTATGCTGTATGTTAAGTTCTGTACCTTTAGGACTAAGTAACCCCTGATAAGTAACAGCTGTGTTAATTAACCAATTAAAGCCTTGCCCCTGATGAGTAACAGCTATATCCAATAAGGATGAGTGAGACAAAAGAGGAGGTTAACTGGTAAGGGGAAGATTATCATGGAGGAGCATGAAGCAGAGACTCATGAAGCAGGATCCTGGAAAGAGAATCACTGCTGTGAGACTAGTTCTGAGAGTGAAGGAGGAGAAAGAAGATGGGTGGGGTTCGTTTTGAAAACAGCATTGACTCCTCTGCATTCCTACTCCTGGACTGTGCTTGTCTGAGGTACAGAGACCTGCTTTGCTCTTAGTTTTAGCTGGCTGAGGCAGAGAAGATCTCTGGACTGTTTTTTTTCTCAGGACCGTTTAAATCTGCTCCAGACTGAAGAACCCAGAGGAGCACCAGGAGCTCACACCTGCAGCCCACCAGGGCCTGGACCTCTGGAGGGACTGATAAGAGACCGAGAGAGCTGAGCTACCCACGGCAAGGACTTTCTGAATTTATCATCTCACTTCAGAACAATGAAAGGTTTTATTGCTTCATAATATTAATTCTTTCTGCTTGTGGGCACTTTGTTTGTTAAATGAATAGTTTTTTCCACTTTTCTCTGAGGAAGTTCTTTTCCCAGACCAGTTGAGCAGGAGGGGCCATTTGAATTTACTTCCCAAAGGTACCCCATTTGGGGGTTCTCTCACAAATTTGCCCTAAACCAGGACAACCTCAGAGCTCCATCATTCCTGTGCAAGGCTGTAGAGCCACCCAGTGCCCTGAGAGCTGCTCTGGGCTCACTTTCTGCTCCACACAGGGAGGTTGGCCCTGTGGGGCTCCTATAGGTGGGTCATCCTGTAAGATTGAAGGACTCATGAGGAACAGGATGATAGGTGGGTTTCAGCCCCTTACTGCACAAATTTTAAAAAGCTATTTAAAGTGAAGAAGAGGGCAAATGCAAGTATTTTTCCAATACATGCTGGAACCTGCTCAGTTTCTCCTCATTTCTCCATTAGGCCCCTCATTAAAACAGGTACTTCTGTGATGTCCTGCTGCTGTCTGCGAGTGGGCATCAGAGCAGAAGGAGACTTTGCCCAGGAGCACCCTCAGGCCCTGTCAGGTGTGAATTCTCTGCTGTCTGCTAAAGTGAGGTCACATTGCTATCTTCTCTTAACACTTCTTCAAAAGTTAATTATAGGAAACTAATTGTCTTTGAGATGTCTGTCCCCTGACAAATTTAGATAAAATTGGTCAATGAACTGAACATCATTATAAACTGACATATGAGGGTATATAGGCATCTACAAAAAAGGTGAGTTCACATCCAAGCCTTATGAGACCAAACTAAAAAAAAATAAAAATATAAAAAAGTGAGACTATGGAATGATGAACAGAAATGAAGGAGGCATGTTTTTCCTTTTAAAACAAGACTTAAACAATTGATTTTAAAAAAAAGAAAAAGGTATAGGCCATTTATACAACAAAATGAGGAAAGCAGAGGGGGCCATTTAAGCCTTCCTGTTTTGAGGGACAAGAGGGCCCTTTATGAAAATACAAGGTAGTAAACCCAAAGTAGAGTGTACTTGAAGTAAATTACTTAGATTTTTAAAAGGTTCCAACATAAAAAGGACAGCATTTGCAGTTGCCATACCTGAAATGGCAATTACAGTAATAATTCGTCTTAATAATTTGGAGAATAAAATAAGTGCCATGTTCCAAAATTTCAACCTTGTCACCATGATCTATTAAAGCTTATATGAGTTGTATTACAGAACAAAGCACTGGAACTTCACCTGAAGCTTGCTGTGGACAGAGCCAGCACACTGGTAAGGATGGGGAGAGCTGTGCCCTGCTTTGCTTTGCAGTTCTTTCCCCTCAGCTGCCACCTTGAGCGAAGTGATACTCAACAATAAATTTTAGGAAACATCTCCTTTCTTATTTCCCTTATTTGTAACACCAGGCACATCCTGCTACTCTATCATCAGCTGCATTGCTTAGTAAAGAATCCAAATGGTTTGAAATAAAAGGACTTTTTTGCAAGAAAGAACAGCTAAGTTTGGCTGCTGAAACCATAAATATTGGTTATTCTTGGACCTACAACTTCTTCATTTTACTATAGACAATTTTGGGGGTTTATTATGGGTAACACATACTCCTGAAGACAGCAGAGAAATACCATTCAAACCTCTAGGAGAGGTGCATTTTGGAAAAGTCATCATAGTATTTTGACCGGCATCTACAGTGTTCTCATATTTACACTAGGATTGGTATTATCTTATTTCATGCTTAATTTTGACCTTGTTCACCTAGATACCATGAAAACCAGCTTATTATTTTTCCCCCTGACAAATATGCTGAGGCCATTACTGAGTCAATCACAAATACAAGCAGGACTCCTTCAAATGAAATTGTCTCTAAACAAATCGTGATTCTTTAGTATATTGTGGTATTTGTTTTATGCTTCTGCACTGAGCTCTCAGTTTTATGCAATCTGCTGTTTGTTAGTCTTCTGTGATCTTCCAAACTTTGCTCTTTAGTGCTTGAAGGAACAAATCGACTGACCTTTGTATTCCAATCTTCAAATTTATCCAACCTAGGGTGTACCTAGACACAAGTCTAAATATATTTTAAATTACTTGTGGTGTTACAGAAAAACTTGCTTGATAAATCTGAAATTGTTTTAAGCGCCTCGACAATCTCAATAATTATTTTTACATTGCAATAAAGCCCTTTTTCACAGTTTATATGAACATATAAAATGAGAGGAAAAAAAAAGGTTATTTTTCCACAGGTTGGAAAACATAATTGTTGTGTTTTTATGTGATTTGTGCTCCCAATTTCTTTGCAAAAACTTAAAACTAAAACTGAGGGTTCCTCAAGTAGTGCCCTCAATGTTCTTTAAAAAAGTTAATTTAGTTCTTAGAAAAAGATATAAATTCACCTGCTGCTTTACATTTATTACCCATCTAATCCCTATCCATTTGAAACATCTCAAAATACTTATGTATTAATTCTCGCAACATTCTGTGACCTACAGAGTGCTATTATTTTCATTCTCCAAGAGCCTCAGGTCATAGAAATGTGTTTCAAAGCAAGCAATTGAAAGAACCTCCAAATCACAGGCTAGCTCAGTGCCTTAAATATTTATATCTCTATGAATTTTTGTCCTCTCTTAAGATGAATAAAAATTGCAAAGCAGAGCAAACAAAAAATCAGTGGATTAACATTGTTCTCTATTCAGCTTTGGTATTTCTATTAATTCTCTTCTGGTTAATCTAGTAAGAAGCAGGAGATAGTGAGAACTGAAAATCTTAGTCTAAGTGCTAGAATGGGCTATAGTGCATTAACCTTTTATGTTTTGCTTACAGTTTAAGCAAATGCAAATGTTGTTTTGAAGGAATTTAAAGATAAATAAGCTAATTTAAAAAGAAAAAGGAAAGGAAATCTAACGTTAATGTAAATTTTCTTCTAGTATTAAGACACTCAGAAGCTGCCATTAACCCACCTTAAGATATGTAATTATGGACATGAAGAACACCAAGTCTGTGTGTGCTTCTGTTCAGCTTCTTTTAGGATGGAATTTTCAGACTAGGATTTCTTTTCAGTTCACAAAATCAGTGTTGGGCTTCAGTTCAATAACAGACAAGAAACTAAAGTAACTTGTGGAGTAAATAGCCAAGTAATATCTTTCTGTTTGAAACTTTTACTCATGGAAAATGTAAGATAAATGCAAGCAACCAAATGTGAATCTGGATTTCAAGTCGTGATCTGATGGATTTCAGCATGGGATCAAGGTCTTCAGACACCATAAGGCAGCTTCTCTAACCCCAGCTCCAATATTTCTAACATCAGTGCATAGTTCCAGCTTAAGGATTTTTTTTTTCCATAAAACTTTATTTTTTATTTAAACAATTTGAATTGATTTTAAATATGTACAAAATTCAGGAGCTTTGCACCTTGGAAAAAGGGAAGCAGTTTCAGTTCTGCCTTTGACTTATACCTCTCAAAAAGACATGGCTAGACAAGCAAAAGAAAAAAGAAAAAAAAAGAAGCCACAACCAAACCAAAATCTTTAGTTAATCGTCATATTTTCATCACCAGAGAAAGGCTGGGCACACTGAAGAATTAGCAAGTACGCTTTAAGTGTACACTAACTGTACACTTACCCTCCCACCTGCCTGTACTGGCCAGCATGGTAGTCAGGTTAAGAAAGGACAAGACAGGACATCACAGAGTGTGTCACAGAGGAGACAACACACATCTGGCAGGGAATTACAGTGCAGTGTGACCCACAGTGTGTTATCTCAGAAAAGTGCACCCCACTCATGCAGGGACATCACAGGCATGTCCAGCATCTTTTGGAATGTGCACAGATCCTCCACCGTTTGCCTTAGTGTGCTGCAAGGAAGGAGACAGATATAAAAATGTGCCTCTTCCTGGGTACTGGGTTTGTTCTTTCTTGTTTCTGTTGTGTATACCTTGAAATCAAGGAGTCACTTCACAGACTTTTCCAGAAGGCTGCAGGATAAACCTTCAAATCCAGAACTTCATTGAAGCAAGTTACAGATTTCCATGGGAGGCAAAAGGGCTGAAGTTAAACAACCTTAAGTTGGTTCACCTTGTCAAATTCCAAAGAAAGAGGGGCAATGTCAGAAGGTGTACATGAGTATTAACTCATCATAACTTCCAAAGATTTCATAATACCTTACACAAAGTTAGAGAACATATATAATATCTTCAGCACTTGAGAGAATGAAAAAACTCGTTTTTTTCATTACATAACTTATTGTGGAAGCTCACCTGCCTATTGCACTTCCAGGCTCTGATTCCACAACACTGAAATTACATGAAATCATATTGCCCTGTTCCTTTATATCCCTGATGAGAAAAAGAAGTCATTCCTACAGCCCAGCAGTCAAGCTTGCTGTGAAATCCCCTCAAGAAATCTTTCCCAGGGAAATGACTCACAAGAAAACCAGAAAAAAAGTAATAATGAAATGCCAAAAATGCTTCAAATCAGCACTGGTAGGGAATATGTTTCTGGGACAGGATGACCCAACAACCACCCTTATTTATAACTTCATAAATTAGGCTAAACTATGGTTATTTGTACTGCCTATTGCTAGGCTCTGCAAACACTGGACTCCAAGAGAGTAATCATCTCAAAGACTTTGCTGCCTAAGAGCAATTTATTTCTAAAAAACAACAACAAAAAAACCCCACCACAAGATAATTGAGTCAAATCTATGACATTGCTATAATTAAATTCATAATTCTCACAAAAGGCATACCTTTTTTATAGGCATTTATTTAAGGAGTTTAAAAATGTTCATTAAAACATTTTGCAGAGGGATAATGCTCATTAAATTACTTTCTCCTTCATTTTTTTCTTTCCTACATTTTTTATATTTTATAATAGCATGAAGCAAAACAATCTGGACTACGTAGATTTATTTTGTTTTCCTAAGGACTTGAGTTGTAATAAGATTGGAGAGCAATGGGTGGAATACAAACTCTTTTTTTCCCCTGAAGTTTAAATTAAGATTTCTGTTTTGTTCATTTTACAAAAGTCTATTTATGTTCTGTTCAACAAACACGTTACTCAAGAGAATCAGGTACACACGAGATAGAGCCGTGAGTCCGCCACCCTAACAGAACATTAATCCTACACATAAGGGATTTGTGGTTTTTCCCACATAATAGTCTGAAAAAAATATTATTACTGGAGTTTTTTCATCATTATTTTCATGCCCAGCGGAGCAAGCTAGCAAGGATTTTACAAAAATATATTTTGAGAAAGTTCCTTTCTTGTAAAGATTACAATTTAAGTAGAAAATAGAGAAATTAGAAGGGGAGGTCTGACAATAGAGAAATTACCCAGAGTTTTGCAGAATTTTTTATAGTGCTTAATTATTATATTTATTGGTATCTAATCCCAACAGCTGCTCTGTTCTAAAACCAGGAAGAATAATGACTAAATCTTCTATTTGAGATTTCACTGAACACTGAGAAACAACTAAAATTTTTGTTTGTGTGTGTGTGTGTGCATGAAATATATTAAAACAGGCTGAGTCTTACAGAATAGCATGTGGGACTTGTTTGGGGTGTTTTTCAAACGTCATATCTCATGGAATTTCTGCTCTTGCATTTCTTGGCCCAGGGAGCACATCCTGCATGAGCCCAATCAGAAATAATAGCTTGGAACTATAACATATGTGGGCCATAGACGTAAGCGCAACATCTCTGAGGTGGTGACATGTCTATTGCTGTTACTGGAACTTAAAAATTTGTTTAAAGAGGAATAACAGACAGATGGCAAACTCACAAAAGCTATGTGTGGCTAGGAAACTATGCTGGAAAATTTTAAGAATGCATCAAATTCTAGTGTCTTGAAGGATGGTAATTTTTTCCTTTGATTTGAGTTTTGAATTAAGACATGTCAGGACCTGAGATCTCATGTGAATCTGTTGGGCTAATCCCAACCAATTTATAAATCCTGCATGTGTTGAGTCCTAAAGGTTTGGATATCCCAGCTGAGATGCTGGTCTCTAGAGTGCATATATGAAGTTGTTGTTACCTTCTCTCATCAGGTTGTGGCATGGTATCTATGTCCAGCCACAAGGGACTTAGTTGTCATCCTTCAAAAACTTTTTTAAAAAAAGATTATTTTAAAATCCTTTTGACATTCAGAGCCATAAGCCACCTGGTTGATAAGTCATGAACTTGAAATAAAGCACCAGCTCATCTTAACAATATGGCATCATATGGAATTGTCCATTGAAATTTTAGCAGTACACTTGAAGTACCTAAAGGATATTCAATAGATAATTTCAACAGGCCAGTAGTACTAGTAGAGCTTGGATTGGAAAGTGATTCAATCCCAGATTCCCTTCCCATACTACACATTGCTGATAAATCAGGCACAAAAGAATTTGTGATTCAAATTAAAACTTCTTTCAAGTACAAGATACACTTTATCATACCTGAATCCTGAAGATAGTTTAGCTGTGACAAGTCTGCCAGACTTTTTTGTGAAACATATGCAATAGTATTAAATAAATTATAGACTCATACATTCCTGGTTCCATAATGGAAGGAAAGCAGGGGAGAGATTCTCATTCAGCAGGCTTATAGTGCCTCCTGCAACACAGGATGCTCACCAACATGCTCTCAGGATAGAAAAGGCTAAGAAATTCAAGAACACCTAATCAAACATCAAAGGAAATCATCTACTGTCAAAGAGGTCTTTTCTCTCTTGTCACACCTCCCAGGAAAACAGCTAGGGAGCAGGTAGGAGGGTGAGCTGCCAGTGAGATTGGTGTACCTCCAGGATCTACTGTAGATACCCTGCTCACTTACACTACAAGACCAGTCTTGGCACTGTAAACATCCCAATCTCCAATAACCTGGCCACTTAGTTTTCATTTAACTTCAGTTTTCATTCAAATAGAAGGATTACATAGCTATTACTGGCCTTTACTCATCCTGATCTACAAAACAACCCACTGCATTCAGCACATCGTCTAAGGAAACTCCACTCCAGTGTCTTGCACAGGACTCTGGGGGTTGGAAGGGAGCAGTAGAGGCCACCTGGCCTAGCCTGCTGCTTGCAAGAGGTCTGGTTACAGCAGGTGGCTCTGGGCTGTGTCCTGTTGCACTTTTAAATCTCCCCAAGGATGGAAATGATGAACCTCAAGGGTCACAGCTACTACCCTGCTACTGGCTGGACTTTGTACTGCTCATCACCCCTGTTTTAGCCCAAGAACCCAGACAATTTGTAACTCCATCCAACCTAGGACTCACTAGTTTAAGGATATTATAGGAGATCCTGACAAAGGTCCTGCTAAAGGAAGGTAAACACCCACTTTCATCCACACTGTCAGCCCCTCAGAGAAAGCAGGTTAGTCAGGCATAATCTGCCCTTAGCAAATCCACCTTCATGTTTCATGTGGCTGGAAGTGACTTCCAAAAATATTGGTGCCCCAGAGATTGAAGACAGGCTGAGCCTGTGAAGCCTGAAGTCTGTGGTTCCCTGGATCTTCCTTCTTTCCCATCATCTTTCAAAGAAAGTCTTTTCTCTAAAGGATGCAGGGAAACCAAAATTTGGCTAACTAACAGCATCCAAAGTTCATACCTCTAAAGTTCCTGCTTGCTTTCAACTCAACTCAGAGAACACCTGAACCTACAAGCTTTCACAAATACCTACTCACAGGAACATAGAAGCTACTTGAGGCCATGCTCAAAAAAACCCCTGTGTTGGAGAGTGTCTAGCTGAAAACTGAAAACTCACTTCAGTAGTCACAGCTACTGCCCTTTCCAGACTCAGCTGAACATGTGAAGCAGACTTCACAAATCATGATTTGTTCCCTTTCACCTGGAAGTTGACTAAAACTCTTATGAAAAATGGGAAATACACAGATTTCCTCTTCTGCCTGAGGAAACCAAAGTTAGACATATAATTTCTACCACAGCTGTGTCTGTTTTGCTCCTAAAATGCTACATGGATATAATTCCCTCAGCTTCCCAAAACATTTTGCTTCATTGGTACACAGTTCTCCATCCTTTATTTTCATTTTTTTTAATGAAAATTTAAGACAGTGACTTCTTGTTTCCAGAATGGAGAACACTTCACACACTTGCTGTGGATTTCCACACCAGGAATGTCAGAATCACTTTTATCATCCTGTTACCCTTCTGTGCACACTCTCTATAATTTGAACACAGTGTCCAGAGTTGGACACAGCCAAGCCTCCAATATGCTGAACAAAGATGGAACAGCCCTTGACAAGCCTCAAAAACAATAGCCTTGTTTATGCATCCTAATTTGTAGTGTGCCATTTTCACAGCATGGCATTCCTGACTCACACTGGACTTCTCCCCCACTGTTGTCCCCAGAGCATTTTTGATGGTCTGGTGCTAGCCAGGAGTTCCCCACGTAAAACATTAATTCTCACTCTCTTTCTCTCTGTTTTGTAGAGTTTGGGTTTGGGGTTTTTTGTCCTTTGGGGTTTTCAGTTGGATTTTTGGTTGATTTTTTTGGGGAGGTGGGGAGGGATGGTGGGGGCACATATCTCAGGGGTTGTAGGGGATGCCACAGGGTTTTATTTGAGAGGTTATAAGTGCAGTCCTTCAAGAGGGATTTCTGGCTGTGAAATCCAGAAGACTGAGATGTCTCTGTACAGCACAGTGGTGAAGTAGTGTCTGTTGTGCCTCTGAAGTGTCTCTGTTACTGAAATCTTTCTCTCACAACAGCATTTTGAAAATAAAATCCTCAAAGGATATGGAGACTCAAAGGCTCTGCTGAGGCATCTGGTGCCCTTTGTGTAGATCACTGTTTCCTGAACCACAAAGACTGGACCTTGTTATCTACTCCTATAGGGATAAGACATTTAAGTGAAGTCCCCATGTGAGTTGTTTTCAGCTCTATTCACTGAAACTTTACTGGCACAAAGAAAACTGCCAAGAGTGAAGTTCTGATAAAAATCAGCATTTAGAAGGAAAACACAGACAAAAAACCTTCTGGATCCTCTGACATTTCCTTTTGAAAGAGTCACATCTCACTCTCTATGAATTCTAGTAACATATGCTTTGTTGTAGCGAACAATGCATGCCCTGTTTGTATTTAACCTGAAAGTTAAAATGATTTTGAAGTACTAGGAAGCAAGCAACATTAAGTATCCTCAGTTAAATACCTTACTGCAGTGGCCTGAAATGAATGTGACCCAGCAAGGCTTTGTCTGGAGCCAAGGAATTTTTTTTTTGAAATTATAAATCTCTTCTTGCCCATGGTACACACACATTATTTTTGCTACCTAAAAAAGCAGTCTGGAAGTGCTCTCATTAGCATTTTACAGTGGGCACTTTTTTAAATACTAATTGGACAAGCTTTTGTCCTAACAAGGGGTGTTACTGGATGAGGACATGAACTGTTTCAGAGCAGTTGCCTCTTTCTCAGGTGAGGGGAGAGAAGGGGACAGGCAGGAATCCACCATCCTTTCTCTTGGCTTCTCTCCACCTTTGGCCTCCAACATTGGCTCCACACAACAGAGAAGCATAAAGGGTGTTGAGTACCCCAGTCTGCCCCTAGATTTTAAGGCAATTGAGTGTTTTATTTGGGTAAACCTCTGATAGTTGTGAGTTTGGATGCTGTGACAGCAGTTCTCTGAGATGCATTGGCACACATAGAGAGCTGTAGGAAGTAATGTTGTTCCACACTCCCTGTCCCTCCCAGGTTACATCCTTCTGAGGGCACCCCACTGAAATAAAACATCAGGGTGTTTTGGTTGGGTTGATTTGGATCTTTTTCCCAAGTGAGGCCAGGAGATACAGTGACATGAGAGACTGAGTGTCATCAGATTGAATTAAAAGTTTAAGGAACACACAGTGCATGCAGACTTCAGCAGCTACAAGGTGAAACTGAGGCAGCATCCTCTGGAAAAATCATTTACAAAAGGCGTAAAGATCATGTAGAAAATGAGGACAAGTGAAGAAACATGCTGGTGACTTATGGGCAATCAGCACATGTATAAGAAAGTGCTAAGAGGAGCTGAGGAAGACACAGGGCTGGGCAGACACTGCAAGGGCAAGTGGCAACTGCAAGGAGGAGGATAAATAGGGGATAAAGGTGGCGGGCACAGTGCTGGAGACATGGCTGGAGGCACACACCTTTATGGGAGAAGATGCTGGGGCCTGGCACTGTGCTCACACCTGCTAAAACACTGCTGGAGCTGATGGCTTCACACACAGTTTGAGTTATGGTGCTGTTGGCCCTGGCCAACACAGTGTTTTCATACAGGCACCAGTAAGCTGGGCATGTTACAGCTGAGATCGTGTTTGAATACAGTTTTTGAACCATCCTGTCCAGAAGCAGGATGCTGGCCACAACTTAATTGTCAGTGAAGAACTGAGCAGAATGAGTTTTCTTATCATTCAGTCATTAAAAGTTCAAAGAAACACCTTGGATTTTATTCTTTATTGGTGTTGAATAAAAGCTCTAAAATTTTTCAAGGGATCTACTGATATCTTCAAATAATCATGAGTTATTGGCAGGTGTATAAACAGTAACACTGCAAGTTGCTGGAGCAGGAAGGAGAAGGGAAAAGATCATCAAAGTTTTCCATGATGTCTTATGTACTTTCACATATAGCATTCCAGAACAAAACTGAATACTGAACTATGCTGTAAATCCTGCAGCAGCCACATGAGGTACTCCCATTACTTCCATTTCACCAACTGATACTGTAGAAGGAGCTAATATTTTTTTCTGCTTCTCAAAGTATCATGACAGTACAAAAGTGATTAGAATTGCCAGCCAACTGGCATGATGCTAATGTGAGTTCTCCAACTGTGCAGCTGCTGCCCTGGCACCCTCTGTTCTTTAGATAGCAACAGTTGCATATATTAATTATGCCAGCAGGGAGACAGCAAATTTATGACAGTGCTTAGGGGAAAGCTGAATGCACCTGGAATTTACACAGAAGAGCAGAAAAGGGAGCATGCAATGATCTTGCCTTTTTACTGGTAATTTGGACAGTTATTCTTCTAACTTGGGCACTGTGGCATAGGTTGAGGTGAGTGGAAATGTATTTTTAAGCTAATGCATAGATTTAATTCCTTAAAATGCATTTCTTGCAAGACTTTAGCACGTGTCAGCTTGGATAACTGCAGTGTCCTGCTTGCTTGCATCCCTGCTATGGTGTGAGGATGCTTTGCAGGTTCCCAGAGGTGAATCCCGGGCTGTCACAGAGCCTCAGGGAGTGCCCGGGGCCAGAGGCTGCTGGATCTCACCGCAGGTGGAGCTCTCGCTGCCGCAGAGGCCTTGGCAGCTCCCTGACCCCCTCCCTGCTCCCTCCATCCTGCCGCTGGAACAAAGCAGCACTCCTGCATTGTTTCCTGCAGGAACTCAGCCAAGGAAGCCAGAACAAGACAATAGACATATAACCTGATATATTCATCCTTGGTTGAATCAGAGCTCCTAACAAGTAGAAGAGTTTAGTAAAGTGGAATAAAAATATTACAAATATTTGTTGTCAATGGCTTTTCAGCTATGCCTTTGAAAACATAGCATTTCTTGTGCTTTTATTTAAGATTAAAGCTAAGCTCAAGGACACTAAACAACATTAACAAGGTCAGAAATTACTTTAAAAAAGCACCTACTACAAATGCTAACTAGATCAGGCAGACAGACTTCTTCATCGTTCAAACATCAGCAATTAAAAAGACATAAAAAGATATGGACATGCTATTCCAAAAATCTCTGTGCAGTAACAGTCTACAATGTGCTGTTTCATATTTTATTAGGACTAGGCTGTGACAGTGCCAGAAATCCTAAATGAAGCACCACGTGTATTAACACTGTCCCATTAGCAAGTGAAGAGCAAACCGGTGATCCCAACCTTATCAATCACCCATTGCTCCTCTCAGAAAAACAGTCTGAGCTTCCCTTCCCACAGCAGTTACCCTGATCTGACTGGTGCCCCACAGCAGGGTGGAAGCCAGAAGGCAGCACATCCCAAACCACTGCTCCTCCTGGGCTGAGCTTCCTGAGACAGGGTGTGCACACACGAGTGTTCTAGTTAATTAAGAACCTGCAATCCAGAAATCCCACTTTTCTTCTTCTGTGGTTGTTAATTTTTTCTCCATCACCTAACCATAGTAATCATATCTTTCATTTCAAAGCATTCTGCCTTCAAGTTCACCAAAGACATTTATAAATACTTGAACAAAAAGTTGTATGCAGTGCTAAATAATGTCTACAAAAACTAGAAAGAGAGAATGTGTTATCTATGGTCTCGACTTTCATCCCTTGGAGGAATCATATATCGCATGGGATAGGAATGTCATTTTGCTTGTACCATTTCCAAGAGGCTAGTGAAGAGTCATAATGGGAGATGCTGTTTAAGAAAGGAATTTTTTTAATATTCAGGAAATTAAAATTAATTAAATTGGTAGTATTTGCTCTATTTTTAGGCAAGATGATCAGAAAAAAAAAAAACCCTACCATATATAAACGGTTGGAGGAAACCCTTCAACCCAGATTTGTCTGTCTTTCAGTGTTTCTAAAAGTGGCATTAGTTACTAAAATGTAAACTGTTTTGTGGGAATCTGCCTAGTGCTGAGCACTCATGAAAATCAGATCACTTGTCAACATGCCAGAAAATAGATTGAGAGCTCTTTCTTCAAGCAGCCAGACTTGAAAGGGAAGAATCAGTCCTGAGGAATCTTACTGCTCCATCTGTACAGTTACATCAGTGTAATTTTTGATGCAGGCATTATTTTTGTAGAAGAAATTGTCTTGTTTATCTTAGAGAAGCTATTTTGGGGTCTGCTTTCCCTGGGAGAAGGCAGTTGCAGTTATATTGGTAGTTCTGTGGGTTATTTTTGTTAGAAAAGCAGCACAGTAAAGCCACAAATTTTGAGGAAAAGTAGCTATAGTTTTAAAATGTATTTTTGGGAGTAGAAGTGTAACTCCCTGGGATGTCCTGCTGACACAACTACCTTGAAGATTGCAATTTTTACCTCCTCAAACGTGTTACCTGAGCTTGCAAGAACGTGGCTGTGTGCAATGGCAGGACAGGGTCCTCACTGCATTGGATGGGAAGAGGAGGGGGAGCTCCAAATCTCTGTTTCACACAATCAGAGAGGCAGGGGAAATATCCCATGGAGCTCTTGGGGAGACAGAAGTGGACTCAGATTTCTCTGATCCTTTGGGGCAAGGGGACATAAATTTTCTGAGAGTCTTCTCCAGACACAGCCTGGGACTGTGGTTAGGAGAGGTCAAGTGGTCACCCCCTGCTCTGGTGCTGCTGGCAGCCAGGTGCCCAGGGACATGGGGGGTGCAGGCCTGGGCAGCCTGATCTAACATGAAAATCACTCTGCTTTACTCAGCAGCCTGGGCTGGGGGGTCTCCAGAGGTTCCTTGCATCTTAGTTTATTTTAGGGTTGCACAGTGAGACAGTTCTAGAGAAAGGAAGGAATCAGCTAGTTCCCTCTCTTTCCTCTCTCCTCTGTCATGAGCAGGGTGATGTGCAAGAAATTATTTAACAGTCAGGAGATTATTCCAACTATAAAAAGACAGTTATATAGTACGCATTTTCCTTCACAAGTTTGTCCTCAGCCTCATAAACTGGGCCTGAATTCTCTTTTTATCTTTAAAAATCTCACTGTTTAACAGGAATCTTTTAGTTCTTTTATTATTTTCCAGTGGAATACTCAGAATTTTCTGTGCAGAATACATTATTGAAGCCCTATTTCAAATCACAGAACTTGGGGCTACTGAGAAAAAGGCTTTTGTTGGAAGTTTCTTGATTTTATTTTTCAAAGATCACAAAATAATTTAGCAGCATTTTTTTAAATAAAGACAGCTGCTACAAAGTCAATACTATTTCACTGAATCCCCATGTGCCACTGAAAAATTATCTTTTGCTGAAAATCAAGAACCCCAGTGACAGTCTTGATTAAGCAAACAATATGAGTTTAAAGCGAGTGTTATCCACTTCACCAGAAAGGATAAAATTTCTGTTCCAGCAAGCAATCTTTTGAATAATAGAGATGGGATCTATCTGAAACCATGCAACCAGCTGCTTAATTTCTGCTACTGTGCCCCAATACTCATACTCTCATACTTGCAGAGTATGAGATTTTTTAGTTCTGCTAATGATGCTTCATATGAAAGATTAATGTTTGGATAGCTTTAAGTCCCCTGAAACTTCTATTAAGAAAGAATACATCTTCACTGAACTGTATAAAACAGTATCAAAATACTTCTAGTTTTAAAAAAATTCCCATAGAATTAAAAGAAAATAAATTTATATTTCCAAATAATTCTTAATTAGAGCTACAGTGTCTGATGGTATTGCAGTGGATATTTTTAAGATTACAGAGAGTATTATTTCCTATCCAGTACAATATTATTTGTCATCTGTCTTCATTTAACACTAGAAGAGGAAAAAAAGACTCTTACTTTCCACCTCTTTTTTTTAATTAGGTGTACTTCTGGTGACACAACATATCTGTATGATTTTTACAAGTTCTCTCATTATATTTTCCAATATTTGCAAGTCCTATGTGATTTGAGGAGATTGTTGCTTTTCACCAAGGTGAAACTTGGAATAAAGTAACATTTACTATATCCTTGTTTAATGTTTCGTGTTTGTTTTACTATTTATCATCTTAATAAATTTCAGGTTTAAAAAAACAAAGTTCTTTTCAGCCTTGAATATTAAGCCTGTAAAAGCAGACTTTGGAAAGAATTTTAGAGTTACTTTACATATTTGTAAAGTAGACAGAAGTCTGCTGCACATCGCTATGCCCCTCTGGATTTCAGAAAGGTGCTGAGCACTCACATCTTGTGGCTCTAAGGAGGAACTGGACACAATTTGTGCAATCTCTTCCTTGATGGCTCAAGACATGCAGGCTGACTGTTACCACCTTCTCAGGATGCATGTAAATAAAATTCTTACATAGAGCAGCCATTTGCCTCATTAAACATACTCAGAGGAAGCTGATATTTTGTGGTTTCTGCTGTGAATTTCTTTACATTATTTTGATTGAAGATAAAATAAAAATAAAAATTAAAAAAGGCAGCCCAGAATTAGCTCAGATTTCACGACGGAGACTTCCAAGGTTAGTAAGAAAACAGAGGCTACTCTTGGCACTACCAGTGAATTTTTGTTGGTGCCTATGTGGAGTCTTTGGACACAGGTAGAAAATAGCACACGTCCTTCTGTCCCACTGGTAGCTGCTGGTCCCAAATGTGGAAAGCAAAGCAGATTTGCTTTGCCCGTGCAGGAATCTTGACTTATCCCTTTGTTTTGGGATTTCCTTTGTCTTACTAAAGTCTGCCTTTGATAGAAGCAGCTCCAGGCTGAGGATGTATAATATATACATAAACATATATAATATATACATAAGCAGACCTAGGCAGCAGAACAGCTCTCTTGCAGCATCAGTAAGAGCTGCTTGCCCTGTCTGAGCTTTGAATGATTCACAGTTGTTGTGCCTCTTTACAGCCACACAGCAGGTAGGAGAGGACAACAGAAACCATCCCTAGAGTGAAACCATTCCAGCTGGGGGCTTGGCACTCACCCTCTGAGTGCAGAATTTCAGGAGTTTGCTCCAGGTTCAAACTAGAATGCTAATTTAAATACATCCAGTAGACCAGAGGAAACATGACATCCTTTCACTCTTTCCCAGAAATAAGAGTTGATAAATTAGAATTTAGACTCCATCACTGGAGGATATGCATTTTCTGCACTGTGAACTCGATGCTTTCCCACCTCTGAAAGTATTTGTCTTGCCACTTCCTCATCCTGCCTGGCAATCCATCAAAGCAGCAGGAAAAGGATGAAAGCAAGCAGATTAAAGCTTAGAAAGCTATTTGCAATTCTTCTAGTTAATTGAAGGGCTACTAAGGAGGTTATAAGACTCAGTTTGGGCACATGTAGTGGTGCTGTAACCCATACTAAGAGGGAAGGAGCAGTGTCTGTCAGCCACTGGGGTTTCACTCTAATGGCTGGACACTGTGCTTTAAGCTAAGATGCAGCTTGAGTGACTTAGCAGGAAATAAATTCTTCATGTCCACCACTCTTTTCCTCAGCATCCCCTCATTTGGCGTTGCAGGACACAGCAGTGCAAACAAATGGAGGAAAGGGAGCTGCCTCTGCCTGGTGACCCAAGGGGAATCAATGTGGTCCAAACCCCCACACCACAGCCCACAAACTTTTACAGAAGTTTGGCCAAGCTCCCATTCCTGCTTATTGTGGTGTGAAAATAAGGCCACAGCAGGTAGTAACTATTAATGAAGCAAAAGCTAGAGAATTTAATGATGCTTTTAACTGGCCACAGTTGCAGAGATCAGTCTGTGTTTGCTAGCATCCCACTCAGTCTCTCACTGTCTCTCACCAGGATACAAATAAAGCTTAACACCTCTTCAGTTCTGTGAACTTCGACACATTTCTCCATAAAGGAGGTCTTCCAAATAATTTCCCTAAATCCTTACAAGCAGGTCCTGAAATCTGAATGGAATTATACTTGAGGTGAACACTGAGCAAAGGGTGAAAACAACTGAAACTCAAATTGAAAAAAAAATTGCCTTTAATGACTGTATCAGGTAAAATCCCACTATCTTTTTATTAAAGTGATGTTTGACTGGTAAGGATTGTCAACTCCATATTATATTGCTCCATAGCTTCTCTTTTTTGAAAAAGCCCAGGACTTTTTGTTTGCCATAGAATATAGGTTTGTAAATCCATATGGTTTGTACAGCCATAGAATAAATTATTGCCACACCTGAAATACCAGCTGCATTTGGGGGGTACTTTACCTCTCCCCAGATACTACTATTTCATTAAATTCCAAATAAAATATGCAAAAGTAGCGAAAGGTGTCTTTGACTATAAAGAGATTCAAGTCATTCCTGAAATATCCCCAAATCTATTGTGTTTTATAGCTCAACTGACTTTAAAAAAAATTTTAAAAAAGAAAAGGTATTAAGTCTAATGAAATGAAACCCAGTGAACCAACATGGTTTTATAATGTGGCAAAAATATCCTGTTTTACTCTTTTGTATACAGACAGTATTGTTGTTATTATTATCAAGCAAGTATGTCAAGGGCATGAATGCAACATTCATATCATAGGGGAATATTCATATTAAACATTCAAATTAAAAGGAACTCTCAGTAAAAAGGCAAGTGAAGTTGTTTTTCATGGAGAAGTCACTGAGGTTTATCTGGTGCTGTGATGTTGCTGTGCTCAACAGCATGTATTAAGCAATAAAATGTGACAGAGAGTGCAATGCTGAAGGTTAAAATATGACTAAAGGTGCATTATGAGTCACAAGGCTGAGAGAATAGAGATTTCAGTCTGGAGAGCAAGGCAGTCACCTTCTGAAAATGGATTGCCCAAAGTGACTTATGATTATTGTGTAAATGTAGAGTACCTGTAATGCTATGGTTAACTATGGATTCTCAGATCCAGGTCATTCTATTGCCTGGCTGGAGGTGAGCACTGACAAGAGAGGCAGCTGCTTGCACTGCAGCAAAGTATGGCCAAGTCCAGATATACGTATTTACCAGGAAGTGTGGATTTGAGTTGTTGATTTCTTAAAAATTTCCAAATGCTTGAAGTCTAACTCACTGAACTGCCTAACTCAGCTGACAAGCAGGAACCTCATGCTTTCCTCCATATTTTCAGGTATGACATAAATCACATTATTTTGGAAGGAAAGATAGTTTTAAGGTTTAGTAGCTTGGATGTAGTAATGCAGTCCCTACACCCCCAGCAGGTGCTTCCAAATAGGGAAAGAGGTTCAGTTTACCTCTGACATATTAGGAAGTTTACCTAGATACTTCCATACCCTTAGGACAAGGATTGGCTCAGTGTCAGAGAAAAGCATCTATTGGATCTTGTCACCGTTCTTCAAACTCTGACTCTCTCTCTATTGGCTGCAAGCCAAGTTACCCCTCCTAAAACATTAAGTACTTAAGAAATAACACAAAAGAATGTAAAGGCTTTTCAAGATGTGTTAGCAAGGTGTCTGAGGTTTCTCAGGTGCCTGTGCTCGGCTTATTATTTCTGTTCTGCAACCTTTTGTTACTTTGTTATTTTTTCCTTATTAAACCTTTTTATTTACAAAACATCCTCGAGGAGCAGTCTCACTAATTATTGCAGCCACTTTTCTGCAAGGCTGGACCCTCAGGGTGTGGAGTTAAACCCACACTTGGATATGTTAAATTCAAGATAAATAATTTAAAAATCCAATTTCTGACCTAAGACCTTGAACAAAGCCAAAGTTAAAACCTTATTTATTTCAGTGTAATGTAGGACTTATTATAGAACCTCATTTAAAATAGAAAAAAAAAAACTGTTGCCAAATTACAATCTAGAAGATGGAAGTTAAATTAAACTGTCAGCTGTTACTTAGAAAATCAGAGGTATTGGTTTTTTCCTTCTGAATCAAGCCTTTGATGTTCTTCTAAGCTCTGAATTGATACAGAAATCTAATTAAGACAGTGTCTCCTATGTATTTCAATATTTTGAAGTCCATTTCTTATTTCTCACTATACATTTCAGCAGAGTATATGAATAATTTTCCTCTCTTTATTTATAGAGTTCTCTTTATTCATAGAATTGTCAGTGCTTTGTGTTTACCTATAAGAGCTTTAGGATAATTTAAACCTGAACCATGTGTATCTCAGACTCCTTGAGATACACCACTTCAAAAGACAAGATGATACCTGCCCCATTCACAAATAGTTCTTCAAAAACAACGGAAGCGTCCAGTGGGAAATGTCTACTTGTGATCAAGCAGCTTAAAGAACCATTCTAAAACTAAAATATAGAGCAAATGTTTTGCCAAGTGCATAAGCCTGTGAAGGTCAGTTCATGTAAAAAACCCCAAAACATCATCTCTATCTGGTATCATTGTTTTGAAGAGTGAAATACATCCCTTGCTACCTAATTAATGGTGGTTTAGTACAGTCAGAAGCAATGACACATCCTACCCAGCATGACAACAGCCACTGAGGAAAATGGTCCCCTGCCTTTGTCCCAGCAACCTAAGGGTGGAAAACTGCTCAGAGGATCAGCAATGAATTCCCCAAGAGATATTTCTTCTGGCATTACAAAGCCTCTTGCTTTAACCTTTCCCTAAAAGTGTGAATCTAACACAATAATTTAGAAGTCTGATTGACAAAAAACTGTTGATATTTGTCCTTCTCTCCCTGTGATCAGTTGACTTTCCCTTTAATTGCACTATCTCAGCTGATGTCTGCAATGCACCATTTCCTAGGCTGCTTTGATAAAAAATACCTCAGGCTCCTCTTACTCATCTCTCAGGTTAGGAGCTTATTTTGCCTTCCGAAACATGCTGTAGGGCATTTATAGTTTTATAGATTAAATATTCTTAACTAAACATTAATTTAAATTGTTTAACAATAAAAAGAAATCAGGAGAGAGAAATATAAGCATGAAAATTCAGTGAAGTATTTTCTGTCTTTGTCAGCATTTGTTCTTGTAATTAGGTGTAATTGATAAAATTACATAAATAAAGTTTATGGTTCAGATTCAATAATATGCTCCCAGGCCTGTGTGCAGGTTTCTAGGATTTTTTTCTGCTTTTCTTGCAGTGTCTTTATTTTTCTATCCATCTTGCTTCTCTTCTCATTGCTCATGTCATTATCAGACATTTTGTGCTTAGAGCTCTCATTATTACCAGCACATTTTCCCACAGAAAATTTCAATTTTATAAAGAAGAAAAAAAAAAAAAAGGTGTGTGTAGTTATACAGCAGAGTCTCCTATTCAACTATACATAACTGTATTCCCAGAATAAATAAAGCACTTTCTTTCCTATATTTTACTTAGCTTTACAATCAAACTTTTTTGAGCTTCTGATGTATCCTGGTATGGGTATGAATGTATGTTGAGTATGTGTGCCCACAGAAATGGAAGCAAAGATGAAAAAGAGCTTACTAAATCAGCATGACAAAGACTCTCTTGCTATACCTGAGAGCAGTGATTCTTAAAGAAACGAAGAATAAATCTCCTATTAAAAGTGAAAAACAGAAGTGTGTTCTGTGCTGAACTGTGAGACCAGCCATGACATGGTGATGGCTGAAAACAGCACAAGGAAGCTTGAAACATCAGGCAATTCCTGCCTTTGCAGGGCCTAATTACAACACTTAAGAGCATCATCAGACTAGAATTAAATTGGATAAATAGAAACATTGGAAAAGGGCTTGGGAAGAGACCACGTTGGTGATTTGAGGTCCATAAATATGTCCATTACAGAAAAGAGGATAGTGAGATACTTAACATGTGATGAAGAAAACTCTGGAAGCCTGCTTACTGTTTTTATGTAATTTACAGAACTGAACCGTTTCAGAAATTCTTTAACTATCTTTAACCTTCTTTGTGAAAATATTAAAACTCTGTGTATGTGCATTGGAAATTACTTCTCACAAACTGGGGAAGTCTGAATAGTCATGTGTAACTAGATTTTATAGTGCTTGTGAAAAGAAAGGAATAGTCCTTTCTGTTGCAGAAATGTCTTGTGGCATGACAGAAAAATTCAGTTGTCACAACAATTAATTCCTCCCACTTTTCCAATTTGTTAGCCATCTTTTGCTTTGTCAAAGTACGCTCAAGAGTTGTTGTTATATTAGGCCTTCAAGCATTTGTGGAATTTAGTTAATTTTCATGTGTTTCCAAAATTCAAACATTTGCACTGTGATTTTTTAAATTACACACATCACTAGAAAGGTCTTCAAGACCTTCCTGTCTTTACAAACCATACCCACATACTCTGATGAAGAACAGACTCTGAATATGTACTCTGTCTGCCAGTGTTCCCACAATGATTAAAAGTATCTTCTATCTTTATAGAATGGTCCCCTTTTTCCATTCAAATACAATGCCAGTCCTTTTTAGTACTATTCTAAGTTAATTCTTTTAAGTATCACTGCTTTCCTTATAAACATTGTCCTGTATTCTTTTTCCCTATGCTCTAGCAGTATTAAGACATTCCTTCTTTGGTCACTAAGAGCTTGAGCAATCCAGAATACATGATCTGCCTCTTTTCATTATTTAAGCACCCTTTCATTTTCTTGATGTTGCCAAAAATAGCAGCAAAGGTTTATCTTTCCTTCTTAATAAAAGCAACAAATTGACAACCAATATCACCAAAGGTTTATATTTTCTTGTCTGTAAAAGCACCAAATTATGCAGTGGCAAGCATTTATTCTAGTGGAAAACGTCAGGCAGGCTTCTATTCAGTCATCATTTCGCATGGACATGATGGGAAATGATGTCTGAATAGAGCCTGGAGAGCCAGGCATGGGTTTGTCCATTGCATGGACCTACGCCAGTGACATGTGAGATGATCTCAAATACTGCTCCCCACTTTGTAAAGGTAATTGTTTTCATTCCCTTTCAGAAACCAAGAAGCCTATTAAGCCCTACCTAAGATTAGGTGGCTTGAGACAGAACATAAAATTGAAAAGTAATGTAAGATAAAAGCAGTATCCTTAAGGTCACATCGCTGTGTCATCTATCTATATTGCAGTCTTGTAACCCTCCTGTCCAAATATTACAAAATAAAATGCCTCTTATTGTACTTCTATGAAGTCAAGAATCTTCCATTAAGAAGGGTCATCTTAAGGCCACAGCCCTTTGTTATGTTACTTGCATATTGTTCTCCTGCTGCCTGCCCTGTCCAAAGGGAGGAATAATGTAGACATTGCTAGTGACTGTAGTGACAACATCACCCAATCAAAGCTTGATTGGAGTATTAAATATATGATAGTTGTGTGAAGGACAGTCTGTACCTCAGGATTTTTTTTTAAAACTGGTAATAGTCAGGCTGTTAAAAAAAAAAAGAAGGATTAAAATTAAATGTGTATTTTTCTCCATTGTGCTGCATCTGTTTTCTGTCAGAATGAATCCTGCTGATCTTGGTTTCAAGGTTTCCATTCTGTGTGCTTTTAAACCAAGGTCAAGCAGTAGGCAGCAGAGGGACCTTGAAGGTGTCATTGGCTAGAAATACATAAGCTTTATAGCTACACCACTAATTATTTATCATTCATAGAAAGACATATAGATGGGCAAAATTATATAGATACTGATACTTCTATAGCTGTACACAAATCAGAATGGCAAAAGACAGAAGCTTATTTGGCTGTGCATGTGAGTATACATGTTCATTTATTAGTGAGTGCAAATGTCTATATGGTGATATGTGTTCCAACCTCTGTGTTTAGAATGAAATTGTTTCCTCTGTGTGTGCTACATTGCTCACACATATGGTCTAAGATGCCAGAGAAATCTATGAAGGGAAAACATTTAACAAAGCTGTCTGCCTAGTATGGTTATATACTGCTGTGCGTTTTTTCAAGGTGCTTTCTTTTCATTAAAAATAAAGCCCTTGGAATGAGGCCTTACACCTGAAAAAGCAGACATCTTTTTTTTAGTGAAAAAAAGAAAAGATTACTTTAATAAATTGGGGGCTTCTCTGTATTCCTTGTTGTGTTTTTCCTTAATTTTGTGTTTGCCTTGAAGAAGATACAACATCCTTGTACACATTACCAGTAACTTATGTCTTCTCATGCATTATCTGTTTAACTTGAATTTAAAGCAGTTTATAGGAATGGTTAATGTATATCCAGGGAAGACATGCTATTTTTCTAAGGCAGATGTGACTTCTGAAAAGCAGCAAGAGCAAAGCTTTATATTTGTCAAACAGACACCATGCAGACTGACACATTGGTCTCTCAGGAGATATAAAAAACAAGCCCCAAATAACTCATCCTCTGAGTGTCCAAGCATAGGGGCAGTTTTTCCTCTCCAGCTGTGCCTACACTCCTGGACAGGCTGTCTCTGTCAGGATAATAGACCCAACCATCCTGACCCCAAGTTGTCCAGGCCAGGGAGCCCAGAGGCGCACCTTAGCTCAGCCCCTGCCTGTGGGTACAGATGGCAAACAGGACCATGCTCTCCAAACCAGGACTGGGAAATGCACTTTAGCCCCCAATGGGCTGGGTATTGCCTCAAGCACTGAGTGCTGGCACTTTTAAGCTGTTTCCATTACCAAGACTGCTAAGGCAGATCTGCTGATTGCAGCAGTGGATGCTGAGCACTTCATAGCACTGTAGGAGTCCGGGGGAGAGGGAGCTATACCAGGACAGCTTTGCTCTGGCTTTGTGGATTATTTGCTCATTAGCAGCTGAAGTGCCTCAGGTAGCCACCAGGACAGTGTCTGCCAGTTCACTTTCATCAAGGAATCTGATTTGCATCCTCCAAGACGAATCTCTGATGTGAGATGCAGTAAGTGGAGACAAAAGTGCAATCCTGGTTCAAGCTGAAATACCACACAGGGTCATTTCATGAATGTGGCATATTGATATACTGCACCTGTATGGCTTTCTGCATTTTCTATAGGCAAAGTATGCAAAAATATTCAGGCTTCACAAATATAGATATTTTTCATAAGAAAAACCCCCAGTGTTTGAAAGAGGACATGAGTTTGAGTCACACAGTATATGGCTTTTTTATTCAAACTGCCAAAAAACACTGAATTTATGTTGATCTAATAAAAAAGTTGGAAGAAAAATTCCTTTAATAAGCTTCCTTCTCTTTAATGTATGACTGAAAATGTTTCAGACTATCTATCAAAATCATCACTGATGTTAACAAACTCATATTTCACATATTGTGACATATTTTCTCCTATTTCTAGGGAACCATGGCATTCCCTTATTAGGAAATAAAAATTCAAAAATACCCTGTCTTAATTTAATGAAAAAAAAGTATATACTCAATTTAGGCCACAGCACACTGCTTTTCCTTCCTTTATTGCCTTGTCCTCTCTAAGCAATTCTGTGAGATAAAGATCAGCTCCCAAAATTTCTCCTTTTATAGAAGATGCATCAGCACCTACATTTGCTGACAATTAGTGCTGTGTCATGCTTTAACATCTTTCTCAGTTTCTTCAAGTTCTTCCTCTCAAATGAGGATGACATTTTCTCCCTCCCTTCCACCTCCTCAATCCCCTATATTTTCATGATGACTTCCAATTTTGTCTGCCTTTTTTGCTGCTTGCTTTCTTCCAGAGTGGTGGGACACCGGAGTAACAGTTCTATCACAGATTAAAAAAAAAAAAAAGAAAAAAAACCTAGCAATTTTTGAGACTGATAATTGCTGCCTGCATGAAGGTGGCAAGAAGCTCAACATGACCCAGTGATGTGCACTCACAGCCCAGAAAGGCAAACCTATCCTGGACTGTGTCACATGAGCAGTGGGTCAAGGGAGGTGATTCAGCCCCTCTGCTCTGGTGAGACCCTCCTGGAGTAATCCATGCAGCTCTGGGATCCCAGCACAGGAGGAACATGGACCTCTGATAGTGAGTCCTGAGGAAGGCCATGAAGATGATCAGAGGAATGGAGCACCTCTCCTGTGAAGATGGGCTGAGAGAGTTGAGGTTGTTCATCTTGAAGAGAAGGTTCCAGAGAGACCATAGAGCACCTTCCAGTACCTAAAGGGAGCCTACAAGAGCAAGAGAGAGACAGGGTGTTTTTATAAGGACATGGGGGAATTGTCTTAAGCAGAAGGAGAGTAGATTTAGATTAGATATTAGGAAGAAATTCTTTACTGTGAGGGTGGTGAGGCACTGGCACGTGTTGCCCAGACAAGTTGTGGATGCCCCATCCCTAGCAGTGCTCCAGGCCAGGTTAGGTGGAGCCTTGGGTCTGCTCTAGTGGAAAGTGTCCCTGCCCATGGCAGGAGGGTTGGAAGCAGATGATCTTCAAGGTCCCCTCAAACCCAAAACATTCTGTGAGTCTTCTATGTCTTCCTGACATAGAAGTCAGGCAGTTTTGTTTAGATTCTACTGGCATGAGAACAAGAACTAATGAATTTTGGCTTTCACAGGATTAATTGCTTATAATTTTTGTTGAGTTTCTGATGATTAAGGTGATAAGGCATTAACTCCCCTTAAATGTCTCCGCTGGGACAGACATCAACTTTTCTCATATGGCGGCTCAGATACTTCATACAAACTGGATATTTACTTAAGCCTTTTTCCAAAGTGGGCCTGAAAAGCATTTCCTTATCTACCCAGCTCCCTAATATGTGAAAAGAAAACAATTGAGATTTTCACAGGTGGTCAATCTGAAATCTGCAAACAGATACAGGTTTATGGTGGAAGAATTAGGTAAAACTAGGTCTAAAAATATTTTCATTTTTACTTGGGGAGAAGGGAAGGAGTGGAAGGCTGAACTGCTTATGAAACTCAGCATATATTGACAAAATATTTTGATTTCTCTATAGAACAATTTCAAGAGAGTAATGTATTAATTTGAAAATTTCCATGTAGCTGTATTTGTGATTTTCAGTGTCCTGACTGGACCCAATACCTTTACCCAGCACTGCTGCAGCTCCAGTTCATACACCAAGTCTTGGGCACCCCAGACTTTGCACACTGTGGCCCAACTGCAGCAATTTTGCATGAGATTCTTTACAACTGAAAAATAGCTCAAATAGCATGTTTTATCAGAAATGGGTTTTGATAAAAATGCACTCCGCAGGGAGTACATCTAAAATGGAGCTTTCTCCACAGGCACTCTCCTTTTATGCACATACAGCATCTATAATGGAAATGAGCGTCCCAAACTGCTGCTTTTAGGTGGAGAAAATGGGAGGGGAAAATGAACCCACAAGGCAGTTTCATTATTCAGAAGGCAAATGGATGTATACAGGATTTATAAAACTTTTTTAAACTGATCACTGACTTGATAATGTCTTGTACTGCTAACTGAGAGTAGACATATGACATCTGTGTTGCTTTAAATGTATCAGGAGTTTCTGACTATCAGTTCTTCCATTGTTAATATTGCTAGCAAATTGTTGATCATGCAAAGTCATCATAATTCTGGATGTAAACATACATAGCACCACTTGGACAACTCTTAAAGCAAGCCTGCACCCTAACAAGATTTAGTTCACAATGATATTTTTGCTCCTTCATTATTTTTCCCCGTGCCAATTAGAGTGAATATATTCCTTTCTTTTATTGTCTTTCACATCATCCCACAGAGTAGCAGTGTGTCAAGGTTGCTGCACCCTGCAGAGAGAGTGAGAAGTTGATCTATTTCTTGTCAGGAGAAGTGTGGTAGATGGGAGGGATCTCAGCAGGCACCAGCACTGGCATGCTCTTCCAGATAGATTTCCCTCTTTCCTTTTCTATCCTGGTGACTCTCCTCCTCATGAGGTCTCTTCCTCCCCACTTCCTTCTTTGCTCTCTTTCTCTACCATTAAATTAAATTATTCTTGTTGATTGAGTGTAAAATTTAACACAATCTGTACTAAATAATTCCTGTGTCATAAACCCATTTGTATGTTTTTTTTTTTCCCAGACATATTAAAATAAGTAGCAGTTTGGTCACTGAAACTGGTAAGGGCTCCTAACATCTACTTTGCATTTTCATTTCTATTGTGGGAATTGTAATTCCTGAAAACATTCACTTTATAAAAATAATTTCTGGATTTTTCCCATACAAGAATACCAAAGAATGATTGATTTATGAAGCACAAACTTCTCCAGGTTCATGTCTGACTGCTACAGATGTGTGCTGGAAAATTATTGCATCTGAGTTGAACCAGGCAAAGATTCATATATTTTAATCCATGTTGATTAAATGAATATTTTTCCAGTGACATTTTACATTGCACAGGCAATCTGGTCTCTTCGAAGTTCCAAGAAACACTAATCATAAAGGGGCTCTAAGAGTCTTTATTAATGATTTAATTTCTCTACAGTATTTAATTCAGAGCCCTTTAATACTGTGTTTGACCTTTTATTTCCTACAAACTTATTTAATACTGCTCCTAAATGTGGTTTTTGGAACATTGTATTTTTAACTTTTTTTTTGACTGTGAAATTCAGCTTATTCTCATTATTTATTTCCAAAAGCCACCTTGGAGTCAACAGACAAGGGCATAGAATCTTCAGAAGTAATTCTCTTCAGTTTCCTGATGTACATTCTTAAGCTTCAGTACCCCTAGAGAAACACAGTCCTAATGAGCTCAAACACACAAATGAAATTACCTACCATTTGGCATTACCTGTGCCTGGTGTTGAAATGAGGTCATGTGAAATTTTAGCTGTAGTAAAGCATCCATTTATATATCAAATAGACAAAACTTCCTTTAATTTTTTAAAAATTAATGTTTTTTCAATATGTTGCAAAAATTAGTTAAGCAAAGAAACCATATTATACCACCCTGTGCTGGTCTTAGCAAAAAAAAAAAAATTTGCTTAGCAAATGAGCCTCTGTTTCCTCTTGTATTCTAGTATAGTGTAGGGATTTTAAAAAAATAGATACTGAAATGCTAAAAAGGCCTTTCAGTTTTCCTGTATTAAGTTGTGCTGTGACTATTTTATCCCACCTGGATTTTAGCACAAGTTCTTCCCCCTGGTTCAATCTCCAGGCAAGTAACAAGCTGGACAGGACCCCAAGCCAGGCCCCAAACCAAGAGCCAGGTCAGGACCTAAATCCATCAATCCAAGTGTTGAGGCATCCCCTCCTTCCTTCTGCTCCTTCCTATTCCTTGGGCAATTCCCAGCTCCCAGTTTTGCTCCCAGCTGCTCTGCTGTACCACACTCTGCAGGGCCTGGGTCCTTGAGATACAATTATTACTTCTTAACCCTCCAAGCAGAAAATTTCTGGAATTATCATTTATTCCAAATGCAGACAAGCATCTCTACTTATCTCCTTCCTTTCACACAGTGAAATTTATCCCTTTTATTATGAATAAATGAAAATATTTATTAGCAATGTGTGCAGCCATTATTATTGTTGTCCTGGTTAATGCTGTCTTTGAGGCAATGGCATATGAAATACTGCTTATGGCATCCCCAAGTGGAAGCAAAACTGCTCTTAAAATGTTCTTTGCAGAGTTTAATACAAAGAGCGAAAATAAATAATGTCAGGTCCTTGCCATGATCTGCCCATTTTAAACTGTTGGATGGCACAAATCATCATTAATGAAGCACTTAACATTACACTCCCGACAGCACAGCATAAAAATTACTGCAGTCATCCAAAGGATAAGAAGAAACATGGCAGATAACTTCTGGAGGGGAAAGATTTACACTCTTTTGATGAAAGTTTATAGGTTCAAGTTTACATTAGAATAAAGCAGGAGGAAAATGTTTATCTCTTGAAAGCTTTTGGGGGAGATATTTGGAAGGAAATTGTGGGCCTTTTCCCCAAATGAATGTAGAAATGTCAGAGAGCAAGGTCTCAGCAGCAGTGAAATCTGGTTTGCATCATCAGCTATTTTGGTGTGAAATACCATAGTTGGAGTAATGGGACATAGAGATTTGCATTCTAATGAAAAATAAGTAAATTCTGTTATGCAAGCCCCCTTGTTACATAGATTTAGTCACAGTTTGCTCCAAAATAGATGACAGTAAGCTCAACAGCTGGTACCTAATGCTTAATTTCCTTCCTGTTTATTTGTAAAAGCAGAATGTCATGCTCTTTGTATAAAATTATGCATAGAAAATCTCAAATTCATATGCCTGAAAGACAGGGATCAGCACAAAGACTCCTGTTTGTGATAAAGGATATGACAGTCCAGGTGAGATCTGTGAGAAGCAGAGGTTTCACTCACCTCCACTCAGAGGTATCAGAGGTATGGCAGGGTTTCTGTGGAGCTGGGATGGAGGTCCCTGAGCAGGGGATGGAGGGGAACAAGGGATGTCTTTTGGCACAAGTTGATTGGTGCCATAAGAGAAGACCATTCAGTCCAGACTGCTCCTTGATGGGAAACAGGTTTTAAGCCAGGACATGGCCAAAGGGGAAGAGGAATACCTCTGTAGAGAGGAACTAGCATTTGTGATCAGAAGACAGAAAAGTATAAGGATGGAGATACCATTTGGCAAAACCAAAATGAACAAATTAAAAATTTCAATGCCACATTTCATTATGCAGCGATTTTGAACAGAACCACCACAAGAAGGAGTAACCTTTAATAGCTTGGTTCCACAATGCATGTCACTAGAAATAGAAGACTTGGATGCTATGATGCCTTCCAGGTGAAAAACAAGCAAACAAACAAACAAACAAAAAAGGGAAAAAAACCCCAACCAACCAAAACCCCTACCATTCATCAACATTTCACACTATTCAGTCCAGTGAACACAGAATTCTGTTCTCCTGTAGAAAGTGTTTTGATAAAAACTAAGCAATATATTATATTCAGAGAAGTGTTTTGCTCTCCTGAGCTTATAAAGATGGCATCTAGGTTGTGAAATTCAATTTGTCTGCTTATCAAGAGGAACATTTACTCTCCTCATTGCAATCAATTCCTACTCAAAACAAGGTGATGATGTTAAACACATATATTCTCTCAAACTTGATCCACTTGATTGAAAATTTGGCATTTTATCTCTATTTATTAACCAAAGTATTTCTAAATTTAATCCTACTTTATTTGCTATGCAAGTGCATGATCTATTTGAACCCTGTTTGTATTGCTTCACACTTTCTCAGAGATTCACCTCATTCACTAACATGTTTAGCTTATCCTTTGAGAAGAACAGATTGTCTTTGTGGAAGGATCATAACCATCTTAAAGTCTTCTCTGCTCTCTGTGTTCCATACAGTAATTCTCTACAGTATCACAGACTCTCCCAAATGCTTCTGGGATGAAATAACAAATAGCAGCACAAAAAGCAATATAAAATTGTGATGTGTTCACATGTTACTAACCAAGGAAACTGTGAAAGAGAGGTAGCCTAACATTAAATTCTTGCTGATCTTAGATCAATATTTTGCTGTGATCTGCACTATAGATTGTTTTAGCTGTCATACTTATAATCATTATAACAACATCCCAAACAGGAAACACAGAATTAACTCTGTTCACAAGCTTCTAGAAAATGTATCCCTAAAATGCCACACAAAGGTGAAATTGTTGTTTTTCTTTGACCCATTAATTTTGCTCTTTATCAAAAATGCCAGTATATATATTACAGTATAATATTTTTCTTTTCTTTTTAAATTAGAATAATTTAGAGGAATTGGTGTGTAATGCACACCCCATCTTAACAGTAGTGCAACCAACTTTCATAAATAACACTATGATAACTCTGCCTCTGATTCTGTCATGGAATAATGTTTTCATTTGACCTATTTTCTTTCAGTATTCCTTATGGTTGCTGTGGAAAACCAAGACAATCCTGAGCTTCTGCTAAGTTGAAACATGTCCCTATGGTTATTAATTTTTTTGAAATATAGGGCTAATGTTTTTCAGCACAGAAGCTGGAGAAGAAGGGATTACTGGGTATGTGATAAACACTGGATATGACAGACTGCTGGAAATGTGTTTGGTACCATGAGGGGAGAATTTCAAATACAAAAATAGGATTTCAATGCCTTTGAACATTAATGAGACATTGGTAGATGAGCACCCATATCCTTGATTAACATAATGACAGTGGGAAAAATAGAAAATAATTTGGTCTCTAGGAGTCTGTTTCTCATGTAGGCTTCAGTACCTCTTGATACTGAGACAAGATATTCAAAGGGATCACATAATTTTTCTCTTAATTTTTCCAAGAGGAAAATCATGCACTTGACTCACCTGACCAATTAATTACTACAGTCTGGTTTGGAGATGAAAATGCAGGTTAAACCTGGTGAGTGTAAAACTTGGTTACAAGGGAATTCCCCTCTAATCTCACTGATTTCCTCTTCCTCATGTTGAAGATAATTTTGATCTTACCTGCTTCTGCATTCAGCACCCACACAGCTCTATTCTAATATTTGGCATGATGTGACAAAGGGAGTTCCAGAATTGGGCAGTCTGACTGACACTTCTATTGTCATGTCACCATGATTATGTGAGTCTTCACTATGGCCAGTGGTTATTCTACATGAATACGTCCTTCAGGAGCAATATCTGACCAAGCATTGAGTGGTTTTTCCTAGGGGGTTGAAGGGAGGGGCAGCCTGTTTAGCCTGGAAGGACTCTGAAAAGGCAAATGCTTTGATTTTTGTCTTTTGCTTTGATTCATAACAGCTTGAGTGCTCTCAGTGAATCTACCACATACCCCACTGTGCATCAAGAAGGACACACGAACCGGGCACAGGTAACCCCCTGCCTGGAAGGTGTTCAGAGACCAAGCTGTACCTTCATAGGCAGCTCCTGATCAGCTGCTGAAAATCTGGCAAATGCAAAAAGATTTTATGAAATGAGTATTGTCAAGCCCTGAAAAGAGTCAGGGCATTTCTTTGCCTTTCTGCTCTGGAGGCCAGAGAAATGTTTTCAGTGAGGCTGAAGCAGCACTAGAGCACTAGAGTTATTTGTCCTAGGGTAGCAGAGGAAGAAGAGCCATGCTGAGACCTTTGGCCAGAAGCAGACTGAGGTCCAGCTCCAGAAATCCCCAAATGCCATCACAGCCACAGCTGCAAGCAGTGACTACAGCTTCCAATGCTGCATCTGCACTGGCACATAAGGAGGCAAAAGAGAAGGCTGAAGCCTCACTTCTTCCGAGGATCAACAAATACTACACACAGTAAAAGCTCCTGGTTTGATGGGTGTTTTTTATGACAGATGAAACATTATCTTTGTAACTGTTACACGACATTTTGAGCCCTTCTGTGGAAAGCATTTTCCATCAGAAATGTTATTACTATTTATTATTTTCCATTTGGTTTGAGGTGCAGTTTATACATATGTTATCTCTCTCAAGAGAAATAGACATCCATGGCTTACAGTTTGAGCTAAAAAGAGATCATTAACATGCTGACATTTGTGGAATCATTAACAAAGGTGATAGGTACCCTTGGCAGCCTGGGGAAAGATTTTATACAGTGCATAAAGGTCCTAAAGGCATTCCTCATAAAGATCATAAAGATCTTCTGTCCCGGTGACACAAGTCATGCTCTGACTGACAGTACAAGGTTTAACACTGGTCCTGTGAAAACTGATTTTCAGTTTAGATACTTAAAAGCATGCATATGTTGGCTAGGGGAGCCTAATGAAAGCAGAAATAAAAGCAGGGTGAAATAGCTAAACACAGAGAAACCTGCCAGAGAAGATGTGAGCTGGAAGCAGGGCGAGGTGAGACACCAGCCCACAGTGCAGTGGATGCCACACTGCTCACCTCTGCTGCCAACACCTGCAGGAACTTCAGGTAAGAGATATTACATAAAAAGTGTGACTTGTTTTGTGTATTAAATCAGAGACAAAAAGATATGTTTGGTACATTCATTGGAAGAAAAGAAAAGCAGAAGGCCAGGAGAGAATAATCTGTGTGCTTTCTTACTACTGACTTTTTTAGTATCAATGCTGAATGACAGCTCTCTTGCTGCTCAAAAAATGTCTCTCTAACTAGCCAGTGATAAAATTGAGGAGAAAAGTTGATACAACAGAGCCATAATTTCCTCTCCCTACAGCAAACTGACTGAGGCAATTACACAGCCTAATGCCTTTCTGAAATCCAGCAAACTCCTGTGGATAAATCCCCTCTTTTCCACACTTCAACACTCTTCAGAGTGTCACTCTTTGTGCACAGAAAAGGTAATGATTTAGACAGCAATTTCCAGCAAACTTTTCACATGCCATTCTGTCCGTAAGCTTCATCCCAGGATGAAGAAATATTTCCAATGGTTTTGAAGTTTTGGAAGGTCCACTGAGATTTCCAAGACCCAGTACCAGATCTACTCTCTACTTTAAACATCCATTTTCAGCTGAGAGTGATATGATTTAATGCCTAGGATATCTGGGTATATTTTATTTCATTTCATTTTTTTATTTTTTTTTTTAAGCAATATGTTGCTAGATTTATAATTTATGGGCGCACATCAGATAGTTGTATCTGGACTTCCTAACTCAGACTCTATTTCTCAACACTGAATATCTGTGTAATGCACCAACAGCTTCTTCCTGACACATCAACATTTCCTATTAAACCATCCTCTGGTGGGAACCTCAAATGTCCTCCCCAAGGTCATAAATACCTGGGCAAAAAATTCCAGGCAATAGCTCCCCATTCACTGCACAACATTGCTTTACAACTCTCTTGTCACCTCCACTTTCCCAGCACTTCTTCCAGTCTTGCAAGTGGATGTCAGGTCTCTCCTGCTGTACTTGTACTTGTACTTGATACAGCTCATCTTACTCCCTCCTTTTCCCTCTCTCTCACCACCTAGCTTTTCTCAAGGTTTTTGCATCATGATCTCTTTGGAGATAGTGTTTCTGGCTGCCCTGAGCACAGAGCAAGCATCTCAGTGGCTGAGCAGCTCTGTACGTGGTTCTCCTTCAGAACAGAGAAATCCAGGCTGAGCAGCCAAACCCCAGCACTGTACCAGGCAAGCTCTGTAAAAGTGATGGATATCTGCTTTCCCCCAGGCTACCCCTGAGAAATTTAGCCATGTTTTGGCAACTAGGCATCTATCTGGAAAACCTCCTGAATGCATAAATATTGCTGGGGTTTACTAGTGCTAATGCTCAAGTCCATTCTCTTCCTGTATGTGCTTAACAGCGAAATTTCTTCTTTGCAGTGTCCTGCCTGATGTCTGTGTAACAGGCTCAGTGTCACACAGAGCTCTGCTTTGGTAATACCAGCACAGGAGCACAGGCTGAGAGAGCTGGGGCTGTGCAGCCTGGAGAGGATAAGGCTCCTGAGAGACCTCAGAGCCCCTTCCAGTAGGGGCCACAAGAGAGACAAAGAAGGGCTTTTTACAAGGATTGCAATGACAGGACAAGGGGGGATGGCTTTAAATGGAAAGAGGTTTAGATTAGATGTTAGGAAGAAATTTTTTTACAATGAGGCACTGGAACAAGTTGCCTTGAAAAGTAGTGAAGCTCCATCCCTGGGAACATTCAAGGCCCGTTTGGGTGGAGGTCTGAGCAGCCAGGCCTAGTAGAAGGTGTCCCCTGCCCACCACAGGGTTGGACTAGATGGCCTTAAAAGGCTCCTTCCAAACCAAACTGATGCCTTAAGCTTTACCTTTCATATTTTCAGATTCTGTGCTGCCTAGGGGTGTGTTCTGAGACTCATATTAAGCGCTAGTGAGCTCTTTTCACAGAGTAGGTAGACAAATCAAATCCTTTTCCTGATGAAGACCGAGGACAACTTTTAGCCCAAAAGCACAAACAATGGTGGACTGAAGAGAGAAAACAAGAAGGACGAGAGCTCACAACATGAAGCTGTAATTGGACAATTAAACCCCGATATACAAATGGACCAAAACTTACAAAAATGTAAGATCTCGTGACCGGTCAGCAATTTTGTGACCGTTCTTAGTCCACCCTGGGTACAGCCCTGGTCAGGCTCCTGTCCTGCCCAAGGTGGATCCTGGAGGCCTTTCAATAAATATCTACTTTATTCTCTAGCTCTGTCCAGTCTCTG
>JBBMKD010000001.1:104716236-104740191 GCA_037834095.1 Argya squamiceps
TCCTGGAGGCCTTTCAATAAATATCTACTTTATTCTCTAGCTCTGTCCAGTCTCTGTTTCAGGTCAGCCTTCCAAGGCATCAAAACCATTCCATGATCAAGCAGGCAGTGAGGCACCTTCCCAGGGCAGGCAACCAGGCCGGGACTGCAGCGGAAGTGACCCTGGCCTTTGCCTGAGGGGCACAGAAACATTTGGGTTTGCCCAAATGGCACATCTTCCTCCTAGCCTTCAAAACAGAACCGAAGTTCCTTACCTCCTGTGGAGGCAAGGGGGTCAAATGGCCACACAAAATTCCTCTGCACTAGGAAGGGGAAAACCGACAAGCCTGAAGACCTTGAAAGCCTGCTGGTACATTAGCAGGTGTCAAAGCAATCTTTCTGATTTAGTCGTGGACAGATTGCTATTTTCTACATTTCTCAAGCAACTAAAACCTAGATAATTATCTGTGTCTGTTTCCGAGTTCTTAAAATGCCAGACGAAGGAATTTTTTTGCAGAATTTCCTATAGCGTGGATTTTAAAAGCTGATCATGGTGAAACAATGACACCTTGTGGCACAGAAGAGCAATCAAACCCACACAGCCACACGTTTAGATAAAGCATTGCCAAGAAATAGATTACATTTCCCAGAACTACTTTGAATTATTGATGAGCTAAGTTTCCAGCTACAAGTTTTTGCTTAGATCTTTAATCTAAAATTGTTCTTGATGTTTACAACGTTTTAAAGCATCCTTCTAATGATGGGAATAATTTAGATGCTTGTTATTCAGGAATACAGCAAATTTCCAAGATAGTTCTGTAACTATTCTTGCAGTGAATAATAATTTTTTTTTCATTTATCTAATATATTCATGTTGTTAAAAAAACACTCAGAGTAATTGTTCATCTTTTTGTCCCTGACCTTACTTCAGGCAACCCAGTGATTTAAATTGCACTGGCTGGCAGGAGAAACGTTGTGCAGAATTGCTAACAAGAAAGATATGATGCCTGTTAGTTTCATGTAAGTTAAAGGGAAGACTCCAGCTGTCCAGAGTTTTCTCAGCAATGAAGATTTTCTGTTGTAGTTATTTTAAATGGGTGTAACTGAATGGAACAGATGTGGTGCAATGTCATTTTAGAGTTCTTATCAGATTTTAGAAGGTTTGATAATGGTGATTTTATATCAACCCTATTAACTCAAAAAGACTGGAAAGTTAATGATTTGAATGAGGCTCTTCCTTTAATTTGTGGATCTGTTCAAATCAGAAAGCATTAATGACTGTAAGTGGATGAGAATTCCTACAAAGTGAAAAAGACCCCAAGATTGCTGCAGCCTCAGAAGTAAAACATTTCATACAGTTCATAATTATTTTCATATCTACCAAGTACCAGCTTTCAATACCAGCACTGGTTACTGACCTTACCAGTACCTTCTCTGACCTCCATTTAGACAAGGTATACTGCAAATTAGTGAGATTTTGAGTGAATTATGACCTGATTAAGATGACTGGTGAGCTATTCCTGGTATTACATTATGCAACTAAAACATTATGCCTGCATTCATATATTTTATAACTGTCTAAAAATCAAAATCTTTTTGTCAGCATAATAACTCTGCTGGGACAGCACTACTCAGTTCCAAGGGTATTCTGGGGACAGGAATGAAACCCACAATGTTATATAAAAAGCACATCATCATCAAAGAAGTGATATACAGGAACAAGGTATATTTGGTGCCTCTGTCATTTGTCACTGGGGAGTTTCAAATCTTGACACCCTTTTTGCATCAAGAGGTAGTTTTTTTCCAATCTGATGGCAACAAACTATATGTTTTACATTGGCACAGTGGAAATTACAAAATGAATCTTAAATAGTACTCACTTCAAACATTAGACAAGAAATAAGTCAAAGATATCAGGAATGGCACATGACTAATAGCACACATACACAAAATGTGGAAATCACTTCTTCTCTTGTAAAGGAGCCTGGACTCACCTATTATTGCAAGATCTGATGGTGCATTCAGCCATTGCTGCTGTAGGTAGTGCACACGCCAAAAAATCACAGAGCTTCTCTATTGCATATTAAACCAAAAATCCCACCCTCGTGCTATCCCAGGACTGCAGTGCAGGCCTTGGCATGTGCTCAGCTGCATCTGCCATCCTTCGAACATCACAGCCTGACATGGGACATCCTGCACCTCATCATCAGTGTGGGGCTGGTCAGTGAAGTGCTGCTGAGAGATTCCTTGTCTGATGGGAGTGGTACTGGTGGTCTGATACAGTTTAACAGGCAGCCAGAGTGTTATGAACCACGTGTAAATGTATCAATCTCTGAGGGTCCAACCCTTGCAGATTGGTTTAAAATAATTTTGGTGAGACTGCTCTTTGGAGGTGTTTTGTAAAGTAAAAGGTTTAATAAATGAAAAATAACAAATGTTACAGAAACCAAAAGAAAAGCTGTACACAGGTGTCTGTGAAAACCTCTGACACCCTGCTAGAAACACTCCAAAAAGCCCCTTACTTTCTTTGTGCTCTTTTCTAAATACTGAATGTTTTAGGAGGGACAATTTGGCTTGCTGCCAAGAGGGAGAGGTACAGGATTTGAAAAACAGTGAAAAGGTTCAATAGATGCTTCTCTCTTGGCACTGAGCCAATCACTGCCAGAAGGGTATTGAAGTTTCTGGGTTCTTTATCTTATGAGAAATGCAAGGGGTGAGTCTTAAACTTTTCCTTATATGGAAAACACTTGCTGGCTGTTGGAAATGCATCCCTACAGTGGTCAGCAGGGCAAAGAGGTGACAATTTGCACCTCTCATTTGCGGTCCCTGTAAACTCTTTCTGCAGACAGAGACTAAACCAGCCCTCAGTTACACCTGAGCTTTGCCAGCTCTCCTGTAGCTGAGGAAGAGCCAAGGGCAAGTTCATGACAGCCAAGCCTCTTCTCACACATTTATATATGCCTCTCTCTCCACCTGAATCCCAGCTCACCCAGATGCTGGGATATTTCCTGCATCCAGCAGTGACACAAAACTCACAGGTGAGAGAGTTTTCCATGATCCTTGTGTCTGTATTTTACTGCCATCGTGTAGCCTTCTCTGATGTATGCTCTGTATTCACTCAGTTTACATCGGTCACTGACTTCAGGGACTATTTCTGGGTTTGTACTTTCAGTAGAGATGAGGGAGCTCAACTGCCTGTTTTTAAGAGAACATGAAAATGCTGGAAAATGACAGAAAATAACAGTTATTATGCTTATGCACAGTAAAATATCCAGGCAACTCCAAAAAAAGGGATGTGCTTTTTTGCTCCTTATTACGGTGTGATGGAGATAGAATATCTATGTCCTGATGTGCAGAGCAAATGAGATGTTTTTACTTGCTTGCTGCCTCATTGAGTCATTAAAATGAGTCGATGAACATTAATTTTTACATCAGAAAAAGAAAAAAAAACAACAAATGAGTATTTTTTCCGTTGTTCTCACCTTCTGTTTGTAAAGTTCAAGGAATTAATAAAGACTGTCACTTTCAGAGCTCACAAATGAGAATGAATCATCTTTATTGTGAGTCTGGAGATTGATTTAACCTCCTTTGGCCCTGTTGTGAACTACAGCTGTGGCGTAATTAATGTTTTACTGCCTTAAATGGAAAAGTAGATAATGAAATCCTGAATCTTCTAAAAATCCCTTAAATATATTTTTATTTCCTGTTTCTGAAAAGTACCCAAACACCTCTGTTTCTTCTGACCTTTGCTTGGGTTACCAATCTTCTAATTTGCAGCCACTTCAATTCTCAGGGTAGCATTCCTCCACCCCATAAACCTGGGGTTCAGGGAGGTCTGATTTTGGGAACAGCTGGAGGCTGAAAGCTTCAGGCATCACTAAGACTGTGTGTCACCCCCTCAGAAAGCCTCAGAAAATCTGTCTGCCTAGTAAAACCCTTTGAGAAGTAATGGTATTTTAACATAAGCAACATGTGAACTGCATGTCAGGATGATGATGCACCCTTTCACCAGCCTCTCACAATTAATTTGCTACAGCCCCTGCCACATGTGGAATCTTGACAAAAAATAATGAAATCTTTCCTCACCATGGGCTGCCTGGCACTAATATTTGAACTAGAATTAAGAGCTGCTAGAGTTCAGAATTCCTCCCCTCAAAACACAGCCACAGGAAAAGCTCCAGAAAATTATCCAGGGTTGAGCTAGTGTCTGAGAGGTAATCAGATGGCACAGGCTCAGATTTCCCATCTTGAAGTGGAGTGAGATATTGTCCAAAATGTAATGAGCACCATTTTTTTTTTTGCTTCTATTTCCCCACCCTTGCATTCAACCAGTCATTCCTGTTCACACCTTGCTGCCACTCCAGCCCAGCCACTGAGCTTGTGCTGCTCCAGCTGGTGGTGGTGAAATACAAAATACAGTGACTCACTCAGCCCTTGCTGGGGTGAAACCAGTAGGAAATGAAAGTGGGTACAAGGATGAAGACATTTAAATGTGGGCTGGGCAGCTGAGGGAGGGGCCATCTGAGACCCCACAGAGCATCTGCAGTTCTGAAGCAGGGCAGGTTTCCCCAGGTTTGAAATAGCAGCAGAAGAATTTTGCTGGACGTTTTCTTCCTCTCTTTTTCTGTTCTTCACATCAAAAACCTTTGAAATGGCTTACACTTGGCTTCTTTGCTCAGTTTCAGACTCTCAGCAGACTCAGAGAGATAAGAAAATTCTGAGTATGGTCACATCAATTTTCAAACTCTCCTTCATAATTTTTTCCTGCAAAAAAATTACTTTTTTCAATTAGCTGGCTGTAATTCTTGAATGACCACAGCAGAGGCTAAGACGTGTTCCCATGGTTCTAGCTGTATCTTCATTTCAACCATCCACTGCCCTTTTTCAAACTTGTTTTTTAGCCCTTAGTCAAACTTGCACTTAGGTTGATAAATAAATCATAGCAGCATGCCCACTACTCTACTTTATGATCTTGTGCATAAGAAAAAGGGGTGTAAATTCACTCAGCTTTTGGGAAGGACAAGAGACTCATTGTAAAACTGATCTGAGATTAAAGCTCCAGAATAAAATTGCTCTGAGTTGGATCTTACAATCAGGACACGTCTAAGCCAAAAAATATTCCCTCTTTAAAACCCTGTTGTGCAATGTGTTTCAATTACAGGAGCTTTGGACTAACATTACCACTGCACAGGTCAATTTAGCTAATGTGTTCCTAAATGTATTATGGCCTAAACCTTATAAAAAGAATTTAAAACCAAATTGCTTGAATCATGTGCTCATACACTTTTAGCTATGCATCGAGATATAATTTCACTTCCCTAAATATAACCACAATATTAAATCAGACTGTTTATGTGAGGACCATTATTTACATAATTCCTCAGAATTAGTCATTTGGTTCTTAAACTCAATTATTACTGTTGCATGTATTAATGCTAAAATCATTTAAATATATTTTTCCATTTCTGAGAAGCAGACAAAAACCTCTGCTTCTTCTTAATATTAATACCCTTTGTCCAATGTGTTGACCAGGCCCAAAAGTGAAAAGATCAAGTATAGAAATCCCCCAAAACTGAATAAAACCAAACTGTTTTAAATACTCTGATGAAAAGACTTCTCATTTTGCTTTGCTCAACCTTCAATCTTTCACAGACTAAATGCTCACTAGTTCTTCATTCATTCATGAAAATGAAAAGATAAAAACTGTCTGGTTTGCTTTGCATGTGTTTTAGTGATTTTTATTTAGATTTAGCTCAGTCAGAACTCAGTCACTTTGTCCTGTGTGCAATGATGCATCTACCATTGTAACAGTGTGCATACTGAATTAATACTTGACTCAAAGCTAGCTTTTTTGATGCAAGTTTAGGATTTTTTTTACACACAGGTGGAGTAGGTGTATAGCAGGTGAAGATTTGCTCTGCAGTCACACCAAATGCAATGAAAAGGAAACAGAAGAGGTTGAACAAATGAAATCCTGAAACTGGTCACCAGAGAGAAGAGATCCATGCTCAGGACAGTTTTGTAACCCCCAGAACACCGGATAATTGAATCACTTTCCCTTTATCCCAGCCCTGCATGCCTGTATCACTGAAAGTGATGATTGGATTCATTTGGTTTAAGGTGCAGTTGAAGCTGGAGATCCCCAGGGGGAAGCATCTGCTCCTGGAACAGCCCAGACACTGCTAGGGGAATTCCTTTATTTTGTATGGAAGGATCAGGGGAAATTTTAACCTAAACTCTGCATCCAACCTATAAATTTTGGCTCTAATTTGTTTCTTTCTAGGAAAGATGCTGCACAGAAGGCTTGTGTGGCCAGGAGAGGTTTCAGATCTTCTAACCTTGCCTAATCCAATCCAGCATCTTCCTGAGTGATTTGATGTCCTGGCAATTTATGGAAATCTTCCAATTAGGATGAGAAATCAGTGCTCCTTGACTCCATTGATACGGTCAATCAGCGGGCACAGCTTGAATTTCAGCTGACAACTCACACTGAGCTGGTCAGAGTCCATTCACAATGGAATAAAATGGCAATAGGAAATCATTAAGATATCATTTCAATGTATTAAATGCAAGAAAATAACATTATTCTTACTTCATCTTCTGCAAGCACAAACAGAAACAGGAATTGTCCAGCTAATTATTTAAGGTAATTTTTGAATACTTTTTATTGTTCGGATACTAAATACTGTCACAGAAAATGTGTCTGCTCTTCTCTAAAAACTCTTTACTGAAATAATTCAATATAAAGGTTTCATCCTCGGAGGTTATTTTATTCCTTGCTTGTGCACTTGAAGTAGATATAAAATTCAGATCCTGTCTCTCATTTAACTTACAATATTTGTTTCAAAATTCACCTGGGTGTGAATCAAAAGCTTTGCAAAAGTATGCACACATTATATTGTACACACTCCCCTGTGAATAAAAAATCGTAAATAAAATACTTGTCATAGTTTGCATATCAGCTTCACAGTTAGTCCAGATAAATCGTAAATTGTAAATGTTGTTGTAAATAATGGCAGAGCCTGTATTTTCCTTCCTAAGAGTGAAAGATAAATTCAATGTGTAAGACTGAAAAGTTCAAGAGGAGAATTTTTTACTTAATCTGCATGTGGAGGGGTTCTGATGGCAACTTTTTAAGGTTTTTTTTCCCAACTGTTTTTCCTTGGCATGACTTAAATTTCACTCACTTTTATTTTGAGAGTTTGAGCCTCTTTTAATTCCTGTGGTTAGACACAAAAAATACTTAGTGGTTGTTGTCTACCCACAATCTTCACCTCATAATGATTTTTTCTTTAGATTGCAGTCCCTTCTCATTTCTTATAGAACAAAACTGCACTCACAATTTAATGAAAGCCAGAAAAAATATGGAGGTCAGACAAATTAAATTGTGTCCTTTTCCATACTGCAATACACTTCTGAAGAATTGCTTAGCAGAATGGAAGGCTGTTAAAGTCCTTTTCCATTCCCATACCATCTTTTATTTTACTTGTATGGAAAAACTAATTAATATGTCTGAAATAATTATTTTTAATGAGGAGTTATCTATTCTTTTTTTCATAGAGAGTTCTGGAACAGGAGTATACAATTAAGAAATGACAGTTCAGTGATGCAAAATCTATTTATTTCCCAAGGTGCTACGGATCAGTCCAAGTTCCTACTTCTTTCTATAGACACTCTAATAGGTTTTCCATTTCTGAAGAGTATTTTTGAACAGTTAATTCCACTTTGAAGAAGTAAGAAGCTTTCCAGATGACATTTTACATTCATCAAAATATGTCATGCTAGATGTGTTAGGTCTTTATTCTGCCAATTTACAGACAAACTGAAGAAGGATAAAAAACTGATTCAAAATAGTTCTAATGATATGCACCAGGAAGACTTCAAAATTAGGCCTTAGTCAAGACATGGAACAGGAACAGGACTATATATGACTTCAAAATATTGATCATAATATACTTAGCTTATATAAAAATGCATCAGCTACAAATTCAGATCCAGTAGAAAAAAAGTAAAGACAGTAATTTCTGTATGCTTTCTGCCTGTAGTGCTGCATACCTATTCTTTTCCCTTAGAGCTCACAGGTGAAAGCCCATAAAATATCTTGTTTTCTTTCTTCTATATCAATAAGGTATTTGCCAAGGTAGGCAGCAAATATGGCTCCTTGTTTCATTGAAATTCTGGATTACACAACAGAATATCTGTTACCCTTACAAGGCTTGCCACCCAAGGAACACTAAATTTATGACCCTTATTTCAGGCAAAAATACTGATCTTCATTTATCAAGTGCTGCGAAACCTCAAAATTCAGTTAGGTCATCCCTCAGTCTCCACAATTAAAGCACAGTGTCAAAAAAGTGTCTTAAAAGCAAATTCCTATCTTCCTTTTGCAAATGGATCTGGACACAGTGCCTTTCATTTCATTGCTTACAGACAGCATTGCTACAGATGTCACTAATGTATTAATGAAGACAAATACAAAACCAATGCTTTGAGTAAATCCATTCCTTCAAAGGCTGCAAAGCAGCACACAGTCAGTGTAGGCTGTAAGGACCATGTGCAGGCTGAATTGGGTTCCACAAAACTGAACACCAAGCGTCTCTAGTAGCCTGCCTTTAATCGGGACAAGCTGCTCTGAAGCATTTTCATTTGTTTGTTTGCTTCTCTATGTCCCACTCCCCCAGTCAGCTGCTATCTAGAGGCTTGATTTTTCAAATGCATTTGTTTTTCTGGCTCCCACTAGAGCAGATGCAAACAATGTTACAGCTGTGCTCATGTGGGACACACCAGGCCACTGAGGCCAGAGGGAGAGAACTGAGAAGCAGAGAAGTCAGGCATAGTATGTAATACATGTAAAAGAAACTTAAATAATTCCAAGTGGTTAAAACCAGTCTCCAGGGCATTCTGCCTAGGAAAAGCTTTCCCATAGTACAACTGTTCTCCTTTAAGTGTGAGTAAGGAATAAGAAATGACCAGCTATTTCTCTTCTCCATCTTCATCTTCAAGAGGAAGAGCAAGCCAGTGAGAAAGCTGCCATCTTTCCCTGCCCAAGGGTGAGCTGGAAGCCCACTCTCAGGGCTAGGCACACTTACATTCTCAAACCATTGCTCTCATCCAAAAATCCATTTAAACATTACAAAAAATAACTATCCCAGAATATAAGGTTTTCTCTACATAATACTAGTATACTTCTTAACTGCATTCCTTTCTTCTTATTATTAATTCACTCTGTAAAATGAAATTGGAACACTAATATAAAATTGAAAGTATCTCTTCTTGTCCTAGATAGCTCAGTAGACCCTTGGCACACTATCATGACATCTTTACTTGCTGTAAGGCTCTCTGATATTTGGAATTCACTGTTGGAAAGTCTCTAGAGGAAATGCTGAAAGGTGGCAATCTGCATTTTAGTCAAAAAGTGGAATCTGTGTATGCAGAATGGCAAGTCACATCAGAACAATTACATTTCTTCATTTCTCTTTCTCTGTTCTCTTACCATCTCTGGAGTAACCAATCCATTTACAAAAGTTAGGATGCATCTAAAGCCTCTAGACATTTCCTTCAGCTCTTAGTTTTCTTAAGGAATTATGTCTTTAAAACTGGTAATCAAGTAACTGCCTTTCTTTTCAAATTGACATTGTGCATCCTGGATCAAAGCACTTACTGGGAGTGTCAAGTTTCTCTCTTATTCAACACTTCTGTTCTCTCTCTTTGCTCTCGCTCATCTCATCTACATGCAATTTTTAAGGTCTTCTCTCCTCATGCCTCCTAATTCCTGTGATCTGCACCCATGAGTCTTTATCCCCAAGTTCATTCTACTTTTATTTTTTTCTCTCCAGTCTCTGCCTCCAGTTCCTGTTCTAGGTGTTGACACAGCCCCTTTGCTGTACATTTCACCACACACTGGGCAGCCCCAGTCAGCTCTCCAGGGCTGTTTCCACCAAGCACTGGCCTCTTCTGATCTCTTACTGTTTGTGTTTTACCAATCTTGTCATTTTCTGTGCTTCTTTTCCACTTGTCCCTAGCCAACAGTATCACAAACTTTTATATGGCCACCCAGTTCTTTTACTTCAATTACATTTTTTCATCTTAAGATATCTCCTTTCTATTCTCTTTCCTTTCTTCTATGAGCATTATTGTTGATTTTCCGTGTTTCAGCCATGATTTCTAAGTCTTCCTAGACAAATGACTCTACTTTTGTAACTGTTGACCACAGCTCTAGATCCTTTCACATCTTTTACCTGACGTCACGCTTTTTCCTATTTCTCCCTTCATTATTGTTCTTGATAAAAGAACTGTTGAGCATGCCAAATTAAAATTATATTTTAACCTTTTGATGACACTTTACCTTTTCATGCCCTCATTTTTCTTGTAAAATTTTGCCCTCCTTTTTTAATTTAATTTCCTCTGTTTGTCTCCATGGCTTCATGTCCCCAGTATTATTGCTTTTGTATTTCTCCTGAATTCTTTTTTATTTTTACCTTCACAGTTCAAAGATGTTTTATTCTATTCTGTCTAAACACAAATTTTAAAAGGCCCTTTGATTCTATTTGGTTTTACAATAACTGCATCTTCAGTTGCCCTTTTACCTCAAGTTTATTCTGCATGCCAGTTAAAAGTGGTGTCCATCAACAGACACAGATGGCTCTTGTCCAGGTTCTCAGCTTCTGCATTCTTAAGCACTACAACATCCTTGACAAATTCAGTCCTACTATTTCCTTCTTCTGAGCACATCATTCTTCTCTCTTAATTCCTCCACTGCTATCCTGCCTTTGTATCATCAAACATGAATAAAAATGAAGTGTTCCATCTCCTCACAGCCTTACCCTATTCCATCTATCAAAAGAGGACAACTAAATAAATAGTAACAATAACAAATGATCCATGGAAACGCACTACCTCCAAGATTATGAGATTTGAATTGTGAAAACGTCAGTCTAACTTGGCACATCTAACAGAAAGCTTCTCTCCCAGTTATAGTCACATCACTGAAGTTACTGCTCATGTATTTTGGATAATTTTTCTTTCTTTTTATTAAAGGTTTGCATCTGGTACCTTACTTAAACTGAATAATACTTTGTTTCATTACTTAGTCCTCTGAGGTCATGACTTGCAAAGAAAAGTGTTATTTAATTGGAGCCAAGATCATACAGCTTGCCTTGTAACAAAACTTGGTTTTTAAATATTAAATTTAATTTTCTATTTGAAAGATCATACTTTTTTTTCCTCTTCTTTTGCTTTACTATTTTTAAAAAATATGTCAATCACATCCAAAAATCAAGGATCAGAGGCTGTGTGACTCCATTAGATTAAAGAATGGATTTCATGGATTTTTCCATGTGCTGTTGTTCATGTGAGCAGAATAAGGAAACAGGTCACTGGTGAACTTCATTTCACAGTACATGACAATTAGCACGCAAACAGAATGCAATCTCAGACTGGTTTATCTTCCTACAACTGCCTTTGATCTTCAATTGCATATTTCTATACATCAATGGTTCAATAACTTTCATAATGTATGTAATGACAGCTGACATCAGATTAATTGATTTTTACACAAGTACCTTAGAAATATGATGAAATAATTAGTAAATAATCATGTTTCTTACTGAAAGGTAATGTTATTACTATTTTACAAAGGGATGAATCTATCATTTTAATAATTTCAAATTGATTTAATGAATGTGATTCTATCAGGCACCACTCTGCTTTGCTGCAGTCTTCAAAAGTACACTTATTAATAGACTTTCCATTTTCCACAGGAGTGCTCTGGATTCTATGTTCAGTCTGGAATTTTTGGGGTTCTTTTTGTAATAGGTTATAAGCTAACAGAAACCTTACAGCTGCTCTGTATATCACCATTGATTCAGTTGTGTAACATGCCTGTGACATCCTTATGCCAAAGGAGAGCACATTACAAGTTGCCTGGACTGAAGGGATGCATCCAAATAATAAATGCGATGCATCCAAATAAATCTAAGTAAAGAGTAAAGTAACAGAAGAAGAAAATAGCAAGACCAGAGGAAAGGAAATTAAATTAAGTGCTCACAGATCAAAGTTGCTAAGAGAAGATGATAAAGCAAATTGTATACAAAAGGATGGTAGCCTCATTGGAGTTACAACTGTAAATTTGATGCTATGAGTTTGAAGAACATTGTTTGAAGCAAAAAATACTTCTGTGAATTAAAAATAATTGACCAGTTCTTTTTTCTACTAATAAATTTCTTTCTACCATTGCACCCAATCCAAGTCTCACATCTTTCCCTAACAAACTGTGAAGCTTTAAATAAAACTGAATGTCTTAATAGCAATTTGAGTTGCATACTTTCATGGCCTTGAATGTACTTTAGTCAAGCACTGGGCTTCTGAAGTGACACTGCAGCCAGTTTTTCCTAAATAGGTCAACTAGACTTTGAGATTAATTGGTTTAAAAGTGCTGGAACTGAAAACCTCTAACTTCTCTTTCTTAAAACTGATGAGACTACCTTTGTTAAGCTCTTTCTTTTTTTTCTTTTGATATGGTTTCCATGTAGAAATGCATTGTAATGTGTCACAGATCAAATTAATACTGGCTGGTTTTTTATCCTGTTCCATCCCTACTCTCCAAACAGGATCCATTTTCAAGCAAGGGAGCTTGTGTATAAAGATGAACATTGGACAACTGCATCAATGAAAATACCAAAGTCAGCTCTGCCAACTATGATTTTATTCTTATAGTCTAGCTCTGGTTACAGAAAAACTAATTTGTAAAAGAAAGCCACTGCATGGCCTGACTCTCTAATTCCTGTGTTTCCCGTTCCCATTGCTTGCTCCTAAGAAAGGTCTCCTATCCCACTTCGTGTTTAACAAGCAAAGTTCAGTAAAGGAGGAAAATACCTGGTGGTCAGAGCTGAGTAAGCCAGTGTGGGGCTCTGAAGGAAGGTTTTGGAGTTGTCTGGGTGGTCATTGGGTTATGGAGTGTCCAGCAGCAGCAGCTCCTCCAGTCCCTAGACCCCAGTGTCACCCCCAGGAGCAGGAGTGGAGGTTGGAACACGTCTGTCCAGCACAGCTGATGGGCACTGCTATGGCCAGAGGCCCCTTGTGTCCTTGCCCAGATGTGGCTGCAGAGGGAAGGAACAAAACCCCACGTGGGACTCTACTACTCTTTATGCTTGAAAAATGCCATGGGTGGAGCTGGGGAAATTGCTGTCTTTTAAGTACAGAGACACTCCTTCCATCCAGGGAGTGGCTGGAAATGCTGCCATCCCTTGGGCTTGTCTTCACTGGGAAAATTGTGAAACCTCTTTCCTCAGCTTCCCACATCTCCCAGGATGTTTCACAAACTCTGGTCTGCAAGGGCTTCCTCCACCTTCACAGGAGTCCCTCGCTTCTCCCACAGGAACTCAGGCCATCACCAGCCTTTAAGTCTCCCCATCTCCCTCTGCCAGTGGCTCCCTCCAGATGTTCAGTTCTGACTCTGCTGTCATGCTGTTGTTCTGGTTGTTAGGGGAGCCAGGATCATCTTCTCTGAGGGGGGATTGTAAGGGCAAGGGGAGGTTAGAGAGCACAGCTTGCAAAACCACCCAACCTAGGGTTGCATGGCAGGAGGATGGAGGGAAATGCTGGGGCAGTCCTGGAGGTTTTGACATGGCAGAAATGCAGGAGCTCTCAGTGACCAGCTCTGTGGAAAGCTAAAGCAGGAGTGTCACAGTGTGAAAGACAGCAGCACAGAGTTCAGTAATAACCAGATGTTAACAAAATGAGGCACTTTTAATACTCCTAGAGGGGATTTCCACTTCAAGCAGGGTAGTTTATTCAACACTTGCCCTGAAAGAGATGTAAGGAGGTCTGAGAATGAGCCTCAGGAACATTGTTTCCTTCAGCCCTTTGAAAGCCTGCCTAATGTTCCAAAAAGCCATCCTAATCCTGTCAGCAGAAATGCCTGAGAGACAGTAAGCCAGCTCTTCCCAGTACAGCAGAAGCAGAAGTAACCCTGCAGTGCACAGAATAATTCTGGTTTGACCTAAACTTCTGTTCCTTTACATGTCAGTCATATTCTGCTACATATTTCTAAACTGCAAATGCTCTTCAAAGACAGTTTTACCCAGCACAACACAGAATGGGGACCAGGTCTCAATCCATGTTAGCTGACATGGCTCCACCAGCTAGAGACCAGCCCGGTCAATTTGGATGCCGATACATCGATTTAAGCTGCTGTCATGCCCACAATCTATGTAATTAATGAAGACAGAGAAATTAATGTCCCTTCTGAGCACTGTCCATAGCTGTTGTAAGAGTCTGTCAGAGAGGGGGTGACTGTGAACAGTGAGGTGCCAAGCAGACACACACCTGTCATAGACATACATACAGGTTGCATTTAATGAGGTGTGTGGCAAGTTAGTACCCTTTCATATGTCAATACTGGTTTAAAATCTGCAGTGAGATATCATTGCAACATGGTCATTGATCTCCCTAAATTGTTCTTTATCCCTCCCGAATCTGGGAGAACAAGGGATGCCTCCCAGCCCATACTGTCCATACCAGTAAGACATGTTACAGCAATTCTGATAATCGAAGTAACAAAACCTGCAGTTCCTTTCACCCCCTCCTGCCCAAGCCATTTATAGTGGCAGCTGGTTACATCCCAGCAGGTCCTATCTCAGAGAGAAACCTGTGGTAGGGAGAAGTTTAGGCAAGGGATAACCCTAAATAAATCCCCACTGCTTCAATCTTTGAAAGGACAGTAGAAGGGGAATGAGATGAACCTAGGGGTGCTGGGAGGTCCCAGCTTCCCCAAGGTGAAATACCTGCATAATATGCCTGGCTGCAGTCAGCACTGTAGAACTTTATTTCAGTTTTAGATGCTTGGCTTTTTGCCTTCATCTGAACCTAGCAACCAGAGCATGAGATGTTTCCTTTCACATTCAGCACAAAGCCCAATATGCCCTTTATATCTGTTTTTCTTCCCTACAGTGTTTCTTGGTACAGACAAGGAATCAGAGCTAGCAAAGGGATTAAAACCAAAGGCAGGACCTACAGGTTCCAACAAAATTGACAAACTCCTTTTCCCTCTCTTTTCTCCCTCTGCCAAGGGTTTTTCTTGTCACACTACACATCCAGCCTTCCTGGAGTCCACAGGTAATGTTCATCTGCCACACTGATGGCTCAGATTCTTGGAGGCACAGCCACAACATCTATAAACAATGAAATTCCTAGCTGCTATAATCATGTTGTCAGCCATGAGTAATATGTTCTGCAGAAAAGGCCTAAGGAAGCTGCTGGAGTATGCTGAAGGTGGCTGTAAATGATCCTTCTGAGAACAGCTTCTTGCCAAATTGGTCAAAATATCAACCAAAGAATTACTGCAATGTTCATCACAATTTTCTTTGCCTTCTTAAATTATATTAGTCATATTAAAGTATGCATAGTGTTAAGATGTATTGTGAGGGCAGAATTCAAACTTTCCAACACACACTCCCCACAGACACCAGGGCTCCTATCAGCATTTTGATAAGCTCATGTCAAGAAATTTTGTGCCCTTGACTAAAAATTAGTTATTTAAGAGAGCTACTAAAAAATTGAGATCTCTCTCTTTAAATGCTTGACCCTGAGGCAGAAGAGGAGGTGGGGGAGAGAGAGGAGAGAAAATACGATAATCGCTTTAGATAACAACCTGAGTCATGGTAATAGCAGCCTAATTGCTATCCAAGTGCTTTCAGCAGGAAACAGGCACACCTAGAGAGGCACCTGTGCAGAGCAAGATTAGATTTAAATGGAAGAAGGACAGAGATATTAATGCACCTTCATCTGAGTGTAGTGGAAAGTAAGAAATACTTGCTTATGTAGAAACTGCCTGAAATCCAAGAGCTGCTTCAGATAACGGCATGTAGCTCGTATGTAATTCATGTAAGAAACAGGCACACTACAGGGCTCATAGTGAAATGGACATTTATATTTAGACAGAGAAAAGAAAATAGCTGTATGTGGGGAAGTGGCTGATGCTATCTTTCCAAAATAAATCAGCTTCTGCAATGATTATGACCATTTTATAAAATAAAATGAAGTTAAAAATGTTGGTCTGGCAGTACAAAATAAGATTTTTCCTTGAAAGTCAGTATGACTGCAGTAAGCGATTTGCTTGGACAAAAGCTGCCTGAGTAGTTGACTGATAAATATCAAACCTGCCCTTCATATGCATGAGTCTGCTTTTTTACATTTAAGATTTGTTGTGTTTTCCACTGCTGCTCTCTGAGCACTGCCCCTGGCTGTGGCTGCAGCCCCCCCGACACAGGCCCCTGACACGGCAGCTGTGGGAGGCTCCCACCCGGGTTTGGGCAGAGCTCTTGGCCCCTGTTCTCCAGCCACCCGCCCTCTTTCCTGCTTCAGTTCTGAGAAAGAGGACGTGGTGACCAGGTGCTGCCCACGCGTCTGGGGGGGAAATGATGGTCGGCATTTCTGAGTAAGAGACGACAAAATGCTGTTTTGTTTGCCCAGGACGAGGTCTGTGGAGTGGGGAGAGCTGAGTGCAAGAATCGATTGTGTCCTCTGATGAAGGAGTCAGATCTTTCACCAAGGGTATTGATTTATGCATTCAACTCTGCAAGTTGCTTTCCACTACATCTTTTGCAACTGAAACTCAGTGATGTGAATGTCAATAGGCATGAACAAAAGCCTTGTGTTTTGGAAAGCCTGAATCTGTATCTGTAGGATATAAAAACTGCTATATTTCCATGCTTTTGCTCTCCTCTGGAAGTAATTTTCCAGGTTGTTGGTAACGGATGTTGCACGCAGAATGTATTTGTGTGCCTGTGCATTACCACGATTGTTGTTTTCCCCTAAAAATATTCTTTTTTTTTTTAATTTGTAAATAGCATTTGATCACAGTCTAGAAATATTGCATGCCAGAAATTATCTGTCTTGAATTGCTGAATAATAATATTTGGGTAGGCTGTTATGGCAACAGAGGTACACCCTCTGGATTTAAGCATCACAGGTTCTCATGGCAACTTTTTTTCTATACCTGCACATGCAGGAAAATATGCTAAGCTATCCCAGTAATCTCTGGAAAACCAGCAGCAACAGAATAAACTGACATGTTTATCACCTTACATTTGTGTTTGAAATATACATTAGAATCTTTCTTAAACAAAATACATAAATAAACATATGGGGGGGGAGCACACAAAGGCCAAAACAACACTGTGGAAACAAGAATATGAAATAATTTTGTGAATATTTAGTATAAATTAGTGTTTATGTTATACTGATTTCAGAATTTCAACTAATAATGGACTGGCATTGTCAATACATTATACATTATGAACACTCAGAGTAGGTACCAAGCCTTGCCATGAGGCAGCTCTGGTTATTGTTTTTTCCTTCTTTTTTAAGACTTGGTGAAATTTTACAAAATAGAACCTTCTATCAGAAATGCATCAAGTTCAAATGACCTTGACCTATGATACAACAATCCTAACAAAAAGAAGTGTTCAGCCATGGTGTCAAATGCTCCATTTCAGGTTTTCTTCTGCATTCCAGGACACTGTTCACCTTAATCCAACAGACTTTGGAGTAGCCCTTTTTCTTCAACATGCAATTCTCATAACAAAGCTGAATTCTCCTTCCTCTTCTTCCTGTATTACTACTGCTGTCCCCACATGCCCCTCCACAGTGTCAGGTGTGTAAGCACCTGGCAAAGGTGGTGTCTGTCTGTGTCACAAGTCCCCAGTGCTCGTTGTGAGCGTTGAAGTCAGTGCAAAGCATATAGGTTTGCAAACAGTCTGTGCTTCACAAAAAGGGATGGTAAATCTTGAACAGGAATACGTCAATTAAATAATTAGGGTTAACACAGAAAGAGCTGTAAAGTGTCTATCCCTTAATATCTTTAAGAACAAATTATAAAACCTTCTGTGAGGGATGTCCTAAGTAAAGCTCTTAAGGGCACGGAGGTGAACTGGATGGCATCCTAAATTCTGTTTTTCTGTGGCTGTGCCATCACTGTGCTTGCTTGTCCTCTCATGAGTGTAAGCCTGCACAAGCACAGATCCAGAGGTAAGATGGCAGATGCCAGAGAGAGGAAATTTGAAAGGATACATAAAGTATGTGGGAAAGAAAGTGAACACCTGGAAGAGTTTCATATACTCTTAGTCATTTTTCTGTGAAACTTTTTTAATGTCTGAGGTTCATTAAAAACACTTAAAAGAAAAAAAAAGCCTTACTGGTCCACAAAAGGAGCTGCACAGCACAGGAGTACAGGTTGTTTTACTTATTTAATATGTACTAAAAGGTTTTATTTAAGTGGTGGATGGTAAATACACTTTTATTAAGCAGAAAGTGTCTTAAACTAAAAACTGACTTTGAAGAACATAAAACTTTCTAACATTCAAACACTAAGCATTAATGTGACTATACTGGGAAATATGCAGAGTGGGTGTGCTCATTTCTGAGGAAATCTTCCCACTGGCTATTTGTAAGAATCGGCTAATGACAATGTCTTTGGCCTTGACAGTCTCCATGTTCCTCTCCCGTGAAATCTGCATGCTGATCTGGTCCACGTTAGTCATGATCAGCTCCGAGGCCAGGATCTGGGTGGGGGATGCCCTGTTTGCTGTGCTGTCCATGATGTACTGCTTGTACAGCTCCACCAGCTTCTGCTCCAGGTAGTCGTTGAGGGCGGAGTCGGAGAGGGGCTGCAGGTGGGGCCCCAGGCTGGCCAGCCGCCAGCACGAGGAGTGGCCTTGGGCCGGCCTGCGGATGGGGTCACTGCTGGGGGGAGCCTTCACAGACTCCATGGGGGGAGGAATCTCGGAGGACTCCAAGAAGGGGCCTATGCCACTGTCACAAGCAAAATCTGTCGTGACCGAGCTAATTGGCACCACATAGTCCCCAGCTATGTGCAAATCGTTGTAGTTCTTGCAAATGCTCTTGCAGGAAGGTGGGACCAGGTAGGTGACTTTCTTTGTCTGCTCCTCGGGGACATGCGTAGCTGGAGGTGGCTGCCCTGTGGGCGTTGGGTGCTGGACAGGCTGTGGGAGATTATCCTTCTGCCTCCTGCTGTGCTTGCTGCCTCTAGAGCAGACTGAGGAAACGCGCTTGCCAGCAGATCTGCATCTCTGAAGGAGGCTTTTTCCTTGTGCTTCGCCTGTGGATGAATAATTAATGGACTTCATTTCATACACCCCTTCATCAGGCAAACTCTTGCAGAGAGCAGGGTTCAGGTCTTCACAAAGGTAGGTGATTCTATGAAGGTAACCTTCCGACAGCATCCTTCTCCATGGGAAAGGATCCACCAGCAGACACAAAAATGATAAGAAGAAATTAATTACAAAAAGTTCATTTGAAACTCACTGAGCTGTGATTACACTCACCAGTGAGTTATTAGCTGCAAAGATATGTCTCCAATTTGGACATGAACAAGAGTGTCTCTGCCTTACTAGGGAACATGAGTCAGTGAGTGACCAGCCAGTCTCCCTGTTGTGCTGAATTTCACCAAAGCACATTCTGTACAACATAACGTATATTGCATCCAATGCATGCAATGGCAAGTAAGTCGTGGAGAGAGGGACAAGAAGTCTTTTTTTATGGAATAGCTGCTGTAATAGCTTATACTTAAATACATCTAATTTTGTCCTGGAGTTCATTAAGAAGTCAGGGGTTGCCCCCTTTTTCTCACATGCTTTCAGGAAGTCAGGGTTTCCCCCCTTTTTCTCATATGATTTGAAGCAACTTTTGTTGTGTGTGGCTGGTCAGCTGCCTCTGAACTATGATCATTTGAGATTCATATTGAGAATATCACCCCTTCTGTTCCAGACTAACCAACAACTGTAGGTGTGGTTCCTTTTTCATTAAAAAAATCTCAGATGATTAAATTTGTACTTTGCATGTCTGCATTGTAATCAGGATGAAATTACTTTTCTCTGCCTTTATACATGAAAATGTCAGTGGGGAAAACAAAACTTTTTGGAGACACAATTCATCTGGCCTGGTTTAGACACCTAAATCAAAATGAAATGATTTGTGCCCTAGATTTGCTTATCACTCTCCAGTTGCTATAAAAGGATCTTAAACTAGATCCTAGATATGGATATCTGCAGGGTACTTTTGAAGAGAGAGTTTTCAGTGCAATGCATAGGAAAGTGCACATTTCAGAAGTACTCCAGCTCGCTCTTTGACTGTGGGATTAGTCGTACCACAGCTCTGGAATCAGTTTTCATTGCATTTTTGCAAAGGCACAGTTGGGTTCCAGCAGTCACTAACTCTCTCCACTCTCTAGGTGGGCAGCTCAGACCCAAAAGCTGCACAGAAATGTTAGTAATTAAAGACAGAATTGGCCAGCAAGGACACACATGCTGTGCACCAGTAAATGTTCTGCCCAAGCTTTAGCAGTTTCACTACCAAAAAAATTGTTTTAAATTCATCTCTGTCTTTTTTTTTCAACAGATGTCAAGGATACAATCAATGGAAAAGATGTTCTAAAGAAATTGTTTGGTCCAGCAAAGAGAAAGTAGATTTAGAGTAAAAATAAATTAAAATTAAAATTATTAAAATAATTTCTTTCTTTAAATACTACAAATGGTCTTTTCCAAGAGTGAAGGCACTCTAATTTCTTAGACTTTACACAGATGTTAGGGAGGGGACAGTGAGAGAAAAGACTCTCCTTGGGGGGACGGAATCACTTCCACACCATGAAGAAGGTTGAAGAGAAAGTTGAAGAGAAATTAACCTGCCTTCAGGCAGAAATATTAATGGGAATTAGATGTGTCCAAACACTTGCTTTGGTGACCCTGAATCCTCTTTGTTGCTGCCAGTTGTGTGAGATTTCCCACAGGCAGTAAAATGTAATTAAACGTGACCTATTTACACAGAAAGGGGGAAAAATGTTTGGAGCTTGGCAGTCCTTGCAGTATGCTGCTGTTATCTTGCTTTGGCTTTTAGCTGTAATTAAGGTGCCCCCACAGAAATCTTAGCCAAATGCTAGAGCTGCTCAGGTTATCAACTCTCTCTTCTGCCTCTGTTCCCCACTTTTGCAAAGGCTGTTCCCTTCCCCCAACATCCATCCATGGTCCAGATGTCTTTATTGCAAAGTCACCACTAACCAGGGCTAGCTTGAACCTGGAAGTGTTATACATTTATTTGTATGTTATTTTTACTGTGGATTCAGAGAAATGAGTGGAAATGTAACATATGGACTGTCCACTGCTCAACCAACACAGGCAAAGGCAGTTGTGTTCAGGTAGCATGTGACACTTTGGTCTTTCCTGCTCCCCAGCTGCGAGTTGTTTCTGCCATAAGGTGCTACATGAGGGAAATGAAACCATGGGTTTCATTTCTTTGTGCTGCATTCTGCTATGCTTATTTTAAGTGTGTTGGAGCACACTGGGACAGTAGAGGAAACAAAAGAACTGGCAAATTCAGAAATACTAGGTCTCCTTGTGCTCAGAGTTGTGTGTTCTGCTGAAAGAGTTACAACCTTACCCTCTGAAGGTGCAAAGGCTGCCACACTAATCTGGCTCTTCCCAGCTCTGCCAGGAAATCTGACTGAAGTTTTCATAGGCAGTGCCGAGACCATGAATGCAAAAGGGAGGTGCTTGTATCTGATGTTTCTTGTCCTAGTACATAATATAATATATTTCTGTCAAGTTATTATCCCATCACCCCAACAGTCATGCAACTGTGCCACCCTTAATTTTTTGCATTTTAAATCTGATAAGGATTGAAGTTTTCATTAATTCTGCTTTCCCGTGCCTCTTCTCTTAATCCCCTCTCCGTGCCACTGACACACATACACCAGGATTCCAAGGGCATAGAGATTATATCTAATGTCTTTCAATATTTGGGTTTCATGCTCCTTAAATCCAGATTTCACTTACATCTGCCTGCAAATAATTGCATAACTTTTTGTTGCACAAGGGAAACCCATCCCTTTTATAATTCTGATGTGACATATTTTGCATGTAAGGTGAACAAAAAGAATTTTCCTTGTGTTGTTTCTGCCCTGGCAATGGGCATTGACTGCATTCTCTCTAAGCCTAGTGGAGATAGAGGGAGAAGACTGTCAGGTCTACACTGTCTTTTCTATCTGACATAGTCTTTATTATGGTCAGATGATCTTAAAAACTGATATGTCTTGCTCGAGGGTTTTGTTCAGTTCTTCAGCAGAAGAAAAGCCTGAAGACAGGATGAATGTTTAAGGTCACATGGAGAATCCAGAGCTATTATCAGTGTGTGGCAGCAAATTTGCTAGGTTGTAATGCTTGTAGACAGTGCCTATGTTGGCATAAAGACCTCAGATTACAGTCTGAGAGCAGGCAAACAGAATGGGAGTTCTTGGCTCAGGATAAGCAAAACATTTATGGAAAGCCTGAAAAGTGTGCACAAAGAGACAAGATAAATTGTGTCCTGTACAAAAACCTAAGCAAGATGAAAAGTTGCTAGAGAGAATGGAAAGAAGAGGGTGCCAGCTGGGATCACAGCTCAGTGAGGAAAGGGACATTCTTCTGCATTGCAAAAGGAGGGGATGGAAACTCATAGAAGAGACAAGCTTGTGTTGGATATGTCTGGTTTTCAGATCCCTGACGGGGCTGTAAATGCATTAAAGTTGTGCTGCTGGGGACTGGAGCTCAAATCTTATCACAGGGTATACCTTGAGTGCTAGCTGGGATCCCAGATGACAGTCTCCCTGTCTCGAGGAAACTCAAATCCTATTTTTCCCTATTTTAAGAGACATTTTTTCAGACTGTGGAGATAGAAGAATCCCCACAGTGAGGTGTAGGATCCACCTCAGATTGCCAGACACACATGCAAGAGTCCTGGCAAGCAGGATAGTGTGTAGAGCAAGCTTACATGTATTGCAGGACCCGTATCTCACCTTCCCCTGGGGCTAGTGTGGAACAGCTCCCAGGAAGCCTCAGCACAGCCAGTGTGGGGAAACCAGGACAGTGAAGAAGGTAGTCTAATGAGCTGTGCACATGTGTAAGTACAGCCTCTCCTTAATGCCTGAAACCTGCAGATCTTTGGTATCTGAACCTCATTTGGCTTGGGTAAAGGTAATGCTGACGGCACCAAATCGTGTGATGAGATGGACACATTTTACAGGGAGACCTGCACAGGCTGCAAAGTGGGCCAGCAATAACAGCATCAGGTTTAACAAAGGCAAGTTGCAGCTCCTGCACTGGATAACACAACCAAAGACCCCAGCACAGGGATGTGTGCCTGGGGAGCCTTGCTGAGAGAGATGTGGGAGCCCTGGTGCACAACAAGGTGACCCTGAGCCAGCAGAGCAGGGCTGCAGCAGATCCTGGCCTGCACCCACTGGGGCACAGCTGGCTGAGATAGACACTGGATCTTCCCACTCAGCATTTGTCAGGCTGCCCCTGGAGCATCCAGTCCTGGTCCCAAAACAATTCAAACACGATGTGGACAGACTGGAGAGGGTCCAAAAGAGCGCCAAGAAGATGATCAAAGGGCTGGAAAAGCTGCCTTGTGAGGAAAGTTTGAAGAGTTCGGACTCTTGTCTCTGGAGAAAAGAAGACTGGGGAATGAGGACAGCTCATCATAGTATTTCCAGTATCAGCATCTGCAAAGAAGACAGAGGCTCTCTCTTCACAAGTAGCCACATGGAGAAGACAAGTGGCACTGAGCACAAGTTGCATTGGAATAGAATCACAGAATCATGTAGATCAGAAAAAGGCCTCTAAGATCATGAAGTCCAACCCTTAACCCAGCACCACCATACTGCTAAACCATGATCCCAAGTGCCACATCCACATGTTTTTTAATTGCTCCCAGGGATAAGAGGGAAGAGGCTTCCTATCAATGTGAGAAGGAAATTTTTTACAGTGAGAATAATCATTGACTGGAACAACCTCCTCAGAGAGATGGTGGAATCCCCTTCGCTGGATGTTTTCAAGATGGGGTTGGACAAGTAAAGTGGCTCGTTTGGTGGGACCTCCGGCTAGCTGATCTCCGAGCCAATTTATAGCAGTTTGTGAGTTTCCCAGGT